>CM046955.1:58529493-59129493 GCA_025698515.1 Gossypium sturtianum
ATATGATATGTGGATTAATGTGGAAATGGGCTAAGCCCAGTATGTGGAAATTATGTGGTTAACTACCCTATTAGATGAATGTGATATGAATATGGGCCAAGCCTGAGAATGTGTTAACATGTGAATATGATATTTGTTATCCGATATATGGGTTAATATGTGGTTACATGTGGGTGGAATTCAGTGGATTAATTACACACTGAGTCTGTATGACTCACCCAATTTTTATTAAACATCGTAGATGATTCGTGGTGATTGGACCGGGTTGGAGTGGATACGAGGTGGCCCATGCGAAGACATCTTCTTTATTTTATTGATTTATTACTAAGAACTTTTGTTTAATTATTTATTGTAATAAGGCCCAGATTAAAGTATTTAAGTATTTCTATTTGAGCATTTTTATTATGTTTAAGCTATATCGACCATTAAATTATTATTTGGAAGTGCTTTTAATTTGGATATTTTTGTCAAGCTTATATTATTTAGAATTTTTAATTGGACATGGTTTTCAAATGACAAAATTTTTAATGTTTTTCCCAAAAGTGAAATCAGTCTTCAAACGTTTTTCGCAGTTGGCATTTCAAATTCGGTTTGTAACGAATGGGCGAGTTTGGGGTGTTCTGATTAGTATCGAGCCCGGTTCAAAACTCGGCTTTGACGGTTTTGGGTCCAAAAATAATTTTTTTCAAAGATGGGCTTTTCAAAAGTATGGGCTTTCATAAACTTTTGAGTTATTCGGCATGGCTTTGTATCTCAGGCCGAAGTCCACGGTAAGTACTTCTAATTATTGAAGTGACTTGTTTATGTGGTATTATGGGCTTATTTGGGCTCGTAGATTAGAATATTAGGGCTATTGAACCCTAGGGCTAGTGCACTCAAACACATGCATAAGACTTAAGGACTATTAAACAAAACTGTGAAGTAAGTCGCCGAGCTAGGGTGTGGCAATTGTTGTGCGCGCATGTCTAGGAGTGGATTCGATAAGAGCTTGGTATTTAAGCGGTCCTAGCGACTCACCTCCTCTTTACTCGAATCCTGCAGTGCGTAGCTACGGTTCACCCTAACCAAGAGGACTTATTCACGGGCTAAACCCGATAATTAAAACCCGAAAGGGACTAGCCATGATAAAAACCCTAGTTTTAAAATCCCTAAATTACCCTTTTAATTGTAGTAAAAGATTATTGTGAAATTTTTTCCAAAATATCTCCGATTTACAAAATTACAAAAATGCCCCTGTATTGTAAATTACTAAAATACCCTTAGTTCTTAAGATTTTCAAAAATACCCTCGACGTTTGCTACAATATTTCTACTTTACAAAAATACCAAAAACTTCTATTTTACAAATAACAAGATACCCTGATTTGGAAAATTTACGGAACTGCCCCTGACTTCCAAAATTACCGAAATAACCTCAATTTTTGAAATTTTTGCAACACCTCTGATTTGGAAAACAAAATAACCTAGAGATTTTGTAAATTCTGAAATACCTTTAATTTGAAAAATATTTTGAATTGACCCCGATTTATTACCAAAATACCCTGTAGGGAAAATGACGAAATTACCCACAGGTAGGAGGCTGGATGGAATGGCCATAAAAGTGTAGTGAATGATGTTGTGAATGAATGTGACTTCATGGAGAAATCAATGTGTCTCTGCTTATGAATGTGAATGTGACTCCTGAGTTAGAGTAGTGAACTTGAACTAGAAACTTTGGTTGATCGAAAGAACTACTTACGAACATCTCTTTTCTTAAAAGCTGTTCGCGAATAATCGGTGGAACAAAATTTACGATGCATAAAACTTTTAATCAGATTAAATTGTGACGTTAGAAATGAGTTCTAGGGACGTGAACTTAGAGACTGTGCCTAGAAAGTATGATGGTTCTATTAAGATCGAGCGCTGACATAAGCGTAGTGCGGTGAGTTAAGATGTACGATTATTTGTTAATAAGTAATTTCGAGGACGAAATTATTTTTAAGGAGGGTAGAACTGTAACATCACGAAAAGGGCCTATGCATTTTTGGTTTAATTATGCGAAATGACATATCTTATGTGTTATGAATATATTTTGAACACTTTTGGAAACCTGGAAATGTATGGAAATGTTAAGTTTAAAAGAGGAAAGTGAACATTTTAGAACCTTGGAAATGGAAGGAAATGTCTTGTAAGGAAATGTCATGGAAATGTAAGGAAATGTCTTGGAAATGTAAGGAAATGTCTTGTAAGGAAATGTCATGGAAATGTAAGGAAATGTCAAGTTTCTGAGCCGATCGAAAATTTTTGGAAACTTAGAAATGACCTAGAAATGACGAGTTTTAAGGTTTAAAAGGGGAAATTAAGGCAAGGTGGCCTTAAAAGAAAAAGTTTGTGAAATTTGACACACAAGCAGGCTTGGAAAAGGGCTGAAGATGCCACTTAGGGCCTCTGAAAATGGCGCCACATGCAAGAGGAATGGGCCTAAGTTCGAGTCACATGGGAAGCAAATAAAAGAAATTTTATTTTGATACAAGGAGCAGAGAGGTGGACGGCACATGGCTATAAATTAGGAGCTTTTATTATTTTATAAATAGTGGATAAATAAAGGGATTTATTTATCATTATTTTCAAGAGATAATTGTTGGATTAAATTCTTTTAATTTGAATAAAGAGATAAAGAGGAAAATAAGGGAGAAGTGATGGCGAAGTAAGGGACTTTGAGTTTAATAATTTCGGCTAAGTAAGGATAGTTGCTTTGAATTATCTTTTATTTTAAGTGATAATTAAAGGATAAAGTTATCGAGATAGAGGAGTGGTGGCCAAGTAAAGGACTCCTTAGATGATAATTTCGGCTATAAAAGGAAGGAAGGAGGGCTACTCATCAATTTGTGCTTCCTCCTTTCTCTGCCGAATTCTTAGTGCTCTCTTCTCTTCTTTTCTTTCTTTTCTTTTGTCAAGCCGAAATTAAGTAATTGTTGGAACCTAGCCGAATATTTTCCTCTCCATTAGATGCCAGAGCCGAATCCTCCATCTTTATTCTTCCTTCTTTTTTCTTTCTAATCCCTCCAAAAGACGAAAGTTGTGAGATCATCATCTAGCCATAGCCGAATCTCTGAAGGTTGAAGTGAAGGTGCAATCGATTTCTTCAAGTAAGGGTAAGATCTCATTCGGTTTCATCCTTTTTTCTTAAGATTTGCCGAAATCTAGGACTAACCCCATTAATATCTTGTTACCAGAAACTTTGAAGAGATCTTTGGGATTTACTAAGTGTCGACTACAAGGAAGGGAAGTTCTTTTCTGAAGGTACACCATAGGCCACGTGTTCCCTAGTTATTCGGTGAGTTTTGGGATTTAAAATCCACAAGGTAAGTGTCTATAGTATTCGACCAAGGCCATGTTTGGTAAATATATCGTTCCTTAATTATTCAAAAGCGAAAACTAACCAAGTTAATTGATTCAATGTTTGGGCTGAATGCAAGAAGAGTATAGCGAGAGATTTCAAGACTTGATTCTTAAGTCAAACGGCAACAAGGTAAGTTTAAGTATACTAATCCTACTAGGATTTGGATTTATGGCCGAATGGCTTTTTATTAAAGTAGTAGGTGATTAATCAAATGTAGGGATTAAGGATCTAAGCATTAGATCAAGCTTTTGGGATTTCAAGACCCTTAGGTAAGTATGATAAGTTGTGGATATTTGGTTAAGAATATGTATATTGATGATTAAATCGATTATTCGATTAAGTGTGTTGATGGAGGCGAATACCATTCGGGAATGGAAAGGAAGGTCCCTATCCGAAGTTTAAGAAGAGATCTGTCTCAGAGAGTTAGGGATTGGCCAGGGTGTGGACCAGCGTCGAACAAGAAAGTAGGCAAATAGTCGTAGTATCACCTAGTGATAGCATCGATGATCGAAAGCATAGTTCTCCAAGTGATCGGTGTGTGATTAACCCACCATTTTCCGGGTATATGATATGTATGTGAAATGTGTATGTATTATGAATGTGCTAACTAGTGCGAGTGGAAATTGTGATAAGGATACCCTCAAGGGTATGTCGATAATTCGGTAAGTACTAAACACGATGATATGTGATTATTAATATGAATGTGTGATAATATGCTTGATGAACATGCTCATGCATCATTACATTGTATCATTATTTTATGTGGCATGTGCATGGGTTGGGATATGAAAGAAGATGCGGGTGTACTTGAGTGCGTGGTTTGATGTTAGCCTTGAGCTACATCGTGGATTGGCGTTGATCGAGGTCACGTTGTGGATTAATTGCGATTTAGTTCGTGTGGCTTGATGAGTGGATATGTGCCTCATCGTGGTTGATATCGGCTATGTGCCATATCGTGGTTGATGAGTGACTATGTGTCCCATCATGGTTTTGGTGTTAGCTACGGCTACATCATGGATTGGCGTTGATTGAGGTCACGTTGTGGATTAATTGCGATTTAGTTTCGCGTGGCTTGATGAGTGGCTATGTGCCTCATCGTGGTTGATATCGGCTATGTGCCATATCGTGGTTGATGAGTGACTATGTGTCCCATCGTGGTTTTGGTGTTAGCTACGGCTACATCGTGGATTGGCGCCGATCGAGGTCGCGTTGTGGACTATTGTGCTTAATTGCACGTGGGCGGCGAGTGATTGCCTTTGGAGTGAAAAGGAGAGGGTGATTTGATAATCCCGGTGTGTGGTAAATTTGGATAAGGGGGTGTGTAGCGGATGGACCCTAGGTTTGGGTTGGGCTTCATAATTGCATGATTTCGTATGTGAACATATGTGGAAATGGGCCAAGCCCAATATGATATGTGGATTTGTAACACCCCAAACTCGGACAGGACACCACGTCCGAATCTGGTATGTTACGGGGAAAAACGTTTTTGAGTGATCAGATTTTTCGTTTAAAAGCGGGGTGAAAACATAGTGAATTTGAGGAAAATTGGAGTAGGCTTGTTTGATTAGATTTTGAAAACTTACCCAAAGTATATAGTTAAAAACGAGTTGGTTTCATTTAGTAATTCCAATAGTTTCTTAGAGCTATTTTAAAACATTTTTTTTTACTAGGTAGAAAATCGAGTTTGATTTGAAAATCATTTGAGTTTACTTTATAACAAAACATAGTGAGATACCCGATGGTATAGTTTAAAACACATTGCGTTATAGTTTTGAAAACATTATCCTTCCAAATTTTTAGTAAAATTTCATACCAAGTTATTTGTTAAGCAGGTTAAGAATCTAATTAAACCATAACCATCATAAAACATAAATCAAATGCCTTTTACAAATCCAAACTAAAACCCAACTAAAAGTAAATAAGTTAAAGTACCCAAATTGAATAGTCCGAGCAAAACTTTTATTAAAGCATGGCATGTGCACCCGAGTCCATCACGGCTCCTTGTCGCGTCTCACGAGTCACTGAAATATCAAAGGAGAGGGTGAGTCGAATGACTCGATGTATAAATCCCGCTCCCGATAACACAACATGCTAACACACATCATACTTAGCAACATAATTAATGCAACCCGATCCTAACCATCCAGTATCGCCTTTTCTACCCGTGTGGTACCAAACCCTTTGGTGGTGCCAAACCACCGGTGACATATAGTCAAAATGTGTTACCAAAACACTTTGGTGTCCCAAAGACACAATATCCATCAATGTGGTGCCAAACCACTTTGGTGTCCCAAAGACACGCTTATGCTACCAAAGCATGGTGACCGAAGTCACAAATCCAATGATGGGGCCAACCCATCGTGTGATACCCAATCACTAGCGGGCGATCCCGTATCTCAAGTGGGGCCAACCCACGGTGGTGTCAAACCACGAGGGACGAGTCGCAATGAGGTGCCCAACCTGCGGTGTCCCAAAGACACAAATGTGGTACCAAACCACTTTGGTGACCGTAGTCACAATATTCGAATGATGGGGCCAACCCATCGTGTGATACCCAATCACTAGCGAGACGATCCCATATCTCATGTGGGGCCAACCCACGGTGGTGTTAACCACGGGACCAGTCGCAATGAGGTGCCAAACCTCTGGAGGTGCCAAACCCTGGTGACCCAAAGTCACAAAGTGTGTTACCAAAACACTTTGGTGCTCGTCAAAGCACAAAATATCACTTTGCTCCTCCACTCATATCACCCATCAACATACCATACTCATGTAATCATGCATATCATACAAATCATGCATATCATGCTAATATGCCTAACCTCATATCCCATGTCACATATATCCATAGCCATGGTATCATATAGATCATTAGTAAACTCATAACAATAATAATCTTGACTTACGAGTCCAAGATCATACCCATTAGGGTATCATATCAATCATCACTGTTTCATTAATTATCACACGGGTTATCAATCATATTACTAAGCGGAAGTGTGTTAGTTTACACACACACAATACGAGTCTAGAAATCGACAAAAGCGATCTAAGTCCCTTGATTAACTTGCTCCTAGAATCGGTCAAACATAGGGGTTAGTACATATAAACCATTCGGCCAACATCATTTAGACCAAAAGGGTTTGTGAAACACCCTTACCTTGCTATTGGTTTGATTTCTTATCATGCGAACCACGATAGTTCTCTTTCCAACAATCGGCCAACCCTAAAAGAAACGGTTAAACCTTAATAACCTTAACCTAATCGAAACCAAAAGATTGAGCGATCAATGCCAATACCAATCACTTACCACAACCATCGCTTGCCAATCGATCGAGTTCTTGTGAGAAGGCTTTGTTGACTGCTTGAATCCCGAATGCCCTATCAAGCCTTAAGTTCCAAAATAAGAGGTTAACTCCTTTCATCATCCAAAATCAACATAGCACTAGAGAGAAAAAGGAATG
The DNA here is from genome assembly GCA_025698515.1 of Gossypium sturtianum. Taxonomy (NCBI): domain Eukaryota; kingdom Viridiplantae; phylum Streptophyta; class Magnoliopsida; order Malvales; family Malvaceae; genus Gossypium; species Gossypium sturtianum. The sequence continues at coordinate 58,536,339 of CM046955.1, forward strand.
GCCATTCGGCCAAAAACTTACCAACACCCAAAATTCGGCCAAAAGGGGACTTCTAGGAGAGAAAATGGATTCGGCTAACACCTTTAACAGGGAGAAGGATTCGCCACAGTGTTTTAACACACACCGCCAAATTCGGTTTCGAGAGAAAGGATATAAAGAAAATGTTGATGAAAGTCTAGGTTCGGCACAAAAGAAATAAGAAGAACAATTGGAGAAATCGGCTAAGGGTTTTGGAAAGAAGAAACAAAAGATGGATAGAGGGTAGAAACTTTTGGTTTGAACAAGAAAAGAAAATATGAAGGTGCTTGAGAAGGTGAGTGTTTGGCTACAAGAGGTTAAGAGAAGAAAAGAGAGGAAGGTGGGATGCTAGATTCGGCTTTAGCTCAAATGAAGAAGAAGAAGAATGTAGGGAAATGGTTGGCTAATAAAAATAAAAGAAGAGATGCAACCGAAGATGTGCCTTCAAAATGACATTCGCCACCCAATTCAAAAGGCAAAATAATTTCGGCAAGATGAGAGCTTGACTTTCTGTTTCAAAAGGAAAAAACAAAAGAAACACTCTTGAAAATTCAAGCTAAAAACCGACAAAATGAGAGCTTTCTTTGTTTACCAAAGCTTGACCGAAAGTGTACCAAAATGCAAGAGTACATTCGGCCTCCCCTAACCCACACTATGCCGTCCACTCCCCAACACACACCCCAACAAATTCAGCCAAATCCCCATGCACTCACATCCTCACGTTCCAACAACAAGACCAAGTCTTTCTCCTAAAGTTCCTCTCCACCACACGTTTGAATGTGAAGACTTGGTCCAAGTAGAATCCAAATTGCTCTCAACCTCTTCCTCCATGCCGTCCAAAATGAGCCAAAAAAATGGAGACTCTGTGGCTCGAACACTAGACCTCCACCACATGTAGATGACGCCACACCAAGCTCCCCATGTAACGCATGCTTGCCACCTTGCCAGACTCACTTTTTGTGCAACAAAACAACAAGTAAAATTCTTAAACCTGACTTCCTCGGCTCCCTTCACTTAACACCCAAAACCAAAATTTTCCCATTCACTCAGGCATACTCCTAGACTACAATTAAGCCCCGATACAACACAAACAACAACAACAAACACACCAAACACATGCAATATCATGCAACAACAAAATAGCCCCTAACCCGGGATATTACGGTATTAATGTGGAAATGGGCTAAGCCAGTATGTGGAAATTATGTGGTTAACTACCTATTAGATGAATGTGATATGAATATGGGCCAAGCCCGAATGTGTTAACATGTGAATATGATATTTGTTATCGATATATGGGTTAATATGTGGTTAACATGTGGGTGGAATTCAGTGGATTAATTACACACTTGAGCTGTATGACTCACCCAATTTTTATTAAACATCATGAGATGATTCGTGGTGATTGGACCAGGGTTGGAGTGGATACGAGGTGGCCCATGCGAGAAGACATCTTCTTTATTTTATTCATTTATTACTAAGAACTTTTGTTTAATTATTTATTGTAATAAGGCCCGATTAAAGTATTTAAGTATTTCTATTTGAGCATTTTTATTATGTTTAAGCTAGACGACCATTAAATTATTATTTGGAAGTGCTTTTAATTTGGATATTTTTGTCAAGCTTATATTATTTAGAATTTTTAATTGGACATGGTTTTCAAATGACAAAATTTTTAATGTTTTTCCCAAAAGTGAAATCAGTCTTCAAACGTTTTTCTGCAGTGGCATTTCAAATTCGGTCGTAACGAATGGGCCGGGTTTGGGGTGTTACACAGACCGTGTGTCACACACGGTCTAGACACATGCCCGTGTGTCTACCCGTGTGGACAATTATATGGCTATTTACCAAGCCTTTTGCCACCATGATAAGCATCCACCCTTATACCATTTCCAACCAACTTAGCATACTATTATTAGACATCTATTTGTTCACATTAAGAACATTTATGCACCATTTAATAATTAAACTCATTATATATATAACCACACTTATACTTAGCCATCACACATGCACCTACACATCCATTCACATATCCCACTTCCCACACTTAAATTTCATGCTACCATTCATTCCCACTTAGGCAAGCAAACTCATTCATGAGAGTCCTCATCATAGACTTATAACACAACCAATATTAGCCACATCACATGGCCTTATACAAAATGATATATCAAATGACATAGACTACATTCTTGGCCAATCAATTATAACACTTACAAAATAACCAAATTCATGTACATGCCATAAATCAATGTAAGTCTCATTATACCAAAATGTGTAGATAGTGTGGATGATCCTCCGATGATCTCCGTGTAACATCGTGGAATTAAGGGTTCTGCATTTTATGTGTTTTGTGTGTTTGGCATGATTTGTCTGTTAATTTGGTGTGTTTAGGGGTTCCGGGGAGGCTCGAGGTTAAGCTTGAGCCTTGGTGAAAATTTTGTTTTTGGGCACTTCAGAGGAGAGCTAGCTGAGGCAGGCCTTAAGGGTAATTACTTGTGTTTGTTGACACAAGAAAAGAGGTGGTAAAGTGGCAAGGAGACGCCACTTAGAGTGCATGGAAGTGGCGTCACAAGAGAGTAGCAGGAGGAAGGGGTTCGAGTCGCGTCGACAGCATTCGGAAGCTTTATTTTTGCGCCAAGGGAGCTAAGGTGGTGGATTTGGCAGGGGCTCTCCAAGGTTGTTAGTGGAATGAGTCAAAGATTTTTAATGAGTGGCCATGAGGTGATAGTGGGGTTTGAATGGGTCAAACCAATTCAAATTGTTGGAGGGGAGTGAAAGTAGGAGAAAAGTATGGGATTTGGATGTTGGTGGAGTGGTGGCCGATTGTGGGGAGCTTGATGTGGGGGGAGAATTCGGTTTTGGTACTAGGAGAGGTGAGTGTGCCGAAAATTCTTTGGGTCTTAGGCTTTTCTCTCTTTTTCGTTGGAGCATATTCAGTCATTAAGGGGGGTGTTGAGTGCCGACTTTTGGCAAGTCTTCTTGAGCTCTCTTTTAATCTTTTTCTTTCTTCTTTTCATTGGTTTTCCACTTTTCTCCAAAGCCGAAATCATTCTCCCTTTCTTTTGCATTTTAGTAACCTTGACACATTTCTTCTTTACCAAAACCGTAGCACCCTTTGCTTCTCTTCTCGCCTTCTTGTTTCTTTGGGTAATAGCCGAACCTTGTTTCCATTCTGACTTCTTCTTTTCTCTTCTCTAATCACTTTATTTTTGCAAATCGATTCCTCTCTTACTCCCTAACTCTTCTCTTTTCTCTGCTAGATAGCCGCCACTTATCCTTCAAGCCTTCTCAATAGGCATTCCCTTGTTATTTTGGTAAGAGATTCTTCTTCTTCTTCTTTTTCTGTTCGTTCTTTTCACTTGTTGGTTGTTAAATCGAAGGTACTGACTCGATTCCTTGGGGCATTGGCCGATTGTAGGGGGACTCATTCTCGTATTCTTTTCTTCATCTAGTCAGCATTTGGAAGGTCATTGGGACCCATTCGGTTTCACAAGCCAACCTTCTAAGAGTTCGGTTTCCGTTGATTAAGGTAAAGTATTCTCTTGGGTTCTCTTCATCTCCTTTATTTATTATTCAACAAACCAACTATCCATTCTTCCATGACGTGTTCTCTCATATCTCATGGTTAGTAGCCGAATATCAGGAAGAGAAGTGCTAAGACTTCTTAGGTGGTCGAAAGTTCTTTGCCAGGAAATCTTGCTTATTCGCGTTAGTAACAAAGGTAAGGAGTTACCCTCTGATTCTGTTCGTTTGGTCATTCATCATTTATTCGCCGCTTTAGTTTGATAACATTGTTAGATAACCATTGTTTCCATTATAGTATTGTACTAATCAAAGATTCTCCATGGATGTGAGTGCTAGCCAATCTAAGGAAGGGAGTGGACCCTTAGTCTCTGCTCCTAAGTTCAAGAGGCGTGCTGTGTCGACGGTTCGAGACTATCCATCGGGTTGTGGTAGAGAGCCTACGTCTGTCTGGGATAGACAAATAGCCGTCGTCCCTGCTAGTGAAAGCGTCGACGTAGAGAGTCTAGTCTTATGCGTTATCAGGTGTGTAATTCTCACATACACTCTGTATATTAAATTATGTTATTAACTGTGTTGGCTGAAAACCGAAACGATTGAATTGACAGTCGAGATACCCTTGGGGTAATGTTGGAAACACTGGGTAAGTTCCACTATGATTTTATGTTCGAAATATGTGTATGTATGATTTACTTGACTGTGTGCATTCAAAGCATTATCATTCATCTCGGTATGTTAACATGTGCATGGACTTGGGATATGATGCGAAAGGGGAAGTGTTATTTAGGGACTGTCACAGTGGTTTGGTACCACAGTGGGTTGGCCCCACATATATGATTCAGTGACCATGTCTCAGTGGCTTGGTGGCACGGTGGTTTAACACCACATACATATATGATTCAGTGACTCGTCCCAGTGGTTTGGTACCACAGTGGGTTGGCCCCACATATATATATATATATTCGGGATTGTCATAGTGGTTTGGTACCATGGTGGGTTGGCCCCACACATGCTATTAGTGACTTTGTCACAGTGATCTGGTATCACGGTGGTCTAGAACCACAGTGGCTTGGTGCCACGGGCGTTTGTCTGATTCGGTGATATAGAGGTTGGAAAAGTAGGTGGGGCTGGGCTGCAATGCATACATGCTTGATGTGTTGGATTGTGCGAGCTAAGGCCCAACTGGCATCTGTGGGCTCAGAGCCCAAATATCATTATTGGGGATTACACACTGAGTCTCGGTGACTCACCCCTCTGCTTAATTTTGCAGGTAATCCTTAGATCGCAGATTTGAAGCCGAGGCAAACTCGAGGTGGCCCTGCAGTGTTTTTAGTAATTTCGATGCTATATTTTAAACTTCCCTATTAAGTTGGTTTTCGATATTGTAATAAGGCCACTTTAACTTTAATTTGGGTTTTTCTATAAAGTTGATTTAGCACGCTCAATAAACTATAAAAGTTGATTTTCAATTAGCTAGTGAAAGATGGATAACGAGTAACAAAATTAATTCGGAGTTTTCACTTAAAATCTGCAACCTCAGTTTTAATTGACAAATTTAACGAAATTTTTCTTAAATTCGATGTTTTCGACAAGTAAACCTGACTTAGTAATTCAGTCCAAAATGAACAACTCCTTTAAATTTTCCCTAAAGGTACATTAACGATACGCAAAGTTTTTCCAACTTGTGGTTTTTAGTTAGTTTTCCAAAATTATCTTCCATGTACCTTACCAAATTCGGTCGTAGCGTTTTGATCGGGTTTGGGGTGTTACACTCCGTATCCCGAGCTGGCTTGGCGACACTATAAAACAAGGGAAAAGAGAAGGGAGTAAGCTTTAAGCTTAGTAAGTCTATACGTAAACAATGAAACCTCACTACATAATTATCAATTAATAACATTACATACTAAACAAAAACAATTCAGATCCCTTGTAGTTGCACTTACTCATTTCAAACCTTACCACATTCCAAATACATATCGTAAATATTGCTTACAATTACATCCACCTATAACCCTGCACTTTTCACCACATTGTCACACGTAATTTCACTTAATCAATTTTTCCCGATGACCACTTCTGAATAATGCCGGATACATATACACACGGTGGTATCACACACAGCCCACCAATAATAGTAAATACAGTGGTATCGCACACAGCCCACCAATAATAGTAAATACGGTGGTATCGCACACAGCCCACCAATAATAGTAACTACAGTGTTCATCCGTATCCTTTTTCTGTTTCGAAGGTTCATCCGGGAATTTCCCCACTTTTCATTATTTTAATAAATATCAATAATATTCACTCACATTTCACATAAGACATTAATGTGTAAAAACATAAATAAAAAGGATGTATCTTTTACATATAAACTTACCTCGATACAAAATGTTTAAATTTGCAATTTAGTCTGAAACCTTGCCTTTTCCTCGGTCAAGGTTAATTCCACGTTCTTCTTGTTCTATAATGACACATTTAGCTTATTTAATATACATATTATTCAAATCAATACAAAATCTTCCTATGGAAAAATTTACAATTTAACCCCTAACTTTCTCAATTTTTACACTTTAGTCCCTAGGCTCGTAAAATGAAATGTGTTCATTTTTCACACACCCAAGCCTAGCCGATTCATATTCTCTCTTATAGCAGCCCACAATTTTAACTATTTTGCTTTTTATACACATATTATTTCATCTTTTGCAAATAAGTCCTTTTTATCAATTTCACCAAAAATCATCTAGCAAAAGTTGTTTATCACACTTCATACTTTCATATTCTACCTCTAGACATCAAAATACATGTATGTCATCCATGGGTAAAATTTTAAACCCAAGCTCTAGCTCAAAACAGTGGTAGAAATAGCTAGATCAAGCTACGAGGATTTCATAATTATGAAGAATATCAAAAACGGGGCTAGGAGGTACTTACAATCAAGCTTGAAAGTGAAACAAAACCCTAGCTATGGCTCCTTCCAAATTTCGGCTATGGAGGATGAAGATGGACAAAATTTTAACCTTATTTTCCCTTTTATTTCTTTTATTAACCAAATGACCAAATTGCCCTTCATTAATCCTTTAGTTATTTTATCCCTCTATGGGCATTTTGTGTCCAAACTATAATATAATGGTCTAATTACCAACTAAGGACTCTCAATTTAAAAACCCATCTCAGTCAAGTACCTTTATGTATTATAATACACACCCATTGCAATTTAGTCCAACTTATCAAATTGAACATTCAAACAATAAAATTTCTCAACCAAAATTTCACACAAACATTCAATCACTCAATAAACACTAAAACTCAATCAGAATAAATATTTTGACCTCAGATTCATGGTATCAAAACCACTATTCCGTTTAGGCCCTAATTTGGGCTGCTACAACTCTCCCCCTTTAGGGATTTTCGTTCCCGAAAATCTTACCGGTAAAGAGGTTTGGGTACTATTTTCTCATGGCTTCTTCCGGTTCCCACGTAGCCTCTTCTACACCATGCTTTTGCCACAACACTTTCACTAAGGCTATACTTTTATTCCTCAACTGCTTAACCTCTCGAGCCAAAATATTAATTGGTTCCTCAACATATGTCATATATCTCAATTTCTGTTGGAGGAATTACATATGAAGGACCGGAACGATATCGTCGCAACATCGACACATGGAACACATTGTGTATTCTCTCCAATTTCGCCGGTAAAGCTAACTGGTAAGCTACTGGTCTAATCCTCTCAATAATCTCATACGGCCCAATGAAACGCAGACTCAACTTGCCCCTTCGACCAAATGTCAAAATCTTCTTCCATGGAGATACTTTCAGAAACACTTTATCACCCACCTGAAACTCAATTTATTTTCTCATCAAATCCGCGTATGACTTTTTTCGATCTGAAGTAGCTTTCAGACAATCACAAATTATTTTCACTTTCCCCTCAATTTCTCTAACTAAATCAACCCCGTGAATATGTTTCTCACTGAGCTCGATGTAACACCCCTAACCCGTATCTGTCGCCAGATTAAGGTTACGAGGCATCACTGACCTTAACACAGTTCAGTGCAGTGATTTTAATACAAAACATGCTTAAAATTTATAACAACTTCTTTTATTAGTTTTAAAACTCGAACTCGACCTTCTACTCAAAAATAAAAGTCAAATTCATATATATATAAACACTTAACCAAATGTAGTTGTAACAGCCCGATTTAGGGGCTAGTCAGAATAGTGATCTTAGAATCACTAATTCGAGGTTAGAGAAAATTATTTTCATGATATGTTATGTATTATAACATGTTTATAAGGATGCATGAAAATTTTGGTGCCTTAATTTTAGCGATTTCTAGCTAAATTGTGAAAAAGGACTAAATCGCATAAAGTGCAAAAGTTCTATTTTATTTGCTAGAGGTGCCAAATAGTCATGGATTATTAATTGGAGGTCCCAATGGGGCAATTTGGACTTATTTAAGTGAGTTGGCTGGCCATAATAATATATAGGGGACAAGAGCATTTATTATGATAGAAATATGGTGATATTAGTTGGAAAATTGAATAAAATAAGATGATATAAGCTAAAGCTATCATCTTTTTATTTTTCTCTTCTTCAACCGAAAATATCAGCCATGAGAGGGGTTTGAAAGCTTCAAATTTCAGCAAGCTTTACTCCATTCAAGTAAGTGATTTTGATGCTTATTTTTGATGAAAATTGCATTTTTGGAGTCCCCAAAGCTTAAGCTAGCTAATGGGTGGATTAATTTGCAACATAGTTGAAAGTCTAGGGACTTTCCATGAGAGAGTTTATGTTATTTGATGAGTTTTTATGGAAGAAAATGAATGATAGGATGATGAGAAACAACTTTTGTGAAAGGTGTTGTCATGAAAACACCTTATTGGGACTAAAATGCAAAAGTTGTAATTTGTTCATTAAGGCATGAAATAGTTGGAATTGTGGATAGTTGTAAGAGGATTAAATGTTCAGCTAGGCTTGTTTAATAAGAAAATGTGATGAAAATTTATTTACGAGCTTAGGGGCAAAATCATAATTTTGCCAAAATGTAGGGGCAAAACAGTCATTTTTGCCTAAAGTGTAGATTATGGTGTATTATGATTTATAAGTGATTAAATCAGTAAATTTCATTGTTCTAGATCAAAGAAAATAAGTTTCGGACCTAGGACGGATGAAAAGAGAAATGTGGGCAAAAAGGTCCCTTTTGGCCCTTTCGACATCGAGGTAAGTTCATGTGCAAATGTTGCAATTACGTATGATTTAATTTAATGTTCCAATGTTGTATGGAATGTATATTTTCTCTATGAATGTATGAAATATCTTTGATGAGAGGTCAAAAGAATTTAGTCTAAGAGTAATGGGAAATGTATGTAGAATGATACGATGATAGTTAAGGCCTCGTGTAAGACCATATTGGAATATGGCCTCGATGTAAGAATTCGTATAAGACCATGTCAGGGACATGGCATCAATATGTTAATGCAAGTAAAACCCTATTAAGGTATGACGTCAATGTGACACTATGTGTATGAGACTCAAGAGCGTTATTTAACAATTTGAGACAGTATATGATGAACCTCTAGTGGGTCATGTATAATCAATGCATCTCAGTTGCATGAGATAGATTTATTAATGCATTGTGTGAATGCGAACGAGTATCGTAGAAATTTAAGTAAGAATTGAAGTGTTTGAGGATGTTCTCGGATGAACGTTTGAAATAGAGATATACATGTGGATTACTATCCATGAATGTAAAATAATGGTGAGCTATGTGCGATATCACCTTATTGATGGTAGTGATGGGATGTGTGCAATACCATCAAATACATTATTATCAGTGGGCTGTGTGCATTACTACCTGATTAATTAGTAATCGATGGGCTGTGTGTGATACCATCGCTTATAAATGATTGGTGAGCTAAGTGCGAAATCACCATAAGTATAAATGATTGGTGAGCTAAGTGCAAAATCACCATAAGTATAAATGATTGGTGGGCTATGTGCGATACCACCCTATTAGAGATTCAATGGTGGGCTAAGTGTGAAACCACCGAGATATTGGTAGCATGAGCGGCTTATTGAGAATGCTGATGTGTTGTTTTATATGATCATGTGGTGATCAGTGCAGGAATGCATGCTAATTGAATGAGCAATTGGCTTGTGACATGGTAAGAACATGGTAAGAGATTGAATGAGTAAGTTTCAAGAATAGTTAAGCAAGTAACCATGAGTTTATGAGAGACACTCTTCATGATACTTTGTAATTATGTATATTCAATGAATATCAATATTTGACTCGTTATGCAGATGAGCTTACTAAGCATTATTGCTTACTCCTTTACTTTTCTCATCTCTTATAGGTTATATTAACTAGCTCGGGTTGGAGGCCGCCGGAGATGTTTTCACACTATCGAGCAGACCCTTGGTATAAGGTATCAAGTCCTTAGAAGTCATGGCATGTATAGGGCTAGTACATGAAGTTGATTAAGTCATCGATTTGGTGCCAAATTGTATTGGCCTAAGAGAATCTAAGTTGGTTGTATTTGTATTAGGAGTAGTTCTTCCTAGTGTATGGGATAAAGACTTTATCTCTTTAATGATTAAATGTGTAAATTCATGTGTTTTAATTGATGATTTGAGAATATTTTGAAGTAGTATATGAATGTATGCAAGCGGGAGTGGTAAAAGGCTTGGTAAGATAGCCTCTAAGTGCCCCCTGCGGATAGACACACAGGCGTGTGTCTAGGGCCGTGTCTCTCGCACATTAGTATCTTAAGTCATATTAGACCACGGGCTGGTCACACGGCCGTTTATCCAGGCCGTGTGATACACACGGTTGGCACATGGGCGTGTTCCAAGGCCGTGTGAAGTCTGCACTTGACACTTAGAAATTCAATTGTCACCGGTGGCGCTTTGCAGCGTGTGTACAGACCGTGTGGATAAGTCAGAATGCCAAGGTTTGGCACACGGGCCAGGGCCACGGGCATGTTCAGGCCGTGTGTAATTTGCCAGTATCCTCCACGGGTGTTATACACGGGCATGTTTTAGGGGTGCATGGGCGTGTCCCAAGTCACACGGACGTGTGACCCCTGTTTCGAGAGAAAGTTTTCAGATGAGTTCTGAAAGTTTCGGGACGTAAGTCTGAGGCCTCGTAGACTCATGAAATGTCTGTTTTGACTAAGAAAGAGAAGTTTTTGATTCGGAACAAAATTTTATAGCCCGTAAGTACATGTATAAGAAAGTTCAAGCATAGTAATGTCTCGTATCTGGTCTTAGCCTCAGACTCGGGTATGGGGTGTTACATTTAGTGGTATCAGAGCTATGGTTTAGTCGGTTCTAGGACTAACCTAGTGTGAGTAAGAGTCTAGCTATACATGCCGTATGTGGACCGTGATAGTGTGATGTCTCCCGGCTCTAACGAAATTGTTTTGTTAAGACAGTGATGATTCCCAACCGAGCTAATTTTAGTAAGTTGGTATGATTTTCAAGCTTCATGAATATTTCATTGAATTGCTTGTAATGTTGTTATATGCACATTATTTCCATGAAAATGTTTAATGATTTATTAAACAAAATAATTACTAAGAGCATGTATATGAAAGTCCCGATTGAAAATGAATTACTTAGGATACTCAACCTGCTGCATGAGACAAGAAAGTCCGTATAAGACCATGTCAAGACATGGCATCGGCAATCAAGCAAGTTATCATGTAAGACCAAGAGAAGTCTTGGCATTGAAGAGTTACTATGAGATGAAGACCCATATAAGCCCAAGCCAAGGCATGGCATTGGCGAGTCTCCAAGCAAAGATGTCATGTAAGTCCAAGACAAGTCTTGGCATTGAAGAGCTATCAAGAGTAAGAGATCCCATGTAAGCCTATATCAAGGATATAGCATTGGCATCAAGATACATGTGAAATGAGATTCTGTAACACCCCAAACCCGGCCTAGAAGTTAGGCCCGAATCTGGAATGTCACATTTAAGGCGCACTTCAAAACAATTTACTAGTTAACCATTTAAGGCCCAAAAGCCCAAAACAAAAGATTATTTCGAAAACCATATTAACACTTTAATAATTTTATGAAATTTCTTAAGTGGGTAATTGAAACAATAATAATAATAAACCCAAAATTCAAAGCCAAATAGGAGTTACATGGTAACGACAAAAGGGGTTAGATAGCCCTTCGACTTTTAACATAACACACTAAAAAGTTTAACTAAGCACTTACCGAAATTCTCCTTTGATCCTGCGGCTTAGATATCTTCTTGAACAAGATTCGGCTTCCAAATGTGACTAAAAGTAGATAATAATCGATTGAGGTGAAGGAACAAACAATAAAGAATCGGCATAAATAGGGGTTTTGATAAACAGGATTTCGGCAAATAGGGATTTTGGCAAACAGAGATTTTAACAAGCAGAGATTTTGGTAAGCAGAGATTTGGCAAACAAGGATTTCGACAAAGCGAGGGTGGTGGTATTCGGCAATGGAAGAAAATAAAGATGACGGGAAAAAGAGAAAGAAAGATGGAAACTCCAAGAACCCCTTCTAAGGATTTGGCACACCTTTATAGCCAAAGCCGAGGCGCCTTCCCCCACGATCCTATTCGGCCCCAACACTTCACCCTCTTCATCTCCAATCTTTTGTCTCTGATAATACCTTAATCTTATCCGAAATATCCTCCACATCCATCAGTCTTGCTTCCTTCAAACTCTCCACGGCAAGAGTTCAAAATCCACACAACTCTTGCCGTCCACCTATGCAAAATAAAACATTCCAAAATACACTCCTCCTGCTCGAACCTTGGACCTACTCAGCTTTCACACACGCCACCTCATAGCTCCCAAGTGACGACACTTTCCACTGGGCCACAAGCCCATTTGTGTCCTATTTTCTCTTAATCTGCTTATGAGGCCTCATGTCTGGGACTAGGGTCCACTAAGTGAGAAAAATAAATTTTTCCCTAAGGTCACCCCTAACTCTAAGGCTTCAATTAATCCCAATACTATCTTAATAATATTCTAAGTGACACTTATATCTCAAAAATTTTAGACGCTCCCATTCCCAAGGCCCATTGGGCCCAATTCTTCTAGGCCCAAATTCGGGGTGTTACAATTCTTCCCCCTTAAAGAAATTTCGTCCTCAAAATTTCCAACTAACAGGATGGTCGTGTATCAACTACCCCACCACGCTACTGCTGCGCACTCTGATCCTAATAATTTTAATACATACCCAAAACATCCACCGATCGTAAACATTCTCAAACATACGCAGAATAAGTACCAAATTCTGATTCAAATGTTTACAAAGCCCTAACACTTCAACGGCCTCGGCCGCGGCCTCTTGCGCCTCTTCTAGCGCTCATCGTTGGGTATTTAAAAATTTTATGAAATTAGTACATAGTTCCACTTTTTTAGGGCACATGTCTTATGTAAGTAACAACAATTTTCTTAAAGTTATTCCGCGGTCGAGAATCCACTACAGGCTTAAGTTTCCTACAGGCTTTAATCTCTAAAAGCCTATTTTTAAGTAGCCCATTATCTACACAATTCAGTAATTTAAGCAAATGTAGTACAGATAACTTACTTGGCTCGGCGTCGAGGGCTCGGTGAACCACACTTCAAGAATCCTGCAAAAACTTCTTAATCTACTTGTTTTAAAAACCCAAAACATAAGGCCCATTTCACAGCCCGAGCTTTGCAACTTAGCTCTGATACCACTAAATGTAACACCCCAAACCCGGCCTAGAAGTTAGGCCCGAATCTGGAATGTCACATTAAAGGCGCACTTCAAAACAATTTACTAGTTAACCATTTAAGGCCCCAAAGCCCAAAACAAAAGATTATTTCGAAAACCATATTAACACTTTAATAATTTTATGAAATTTCTTAAGTGGGTAATTGAAACAATAATAATAATAAATCCAAAATTCAAAGCCAAATAGGAGTTACATGGTAACGGCAAAGAGGGGTTAGATAGCCCTTCGGCTTTTAACAAAACACACTAAAAAGTTTAACTAAGCACTTACCGAAATTCTCCTTTGATCCTGCGGCTTAGATATCTTCTTGAACAAGATTCAGCTTCCAAACGTGACTAAAAGTAGATAATAATCGATTGAGGTGGAGGAACAAACAACAAAGAATCGGCATAAGCGGGGGTTTTTGCAAGCGAGGATTTTGCAACCGGGATTTTGTAAACAGAGATTTTGGCAAAAAAACATTTTGGTAAACAGAGATTTCAGCAAACAAGGATTTTGGCAAACAGGGGTGGTGGTATTCGGGAATGGAAGAAAATAAGGATGAGGGGAAAAAAAGAGAAAGAAAGATGGAAACTCCAAGAACCCCTTCTAAGGATTTCGACACCCCTTTTATAGCCAAAGCCAGAATCGCTTCCCCCATAGCCCTATTCGGCCCCAACACTTCACCCTCTTCATCTCCTATCTTTTCTCTCTGATAATACCTTAATCTTATCCGAAATATCCTCCACATCCATCAGTCCTGCTTCCTTCAAACTCTCCACGGCAAGAGTTCAAAATCCACACAACTCTTGTTGTCCACCTATGCAAAATAAAACATTCCAAAATACACTCCTCCTGCTCGAACCTTGGACCTACCCAGCTTTCACACACGCCACCTCATAGCTCCCAAGTGACGGCACTTTCCACTGGACCACAAGCCCATTTGTGTCATATTTTCTCTTAATCTGCTTATGAGGCCTCATGTCTGGGACTAGGGTCCACTAAGTAAGAAAAATAAATTTTTCCCTAAGGTCACCCCTAACTCTAAGGCTTCAATTAATCTCGATACTATCTTAATAATATTCTAAGTGATACTTATATCTCAAAAATTTTAGACTCTCCCATTCCCAAGGCCCATTGGGCCCAATTCTTCTAGGCCCAAATTCAGGGTGTTACAGATTCAGTATCCTCAGTCATTCATAGTAATTCATCAGGCAAAAGAGTAAAGCTTAAATGAGATAGCAAGAAAGTTAGTAGTAAAGTTGATATTATGTCATGCTAGTGAAGGCTGACTAACAAGTGTAATTCATGTTATGAATGATGATGTTGAGATTATGCTTGTTATAGTAAAGTATACTGGTCTATATGATAAAGTGTTACAGGTAGCTTGTTTACCTTACAAACATGAGACTAGTAAGTACCATGATGTATGTGAGAAGCAGTAAGAGTAAGTACGCATTTGAGATTTGTGATGCCATTGTTTATGATAAATATGTCCACATGGTTAAATCTCACGTATGACTGTTAAAGTAGAGGAGGTATAATGTTTCATCTTATGACCCTGTTACAAAGTCACACATATTATAGTGTGAGAGTTAAAACTGAAAAGTTTGACTAAGTAGAATGCAGGAGATGAGTACGGTCGTTCAATGATAAAATGATGAATAAGACCATGGTTGGACCATGGCGGTATATGTGATCCCATATAAGACCATGCGGGGCATGGCATTGGCATCGATACATGATCCGTATAAGACCATATCGGGGATATGGCCGGTATTGAATAAGTTAATCGGATAAGACCATATCTGGGATATGGCATCGATATTTGTTGTGAGATCCCGTATAAGACCATATCTGGGATATGGCATCGGCATCGACATGAGTTTCCATGTAAGACCGTATCTAGGATATGGCATTGGTATTGATATGAGATTTCATGTAAGACCATAGCGAGGCTATGGCATCGTGACGACATGTAAAGCAATAGCTGGACTATGATGTTGTGATACGAGTATGACTATAGTTGGACTATGGCGATCAAGTAAACGACGTACTAAAACCATAAGACATTCTCTAGATTAATAAGTAATAGTAAGAGAAAGTAGAGTTAAATGTTAAGTACTCAAGTAGACCTTAATGTGAAACTTGAGTAAGTGAAGTCACAGTTCAAAAGTATGAGTGATAGAGATAATTGTAACGTGATAAACATGAAAACTCACTTGAGACGAGTTATGTGACTATGATGATATTTCATTGATAATGAATAGTGAATCATATGTATGTAGTCCCGAGAATCAAGTTAGGGGCTCTACGACTTCACCCCCTTACCACTATTGAATCGTGATGAGATGTTTATGAGAATCAAATTGAGTATGTTTACATGTGATTAATGCAATATTATGTTAGCATAATTGAGAATGCTATGTATCACATTGATACATGATACTCTACTATGTAGAGTAATTATTATTGAACATGAGATTGAAGTCCTAGGGGACTATAATGAAAAGGCTATCATTGAGATATGGAATAGAGAAGGTCCCGTATAAGACCATGTTCGAGGCACGGCCTCGACACCAAGTTATGATTCCGTACGAGGCCACATCCAGAATATGGTTTCGATAATGTATATGAGAATCGTATAAGACCATATTTGAAATATGGCATCGATACTTGATGTGGAAGTCCATATAAGACCTTATTCGGTATATGGCATTGGCATTTAGAGGTGACTCCATATAAGACCAAATCGGGAGTGTGGCATTAGTTTCATGCCTACATGAATGATGATGAATATGCGTCTTTGATTATCCCTAGTGATCAATGAGACATGTAGATGAGTTAAAAGTAGAAATTAGAATAGTACTAAAGTCATGTGAAGGAGTGAATACAGGTATTCGTGAATGAATCACAAAGAAACAAGTACGATGTGTGGCACGATATGTGCTAAATAAATAGCAAGTATGAGTAAGTTGGCTAAAAGCATGTAGTTTGTGCATGGTTAATTGATGCCAAGGATGGATTATAATAATCTCCTTGAGTATTAAGTACAAAAATCTGTTGCCTTTCAGGGCTGATGTAGTTGTTCTTTTCATAAATTGTGATTGTGTGAGAATGTTAACTGATAGTAAAAATCAGACAAAATGGTTGTCGATTTAGTTAATTAAAATCAACATTTCCTTTATCTCCTCGTAATCCTATACGGGTACCTTGAGGAAGAAGTTGGTGATGATTCTAGTATAAGAAGTGAAATGACAAGTTTCACGTTGTATGATGAGTTTTCGAATAAGATGAATAGAGTTAATGAATTCAATCGAGATGTCCCTGCTATCGTGAGATATGACGATAGTAAAGGTTCTAGATTAGCATAGCAAAAGAAACTCAAATGAGAGTGTGCTTAAAATAGGTTCTTAGTATGGAGGAAAGAGTAGATTAATGTATTGAGATATGATTCAAGTTCTGTGTATATTCACGCATGAATCAGTAAAGAGAATAAAATTCTGTCTGTACGTGAGTAGGGAGCATGATACAAAGATATGCTCATCGAAATGTTCAAACCGTGATGGTTGAGTTGAAAGCTATAGAAAGAACATTTTTTTTTGAAAGTTTTAGTACTGAGATCATTCTGAATCGAGAGAAAGAGTTGACAGGTTGGTGATCCAGAGACGATCACTTTTGTGTCTGTGTTGTGAGTTAGATATTATGTATTGATCCATGGGAAGATTGATGTGTATTTTCTGAATTTTAATAAGTGAGGGTATAGTTATTGTGATACTACTCAGATAGTAGACATAGTATAGATGTCTGAATGAAAGATCCATGTTTAGTAATGTGAGTTAGGTTCTCGGTTGACTCTAGTTGGTAATATCCTAGTTTCAGCAAGGTTAATGACCATAGTGAGTCTTCCTTTCAGAACAGAAGAGTTCAGAAGTGTTATAATAAATGGTATTTTAAATAAGTTATCCATGTTGGATAAGTTTTCTGTTGTTGATGTTTCCTCGAGATAGAAAGTGAATGATGTTGAATCCAGAACTTAGACAAGAGTTTTGGCATGAGATTTAGTTGTAGCATATCTACTAATGCAAGAACAAGGAAGTACGGTTATGAGCATAAATGTTCTGACAATAGAGTACATTTCACGATATGATTGAGTTTATGGTCAGGAGTAGTTGACCACTAAAAGCCGAGTTTTTAAAGCGTACAACTCAAGAGTATTAAAGTCGGTGAATGCTTTAATGAGAAAGTGAGATGAAACTTTATAGATTTCAAATTTGGTTTGACAAAATTTCCAAGAAAAGGAAATGTCATTCGAATTGTAGTAAATCAACCAGTAAAGATTCGAATGATCATTTGGACATGTGCAGAGTATTTACCCAGAGGAAGAATAACCTAGGTCTCAAGTTACGTTTCGACCTTGTGTATCATAGCTTAAGAGTTATTGGCAAGAGAAACATGAGGATAAGTGGATTCGCAATTTTGAAGAGTAGAAGGAAACATTTTAAGAATGTTGGTAGCAACTCCTCCTGATAAAATTTTCGGGGACAAAAATCCCTAAGGGGGGAGAATTGTAACAACCTGATTTAGGGGCTAGTCGGAACAGTGATCTCGGAATCACTAATTCGAGGTTAGAGAAAATTATTTTCATGATATGTTATGTATTATAACATGTTTATAAGGATGCATGAAAATTTTGGTGCCTTAATTTTAGCGATTTCTAGCTAAATTGTGAAAAAGGATAAATCGCATAAAGTGCGAAAGTTCTATTTTATTTGCTAGAGGTGCCAAATAGACATAGATCATTAATTGGAGGTCCCAATTGTGCAATTTGGCCTTATTTAAGTGAGTTGGCCAGCCATAATAATATATAGGGGACAAGAGCATTTATTATGATAGAAAGATGGTGATATTAGTTGAAAATTGAATAAAATAAGATGATATAAGCTAAAGCTATCATCTTTTTATTTTTCTCTTCTTCAACCAAAAATATCAGCCATGGGAGGGGTTCGAAAGCTTCAAATTTCAGCAAGCTTTACTCCATTCAAGTAAGTGATTTTGATGCTTATTTTTTTATGAAAATTACATTTTTGGAGTCCCCAAAGCTTAAACTAGCTAATGGATGGATTAATTTGCAACATGGTTGAAAGTCTAGGGACTTGCCATGAGAGAGTTTATGTTATTTGATGAGTTTTTATGGAAGAAAATGAATGATAGGATGATGAGAAACAACTTTTGTGAAAGGTGTTGTCATGAAAACACCTTATTGGGACTAAAATGCAAAAGTTGTAATTTGTTCATTAAGGCATGAAATAGTTTGAATTGTGTATAGTTGTAAGAGGATTAAATGTTCAGCTAGGCTTGTTTAACAAGAAAATGTGATGAAAATTTATTTACGATCCTAGGGGTGAAATCATAATTTTGCCAAAGTGTAGGGGAAAAATAGTCATTTTTGCCTAAAGTGTAGATTATGGTGTATTATGATTTATAAGTGATTAAATCAGTAAATTTCATTGTTCTAGATAAAAAAAACGAGTTTCGGACCTAGAACGGATGAAAAGAGAAATGTGGGCAAAAAGGTCCCTTTTGGCCCTTTCGAGATCGAGGTAAGTTCATGTGCAAATGTTGCAATTAAGTATGAGTTAATTTAATGTTCCAATGTTGTATGGAATGTATATTTTCTCTATGAATGTATGAAATATCTTTGATGAGAGGTCAAAAGAATTTAGTCTAAGAGTAATGGGAAATGTATGTAGAATGATACGATGATAGTTAAGGCCTCGTGTAAGACCATATTGGAATATGGCCTCGATGTAAGAATTCGTATAAGACCATGTCAGGGACATGGCATCGATATGTTAATGCAAGTAAAAACCTATTAGGGTATGATGTCAATGTGACACTATGTGTATGAGACTCAAGAGCGTTATTTAACAATTTGAGATGAACTCAGTATATGATGAACCTCTAGTGGGTTATGTGTAATCAATGCATCTCAATTGCATGAGATAGATTTATTAATGCATTGTGTGAATGCGAATGAGTATCGTAGAAAGTTAAGTAAGAATTAAAGTGTGTGAGGATGTTCTCGGATGAACGTTTGAAATAGAGATATACATGTGGATTACTATCCATGAATGTAAAATAACGGTGAGCTATGTGCGATATCACCTTATTGATGGTAGTGATGGGCTGTGTGCGATACCATCAAATACATTATTATCGATGGGCTGTGTGCGTTACCACCTGATTAATTAGTAATCGATGGGTTGTGTGTGATACCATCGCTTATAAATGATTGGTGAGCTAAGTGCGAAATCACCATAAGTATAAATGATTGGTGGGCTATGTGCGATACCACCCTATTAGAGATTCAATGGTGGGCTAAGTGCGAAACCACCGAGATATTGGTAGCATGAGCGGCTTATTGAGAATGCTTGATGTGTTGTTTTATATGATCATGTAGTGATCAGTGCAGGAATACATGCTAATTGAACGAGCAATTGGCTTGTGACATGGTAAGAACATGGTAAGAGATTGAATAAGTAAGTTTCAAGAATAGTTGAGCAAGTAACCATGAGTTTATGAGAGACACTCTTCATGATACTTTGTAATTATGTATATTCAATGAATATCAATATTTGACTCATTATGCAGATGAGCTTACTAAGCATTATTGCTTACTCCTTTACTTTTCTCATCTCTTATAGGTTATATTAACTAGCTCAGGTTGGAGGCCGCCGGAGATGTTTTCACACTATCGAGCAGACCCTTGGTATAAGGTATCAAGTCCTTAGAAGTTATGGCATGTATAGGGCTAGTACTTGAGGTTGATTAAGTCATCGATAAGGTGCCAAATTGTATTGGCCTAAGAGAATCTAAGTTGGTTGTATTTGTATTGGAAGTAGTTCTCCCTAGTGTATGGGATAAAGACTTTATCTCTTTAATGATTAAATGTGTAAATTCATGTGTTTTAATTGATGATTTGAGAATGTTTTGAAGTAGTATATGAATGTATGCAAACGGGAGTGGTAAAAGGCTTGGTAAGATAGCCTCTAAGTGCCCACACGGATAGACACACGGGCATGTGTCTAGGCTGTGTGTCTCCTGCACCTTAGTATCCTAAGTCAGATTAGACCACGGGTTGGTCACACGGCCGTTTATCCAGGCCATGTGATACACACGGTTGGCACATGGGCGTGTTCCAAGGAAGTGTGAAGTCTGCACTTGACACTTAGAAATTCAATTGTCACACGGTGGCGCTTTGCAGGCGTGTGTGCGCACCGTGTGGATAAGTCAGAATGCCAAGGTTTGGCACACGGTCCAGGGCCACGGGCGTGTTCAGGCCGTGTGTAATTTGCCAGTATCCTCCACGGGTGTTAGACACGGGCATGTTTTAGGGGTGCACGGGCGTGTCCCAAGTCACACGGACGTGTGACCCCTATTTCGAGAGAAAGTTTCCGGATGAGCTTCGAAAGTTTCGGGACGTAAGTCTGAGGCCTCGTAGACTCATGAAATGTCTATTTTGACTAAGAAAGAGAAGTTTTTAATTCGGAACGAAATTTTATAGCCCGTAAGTACATGTATAAGAAATTTCAAGCATAGTAATGTCTCGTATCCGGTCTTAGCCTCAGACTCGGGTATGGGGTGTTACAGTAGTAAATCATACTTTATTATTTATAATACATAAACAACACATACTTTGAAATTCAAACGTGTCAATAATATCTATTTAATGAAATTGTCAAATCAATTATCATGCATCAAAGTCATGCCACAAATACTTTACAAAGCATAACTCAAATCCTAAAACCATCAAATTTCATGACATGCGAATATCTAGTTTAAAAACAAGTATATATATATTTTTTTCCATTAATTAATTATCAAACATGACATTTAACAACATATTTCGATACTATTATCTCCTTTAAATAAACAACTAAAACAAATCCAAAATATACTCAATTCAGATCATAATAATGCAACCATATCGAAAATGCATATTTGCCTAAACCAAATATACCAAATTCGGACAACATATATATATATATACAAGGCATCAACTAACACATAAATTCTAGCTAAATATTATACCAATTCATGTGCATTTCATACTTTAAAGCATCACCCAATATTATACCAATTTCCAACATCACATGATCAATCACCTAACCAACAAAACAACCCTAATAATTTGGTCAAATACATGCGGTATTTCAAAACATATTTAATTTCTACCTATCATTAACTCTATGTAAACACATATTTTATACCATATTTATCTCACAAATGAACAAAGCAACTTCATTATAACAAATTTACCAAATACATAATCAACCAATTACCAAAATCATATTTTAAACCATGAAACATATTCCCCAAAATGAGTTAAGTAATAAGGTCGAATATTCACCAACTTTAACACCATTTGTAAGCCAATTCACAAAACAAATTATACATCAACACATAGGTCATTAATTAATCATACCAAATATCTGAATTCATTGATATAGCATAGTTATTCCATGGCAATTATAAACACATATCATAAGTTAAAGATACATCCCTCATTTACCTCATTAATTAACCAAATTATAAAACCATCCATCTCAAGCATATATCAACATTTATTTAACTTATAAGTCACTCATGTCATATTCGATCAAACCTTATAATAGCAATTTATACCAACTTTCATGACTTCATGAAATATACTTACCAAAACAAATTTATGCCATGACCGAAATCATACACACAAACATAAACATTATTTCAAGCCATTTTCACATGGCTTATATTACATATCCAAAATTAAACATTTTAAACTAGACTATACATGCCATAAGTTCAAATTCAAACTTAACAAAATACCGAAAAGAGTCGATAGTGTGATAGATTTCTCTGACGATCCCCGAGCTCGTAACCAACTTCCAAAATCTATAAAACGAAAAGCAAATACACACAGTAAGCTACCACAACTTAGTAAGTCATAAGAAAATAAACATTTAATCATTTACATAATTTAAGCTAGATAAGTTGTAATAAGCCATCATAATTTCATATACAATCCAACTTATCATCTTATAATAAAAACAAATATAACTTGTAATAACTTTTCTTTGGCTGAATACTCAATTGAACATTAATATGTTTAACCTTTACTTTCTATAATACAATTACAACATTAGGCCGAATATACATACTTTCACATATATATACACATAGTTCACATTAACATATAGCATTATATCATCACTTCAAACATTCAACTTACCTTATTTTTCTAACTTAGTATGAGTACATACCTGAGCCTTTCTAACTCGATGTTATACTTGACCTTAACTTATCATTTCCTGTTGAACCATTTGGAATTAAAAAGGATACTCGGATAGTCAAACATATCGTACGATGCCAACGTCCCAGACGTGGTCTTACATGTAATCACATAACGATGCCATCGCCGCATGACAGTCTTACACGTAAATCACAAGTCGATGCCAACGTCCCAGACGTGGTCTTACACGATAACACATAACGGAATCCTATGTCATGACATATGTATCCTAGCTATTCCTAAGGTTCGTACGGGACTTTCGGACATCATATCTCAATCGAATCGAACTCGTAAACATAGCTCCCAAGCTTAAGTACATTCGGCCAATACATATGTATATTCATAAAATTCAATTCAACATATAAAATTTACATATATTCAAAATTAACAACATTTATATGCTTATAGACTTACCTCGGATATCGACGGACGGAAATAAACGACTATTCGATTATTTTTGTTTTCCCCCGATCCAAATCCGTTTTCTTTGGTTCTTGATCTAAACATATTCAAATTAAATTTATTTAAATACCATTTTATTAAATTTAGTCTAAAAACACATAAATAGGCAAATTCCCATTTTGCCCCTAACATTTTGCACTTTTTGCAATTTAGTCGCTATTGCATAAAACACAAAATATGAAAAATTTCATAATCCCATGCCTAGGCCGAATCTACCCCATGATCATACAAATCCATAATTTTCATTTATTTCACATTTTAGTCCCTCAATTTATTATTTTTACAATTTAGCCCTAATTACACAAAATCATCAAAATTTCCAATACAAAACATTTTAATCTATCACATATCTTTAATATTTTATCATCAAACAACAAAAATCACAAGCTATCATCAATGGCAAAACACAAAATCATCATCAAATTCAAAAATTAAAACATGGGCTTTGTAGTACTCGAAGCAACGATCTCAAAAACGTAGAAATTATCAAAAACCGAACAAATTACGTACCTTAATTGAGCAAAGCCAAGGCCGAATGTGGGTTTTCTTTTCTCTTTATTTTCCTTAGCTAAATTCGGCTATGATAAGATGAACATGCAAAGTGGGGTTTGTTTTATGTTTTATTATAATACATTAATTTGCCAAATTACTATTTTAACCTTTATAATTTAATATACACATTTTATAAACAATGCACATAACCGGCCATCATTATAATTCATGGTATAATTGCAACATAAACACCTCCCATTAAAAGAACAAAGCAATTTAACACTTTAACAAATAGTTAGCAACTTTTACCATTTACGCGATTAAGTCCTTTTATTAAATTGGGCACTCAAATGTTAAAATTAAATCACGAAAATTTCATAGATATAAATTCACACAGTATAAACACAGAAAATAATATTTAATTATTTTTCTGACTCGGATTTGTGGTCTCGAAACCACTATTCTGATTAGGATCGAAACCGGACTGTTACACTCAGTCTAATACAAAGGAGTTCGACACTTGCGACCATATAATGCTTCGTACGGTGCCATCTGTATACTCGACTGATAACTGTTGTTGTAGGCAAATTCAACCAAAGGTAGATATTTCTCCCAACTACCTTCGAATTCTAAAACGCAACATCGGAGCATGTCTTCAAGAACTTGAATCACTCTTTCGGATTGACCGTCAGTTTGCGGATGAAATGCGGTACTAAAATTCAATTTCGTACCTAAGGCTTCTTGTAACTTTTTCCAAAACCTCAAAGTAAATCTCGGATCTCTATCCGAAATAATAGACATAGGTACTCCGTGCAATCTCACAATTTCATCAATATACAACTCAGCCAACTTATCAAGTGAGTAGTCGGTACGTACTGGTATAAAGTGAGCCGATTTCGTCAATCTATCAACCACAACCCAAACAACATCTTTCTTTTTCGGAGTCAGAGGCAAACCTGTCACAAAATCTATCGTGATTCTGTCCCATTTCCACTCGGGAACCATCACTGGCTGAAGTAAACCTGAAGGCACCTGATGCCCGGCTTTCACTTGTTGGCAGATCAAACACTTTGTCACAAACTCAAAGATGTCTCTTTTCATACCCGGCCACCAATACAACTTCTTCAAATCATTATACATTTTTGTACTGCCCGGATATACTGACAAACAACCACTGTGTGCCTCGTGTAAAATTTTCTGAATCAACTCATCATCTTTCGGTACACAAACTCTTTCACGGAACATCAAACAATCATTTGAACCAACCCGAAAATCAGAGTTACTTCCCGATTCACACTGCTTTCTTAGCTTGCATTCCACTGTCATTCTTTTGAGCTTCACAAATCTGATGAAGAAACAATAGTCTAGCCTTCAACTCGGCCAATATAGAACCATCATCAGACAATTTCAAACTCGTACTCATAGCTCTTAAAGTATACAAGGATTTTCTGCTCAAAGCATCCGCAACCACATTTGCCTTTCCGGGATGATATTCAATCACTAGCTCATAATCCTTTAACAATTCGAGCCATCTCCGTTGTGGCAAATTCAATTCCTTTTGATTCATCAAATATTTCAAACTCTTGTGATCGGAAAAGATTCGGCATTTTTCACCATACAAATAATGTCGCGAAATCTTCAAAGCAAAGACGATGGCGACCAACTCCAAATCGTGCGTCGGATAATTCTTTTCATGCAGTTTTAGCTATCTCGAGGCATACGCTAATACCTTGCCTTCTTGTATCAATACACACCCAAGACCATTTAATGACGCATCACTATAGATCACAAACTCTTTCCCCGACTCAGGTTGCACTAGCACTGGTGCTTCAGTCAATCTCTCTTTCAACTTCTCAAAACTTTGCTGGCATTTTTCAGTCCACTCGAACTTAACACTCTTTTGAAGCAACTTAGTCATAGGAGAAGCAATCATCGAGAATCCCTTGACAAAACGTCTATAATACACGGCTAAGCCCAAAAAGCTTCTAACCTCGGATACGTTATTTGGCGGTTTCCAATCAACAATCGCCGAAATTTTGCTCGGATCAACCCGAATACCATCACTAAAACTATATGTCCCAGAAATTTGGCTTCACGAAGCCAAAACTCACTTTTACTGAACTTAGCAAACAATTTCTCCTCTCGTAGAATCTGCAATACTGTTCTTAAGTGTTCGGCATGCTTGGACTCATCTCGGGAATAAATCAATATATCATCTATGAACACTACCACAAACTTATCCAAATATATCTGAAAAATTTGGTTCATCAAATCAATAAACATAGCTGGTGCAATAGTTAAATCGAAAGGCATCACAAGAAATTTATAGTGTCTATACCTCGTTCTAAAAGCAGTTTTCGGCACATCGGTTTCTTTGACTCTCAACTGATAGTAGCTGGATCTCAAATCTATCTTTGAGAACACTGTTGCTCCCTTCAATTGATCGAACAAATCATCAATTCTAGGCAATGGATACTTGTTCTTTATGGTCAACTTGTTGAGCTGTCGATAGTCAATACAAAGTCTCATAGATCCGTCCTTTTTCTTCACAAACAATACGGGAGCACCCCAAGGAGAAAAACTCAGCCTCACAAATCCCTTATCTGTCAACTCTTGCAACTGAGCTTTTAATTCTTTCAATTCAATCAGAGCCATTCTACACGGAGCAATCGAGATCGGTGCAGTCCCAGGCAATAGATCAATGGAAAATTCAATCTCTCTAATCGGAGGTAACCCAGTCAATTCTTCTGGAAACACATCTGGAAATTCACATACTACTGGCACTGATTCAAGCTTCGACCCAGACATCTCAGTATTCAACACATAAGCAAGATAAGCTTCACACCCTTTTCTCATGTATTTCTGAGCAGACATGTGCGAAATCACCACAGGCATCTTATTTGAGTAATCTGTTTCAACCCAAAGAATCTCACCATTTTCACATTTCAACTCAAGAGTTTTTTTTCTACAATTTACCTTGGCATCATGTAATGTCAACCAATCCATGCCCAAAATAACATCAAACTCGTCAAATGGCAACAACATTAAATTAGCCGGAAAATAGTAACCTTGAATCGTCAAAGGACAATTCTTGCAAACCTTATCTACTAACACATACTTGCCTAAAAGGTTGGACACTTTAATCACAAATTTAGTCAAGTCAATAGGCACTTTCTTACTATTTTCCAAATTCACACAGATATAAGAATGAGTGGATCCAGGGTCAATTAATGCAATAACATTAGTATCATAAAGAGAGAATGTACCAGTAATCACATCGGGAGATGACGCATCCTCACGAGCACGTATGGCTTAAGCTCTAGCAGGTGCTCTCATTTCTAACCTTACAACTGAATCCTTCATTATACTTTTACTACTAGCTCCATTTCTGACATTTCGCGGAGGTCTACCTCTGCTACCAGTGTTACTCGGTCTAACACTCTGAAGTTTCTCTTCTTCAACTTTCTCAGGACAGTCTCTGATAAAATGTTTACGAGAACCACACTTGAAGCAAGCTCGGTTGTTTCCCCAACACTCTTCGATATGTTGTCTACCACAATTCTGACACTCGGGTTTATTAGACTTCACATTTCCCACACTCGCCATCGAAGTAGCTTGAGCTCTAGAGCCCGAATATGTTTTACCACGGTCTCGGTGTGAATACCCAGCTAAAACTGTCATCCGAGGATTTGTTTCTCTGGACCTCTTTGATTGGGAATGGAACGAGTTACTCATCGGCCTTTTTCTTGCATCTCGGGCCTCAATCACATGTTTTCTCTTTTCTTTATTCAGCTCTTCAGCCTTGCAAGCTCTATCGACCAATATCACAAATTCTTTCAACTCTAAGATCCCAACTAACAATCTAGTATCCTCGTTCAACCCTTCTTTGAATCTCTTGCACATAATAGCTTCGGTAGACACACACTCTTGAGCATACTTACTGAGTCTGACAAATTCACGTTCATACTCTGCCACAGACATTTTACCTTGCTTAATTTGAGGAACTCTTTCTGTTTCTGATCGATGAACCGCTGACTTATATATTTCTTTCGGAACTCTTTTAGGATGAAATCCCATGTCACTCTCTCTTTTGAAACTACAGATATCAGCGTCTTCCACCAGCGATATGCCGAGTCCCTCAGTGATGATACAACACACTTTAAGCATTCTTTAGGCGTGCAAGAAAGTTCGTCAAATACCTACATAGAATTCTCAAGCCAAAACTCTACCTTCTCAGGATCATAATCTATGTAGGCTCTGAATTCTTCGGCCCCTTGTTTTCGAATCTTATCAACCGGGGGTTTAGTTAATCTTACCAAATCAATACCTTGAGGAGCTACGGGAACCGGCTGAGGTATAGGAGGGGGTGGAGGAGGTTGAGCATTAGGATTTGCTCGAACAAATTCAGTATACCAATTACTCATCATATAGAGAAAGGCTTCCCGAGCCTCCTCTCCCTGACCCAAGGTCTCAGGTCTACTTTCTTCTGGCGCGGTCCCTTGCGCGGGAGCTGGCATATTACTTGCAGCATCATCAGTAGTAGCTCGATCGGGATCCATTTACTATATGAAAACACAGTTTGAAATTATCAGGAGTCACCACACTATCGTAATATATTTATGGCATGTATAGCTAGACTCTAACACACCCTATGGTAGTCCAAGAACCGACTAAACCATAGCTCTGATACTACTTAAATGTAACACCCCTTACCCGTGTTTAACGCCAGAACAGGGTATGCGGCATTACAAGACAATAACACAAACATTCATGCGAAACCGGGCCATAAAATTTTCTTCAATTTAAGAATTTTCATATTCAATCATAAAGTCCCTAAAATGGGCCTACAAGACCCAAAACATACTTTGGGAATGGTCCGGGACCAAACTGGGAACTTTAGAAACATTTAGAAAATTTACATAAAAACTGGGCACACGCCCGTATGGCACAGGGACACGCCCGTGTGGTTTTATTTTTCATTTCGAACCTACAGGGGTTTTTACACGGCCGAGCACATGCCCGTGTCCTAGGCCGCGTCCTTCACACGGTTGAGACACACGCCCGTGTCTCTGCCCGTGTGCAAAAACTTAGGTATTCTGTTCATGACGTCAGCACACATTTTAGCTCACACGGCCAAGGCACATGCCCGTCTGTTAGCCCGTGTGATGAACTTAATTTTTCGTAAATTAGGTGCAGGGGACACACGGCCAAGCTACACGCCCATGAGGCAGACCGTGTGTCACACACGGTCTAGACACACGCCCATGTGTCTACTCGTGTGGACAATTATAAGGCTATTTACCAAGCCTTTTGCCACCCTAATAAGCATCCACCCTTATACCATTTCCAACCAACTTAGCATACTATTATTAGACATCTATTTGTTCACATTAAGAGCATTCATGCACCATTTAATAACCATACTCATCATATATATAACCACACTTATACTTAGCCATCACACATGCACCTACACATCCATTCACATATCCCACTTCCCACACTTAAATTTCATGCTACCATTCATTCCCACTTAGGGAAGCAAACTCATTCATGAAAGGCCTCATCATAGACTTATAATACAACAAATATTAGCCACATCACATGGCCTTATACAAAATGATATATCAAATGACATAGACCACATTCTTGGCCAATCAATTATGACACTTACAAAATAACCAAATTCCTATACATGCCATAATTCAATGTAAGTCTCAATATACCAAAATGTGTAGATAGTATGGATGATCCTCCGACGATCTCCGTATCCCGAGTTGGCTTGGCGACACTATAAAATAAGGGAAAAAAAAGGGAGTAAGCTTTAAGCTTAATAAGTCTATACGTAAATAATGAAACCTCACTACCAAATTATAAATCAAGAACATTACACACTAAACAAAAACAATTCAGATCCCTTGTAGTTGCACTTACTCATTTCAAACCTTACCACATTCCAAATACATATCATAAATATTGCTCACAATTACATGCACCTATAACCCTGCACTTGTCACCACATTGTCACACATAATTTCACCTAATCAAATTTTCCCGATGAATACTTCGAAATAATACCACATACATATACACACGGTGGTATCGCACACAACCCACCAATAATAGTAAATACGGTGGTATCGCACATAGCCAACCAATAATAGTAAATACGGTGGTATCACACACAGCCCACCAATAATAGTAAATACGGTGGTATCGCACATAGCCCACCAATAATAGTAAATATGGTGGTATCGCACACAGCCCACCAATAATAGTAAATACGGTGGTATCACACACAGCCCACCAATAATAGTAAATATGGTGCTCATCCGTATCCTTTTTCAATTCCGAAGGTTCATCCGGGAATTTCCCCACTTTTCGTCGTTTTAATAAACATCAATAATATTCACTCACATTTCACATAAGACATTAATGTGTAAAACCATAAATAAAAAGGATGTATCATTTACATATAAACTTACCTCGATACAAAATGTGTAAATTTGCAATTTAGTTCGAAACCTTGCCTTTTCCTCGGTCAAGGTCGGTTCCATGTTCTTCTTGATCTATAATGACAAATTTAGCTTATTTAATATACACATTATTCAAATCAGTCCAAAATCTTCCTATGGCAAAATTCACAATTTAGCCCCTAACTTTCTCAATTTTTACACTTTATTCTCTAGGCTCGTAAAATGAAATGTGTTCATTTTTCACAAACCCAAGCCTAGCCGATTCATATTATCTCTTATAGCAGCCCACAATTTTAACTATTTTAAATTTTATACACATATTATTTCATCTTTTACAAATAAGTCCTTTTATCAATTTCACCAAAAATCATCTAGAAAAAGTTGTTTATCACACTTCAAACTTTCATATTCTACCTCTAGACATCAAAATACATGTATGTCATCCATGGTTAAAATTTTAAACCCAAGCTCTAGCTCAAAATAGTGGTAGAAATAGCTAGATCGAGCTACGAGGATTTTAAAAATACGAAGAATATCAAAAATGGGGTTAGGAGGTACTTACAACCAAGCTTGAAAGTGAAACAAAACCCTAGCTATGGCTCCTTGCAAATTTCGGCTATGGAGGATGAAGATGGAAAAAATTTTAGCCTTACTTTCCCTTTTATAACTTTTATTAACCAAATGACCAAATTGCCCTTCATTAATCCTTTAGTTATTTTATCCCTCTATGGGAATTTTGTGTCCAAACTATAATATAATGGTCTAATTACCAACTAAGGACTCTCAATTTAAAAACCCATCTCAATCAAGTACCTTTATGGATTATAATACACACTTTTCACCCATTGCAATTTAGTCCAACTTATCAAATTGAACATTCAAATAATAAAATTTCTCAACCAATATTTCACACAAACATTCAATCACTTAATAAACACTAAAACTCAATCAGAATAAATATTTTGACCTCAGATTCATGGTTTCAAAACTACTATTCCGTTTAGGCCCTAATTCGGGCTGCTACAGATTATTTCAAATAAAACATGGAATTACTTCATAAATACACAATTAACATTCAAATTAAAATGAATCATACAATCATAATAAATTCAATACATAATCACCAATTATAATTGTTCTCATGCCTTATATGAGCTTATGTATGCTCTAATATTAACCTAAAATTTAACTAGGACTAATTTGCAACATTTCCAAAATTGAAGATAAATTATAACATAACTAAATCCCTTAAATAATCAATCATGTCATAAATATTCAAATAATACGATATACAATTAAATTCGAGTCTTAATCGAGCTTAGAAAATCTCTTAAGTTGACCCAAGCGCAAATAAGGATCAATTTGAAACATTTTCAATAGATAAGGGCACTCATGAAAAATAGGGGTCACACGACCGTGTGTCCAAGCCGTGTAACTATCTAAAACCATGTGGATCAATTTGTAAAATTTCATCAAAAGTCATATAGCCGTATGGCTAGGTCGTGTAACAAATTGAAACCGTGTTACGCAAAACTTCCTAAATAAAAATAGAGCACACAGTTGTGTCCCTTATCCGTGCGTGGCACACAGCCATGTGTTAGCTTGTGTATACCCATAAGTACCTTATTATGCAAGTTTCAAAACCAAAATTTCACTTAGGTTATAAATATGCAATAATGAATCTTTTAACCTGTCCTAAAATGAATAAAATCTTGCCAAAGATATAACATTTTCCTATATCTAACCAATATTCCTCAAGGCACCTTAATCACATACAATCCAAGTGAAACATCTTAAATCATCTAAACATTTGTACTAAAACATTTATTCCATTAATCACCATGCATAAATCATCCAAATTCTAACCACAAGCTAGTGTCACGGGCCGCAGTTCAAAGCTCGTGACCATCGCACCAAATGTATCCCATGGAGGTCTATCATTTAGATGGGGATCATTTAACCCACAAGAACTGGCTCAATTCAAGGAGCTACTGGACAAGCCTGTCAAATTAAGGGGAATCATATCTTATAAGATGAGATTGGATTTGATTATGTAATTTTGTAAATCCCTAGATTTAAGGGATAGGCTAATCTCCTCCGTCGATGTAACTTGATCTAGACCGTTGGTTTTGGGGGAGCTCAACAATAAATAGAGACCATCCCCCTTTATGTAACAGCCCGATTTAGGGGCTAGTCAGAATAGTGGTTTCAAGACTACTAATCCGAGGTTGAGGAAAATTATTTTCATATTATTTTATGTGTTCTAGCATAATTATATGGATGAATGAAAATTTTGGTGCATTAATTTTGGTGATTTCATGCTTAATTGGGAAGAAGGACTAAATCGCATAAAGTGCGAAAGTTCCATTATACAAGGTAGAGGTGTCTAATAGTCATAGAATATGAAATTAGAGGTCCTTAAAATGCAATTAGGCCATTATAAGTGTGTTGGCCGGCCATGTAGACAAGGGAGACAAGAGCATTTATTTTTGGTCAACATTTGGTGAAGTTAGGTGATAAAAATGAATAAAATAAGATGAATAAAACAAGCTATCATCTTTCACTATTCATCTTCCCTCTTCCACCGAAATTACTAACAAGAGTAAGGGTTTTGACGCTTGAAATTTCAGCAACTCATCTTCTCTACAAGTAAGTGATTTTGGTGGTTTTATTTGATAATTTTTGTACTTTTGGAGTCCCCAAAGCTTAAGCTAGCTAATGAGGGGACTATTTTGCAAAATTATTGAAAGTTTAGGGACTTTCCATGAGAGAGTTTATGTTGTTTGCTGAGTTTTTATGGAAGAAAATGAATGTTAGTGAGTTGAGAAACAACTTTTGTGAAAGGTGTTATCATGAAAGCACCTAAATAGGACTTATTTGTAAAGATGGAAATTGTGTAATAAATGCATGAAATAAATGGTTTTGTAATTTGTTGTATGAGGAACAAATGTTCAGCTAGGCTGGTTTAATGAGAAAATGTGATGAAAAATGATTTACGAGCCTAGAGGCAAAATAGTAATTTTGCCATAGTGTAAGGGCAAAATGGTCATTTTTGCCTAAGTAGAGATCTTGATGTATTATGATTTATAAAGTGGTTGAATGAGTGAATTTCATTATTATAGATCAAGAAGAGCGCGAAAACAACCTTGACCGAGGAAAAGGCAAGGTTACGGACTAAACCGCCAATTAACACATTTTGCACCAAAGTAAGTTTATGTGTAAACGATTCATTTTGAGTGTACATGTTGCTAAAAAAATGGTGCATTGTATGAATGAAATTATTCATGATTGAGATGGATTGAATTCAATAGATATTGAGTAATTCCCGTGTGAGTCCAATTATAGATTAATGGTGGGCTATGTGCGATACCACCAAAAGATATTCTTAATGGTGGGCTAAGTGCGATACCACCTTACTAATCATTCACGATTGGCTGTGTGCGATACCATCGTTTATATTATCATTTGGTGGGCTATGTACGATACCACCTTAAATATTCTTATTGGTGGGCTATGTGCGATACCACCCTATTATAGATTAATGGTGGGCTATGTGCAAAACCATCGAGTGTATGGTATTATTTCAATGGTTCATTGAGAAATTGTTTAAGTGTTTGTTTCATGTGACTTTGTGGTGATAAGTGCAGGGAATGTATGCTATTAAATGTGAGCATTATGCTTGTTATATGGTTAGAATGTGGTAAGAGATGAAATGAGTAAGCAGGACTATGGAATGTGGATTGTTCTTGCTTAGTATATAATACTATTGGTTTTCTTGATTAGCATATTGTAACACCCTGGTTTAGGGGCTGTGCATATGGGGTATAAATCAAGTGTTAGTAGGTTTTTGGGAGTGCTTGGGTGAGTTTTAGAGGCTCTAAGAATGTTGGGATGAGAAGGGAAGGCTTTGGAAAATTTGGGATTTTTAGTGGAAAAGGGAATCGGGCCAAGCGAGGTCTTAAGAATAATTTTCTGTAATTTTTGGCACAAGGGAAGGCGGTGGTAGAGTGGTCTCGTGCGCGCTTAAGAGCTTGGGGACGACAGTGAGTGAGAGGCACAGGTCGAGTCAGAGGCTACAAGGGACGTTTTAATTTTTGGGTGTGGCGTTACAAGTGAAAGAAGGCTTTAAAAGGAGTAGGGCGTGTTTTGACGCAAGCAAACAACTTGTCCAAGTGGTTCTGTGCGGCACTTAGGAGCTGGAGGTGCGGCGTGGGTCTTTGTTTCGAGCGGCGACAGGCGGCTTTTGCGTGTTTTATTTTTCTTATGCGACTGGGGGCTTGAGTAGGAAGCCTTTAAAGATTAAATGGTGTGGCTTTATGGCATAAAATCAAAGTGGCCGAGTGGCCTAGGCGTTGGAAGTAAGGCGTGCAGTGATAAGGGAGCACTGGGTTCGAATCTCATGACAAGCAATGGAGTATTTATTTTTGCGGATTGGACGGCAAGAGTTTCATTGAATTTAAACTCTCTTGTGAAGGATCCCACATCGGAAAGACACAAAGAATGAAGGTGAAGAGCTAGCTATATAAGGAGCATCCTAGGAGGAGAGTAAACACATCTTGGAGGCGTTTGGGCACAAGAGTGATCGGGAGCGCTGGATTAGCCCCGAGTCCTATCGGTGTGTAACTCTCTACTCTAGTCAGAGAAGCGGCAAATGCCGAAGTGCGGTCACGGCAATAGTAGCCACACGCGTGCGGCGAGCGCGTGTGGGGCTTCGACGCGATAGTTGAGGCCATCGATGTAGTATTCTTGTGGGTTGGAAATTTTGCTTGGGCGCAATGGGCCGAAGGGCCCAATGGGCCCGTGGGCCCAATATAGTAAAATGTATGATGGTGTAGTATATAGTGAACTAGACTAGGTGAATCTCATAAGCGTGGCTAGATTTGTGTTAGGTGGGCCACACGCGTGTGGGCCCGAATGGGCCGAAATTGGGCTTTAGGCCCAATAGTCCATTCGACCGAGAAATGGTAGTTGGGTCGCTCGGGCGACACTTTGGGCCTTTGGAAAGGCCATTCGGTGTACGAAATTGCTGAAATACCCTTAGTGGGTAAATTACCAAAATATCCATGAAAGGTAAATTACCGATATGCCCTTGGTGGGTAAATTACGAAAATGCCCTTGGTGGGTAAATTACCGATATACTCTTGGTGGGTAAACTACGAAAATACCCTTAGTAGGTAAAATTACGATTATACCCTTAAAGGTTGATTAGCATGATTATGTTGTTTAGTTTTGGCCGATTGTAGGGGAAGGCTTGATCTCGCATATCCCGGGTTGTGGCTAGTGCTCGAAAAGTGTTAAGGAATGGGGGATCTAGTGCGTTAGATCTTGATCTACGGGATTTGATAGTCGCGTTAGTAGTAATCAGTGTGTAAACTAACACACTTCTTGCTTTGTATATGTTTGATAAAGCGATTGATTGGTAAAACCGAAATAGTATGGTTGAGTGATATGATACCCTATGGGGTATGTGCACGAATTCAGTAAGTCCGTTTCATTATGAGTCTTGTTATTGATACATGATGTCATGATTTATGATGTATGTCCTATGAGATGCAACGTTAAACATGTTTGCATGATTTGAATACTATACATGAGTTGGTATGATGATGGGTGATATGAGTGGAGGGGCGGTGATATTTTGTCTTGTGAGCACCGGTGTTTTGGTAACACAACTTTGTGACTTTGGGTCACGAGAGGTTTGGCACCTCGGAGGTTTGGCACTCGGCGTCTCGTCCCCGTGGTTTTGTACCACAGTGGGTTGGCCCCACAAGGCGGTATTGAGGATTGGCGCCGGTGATTTGGTATCACACACGATGGGTTGGCCCCATCACTCGATTATCGTGACTACGGTCACAGTGGTTTGGTACCACATTTGTGTCTTTGGGACACGAGAGGTTTGGCACCTCATTGCGACTTCGCCCCCCGTGGTTAACACCAGCGTGGGTTGGCCCCACTTTTGAGATACGGGGATTGTCGCCGGTGATTTGGTATCACCACGATGGGTTGGCCCCATCATTGGATTTGTGACTTTGGTCACGGTGTTTTAGTAACACATTGTGACTATACGTCACGGTGGTTTGGCACCACCGGTGGTTTTGGTACCACGGGGTAGAAAAGGTGTATGGACGGTTAGGATTGGGTGCATATGATTGGGATGCATGATGATCATGATTATGTTTGTATGTGATATTTTACTAATCCGGGAAAAGGGTAGCACTGCTGAGTGCGGGTGACTCACCTTTTTCCTTAACCATTTCGGGTAGTGCATAAAGTGGACCAGGGATCGGAGAGGACAAGGTGGCCCATGCCGAAGATGATGTTCAATTATTCCATGCTTGATTTTGATATAAGTACTTTATTTGAATTGTTGGGTTGTAATAAAGGCCATTTTATGTTTTTGGTATTACTTTAACTATGGTTTATTTAAATTAAATTGCTACGTGAAAATGATTTATGGTTTGCAACCTATTTATTCAAATTGGATATTATGAACTAAAGTTTTAAAAAAAAGAATGAGTTTAATAGCAAAGTTTTATTCCAAAGATATGTTTTCCAAAATTCAGCAAACTACGATGTTTTATTTTAAATTAAGAAGATTTTCAACCGTCTTTTCCCAGTGACATAACCAGATTCGGTCGTAGTGAATGGGCCGGGTTTGGGGATGTTACACATATATTATGATGTTTATTGTTTACATTTAAACTTACTAAGCTTAAATCTTACTCCCTTTCTTTTCCCTTGTTTTATAGTGTCAAAGAGCCGGTTCGGGATACGAAGTTAACTAGAAGATCACCTACACTATCAGCTCATCTTGGTATATTTAGACTTAGCATTTTGAGTATGGCATGTATAGGGGCTAGAATTAGTGTAATGTTATGTCGTTTTGGCCAAATGAAAAGATGGATGATAAGTCACTTACCAACTCGATCAGGAAGAGATTGTCCAAGGCAAAAAGAAAAGAAGTAGTGAAGAGATGGAATGATACTAGATTCGGCTTTGGAAGAAAATCAAACAAGAAGATGTGATCTTAAAGTGATGTCGATTTTAGAGAAGAGGAAAGATTGAAGAAATGGTTAAAAGAAAAGAATGGGTGATGGATGGATGCTAGATGGTTCGGCTATCAAGGGAAGGTGATGCAAGAGATGAATGTTTCGACCAACAAAAGAGAAAGAAAAATTGCACAAATGTGCTAGGAGGTTTCGACCAAGAGGAAAGGAATTGGAAAAATAAAAAAATCACCAAAAGGCTAAGAAGAAAAGTAACCTCTCAAGCACTAAAACTTACCAAATGCCTAAAGGATTTTCGGTGCTCCCCTTTACCCCCTCAAAACCGTGTACACCAAACCAAAAAGGTCAAAACATTCTGGCCATCAAAAACATTCCAAAACATTTTCCTCTCTTTGGGCCAACATGTTCCCTATACTTGCCTGTTCTTTTGATTTCTTTCCCTACCTTCATCCTTTCCTAATATCCTTAGCCACCTTGCCAAAAATAAAAAGTCCAACTTGCCTTATTTACTAGCTTGGCCGACACTTAGGGAAAGAATACAAAAATAATAGTCAAAATTTGCACATTATGGGATTTGAACCTCTTCTCTCCATACTCTTCACTTAATGCCATAACCTCTTTTCCATATGCTCCATTTATGCTAGCACATTACTCATTTAATTCCATAAACATTGAGGTCACTTACTATATCTCCTTAAAGTGCTAAAACATAAAATTTACCTATAGCCTAACTTGAACCCGGAACTTCCTAGAACCCCGTAACTTTCCAAAATCACCTTCTTAATAAGTCCAACTTGAAATAATGCCGTTCTCAAATTCCCATAAATTTTAAAACGCTTCTACGCTCAAGGTCCAATGGGCCCAATAGGTCCAATTCTACTAGGCCCAATTTTGGGATGTTACATTATACTTAGCATTTTACTTATTTATTCATTCCACACATCTTAAGACTCTAATACCTAGTATGAACCAAGTTTATCACATACATGTAACTTAAATATCCCATCCAAATACAAGCTCAAATCATAATCCAATGTAGTCAAATTTGAGCATATAAATTAAACACATTAAGCACCCATTTACAAGCACCTAAAATCCAACTTAAGCAAATTGATCATAGACAAACCAACTTTAAACCAAACCAAACATAAGCATGAAAATTAAGCCATTTTCACATGGCTATTTAAATTTACATGACCAAAAATCAACATTTCAATTATGCTATACATGCCATATGCCAAAAATTAGCTTAGTAAAATACCGAAAGGAACAGTCGATAGTGTGATAGGCTTTGCTGACGATCCCCGAGCTCGTAACGTAACTCCAAAATCTATAAAACAGAGATAACATAAACACACACGCACAGTAAGCTATTTAAGCTTAGTAAGTCATAAGCAAAAACATATATATAAACACTTGCATAATAACATTAGGTTAATAAAGCCGAATACCCGAAAATATCAATCTCCCTTATCATTTAGTACTAAGATCACATTTTTACTTTCATACATAAATTTCATATAGCCGATTACACATATTAACTTCACAAGGACGAATAAGTAATGTTCACATAATCTATCCCATAATTCACATAACATTTTATCATTTCAAATAACCAACTTACCTTGTTTCTATATAAACAAATAACTAGCACATACCTGAACCTGTAATTCAATTTCACATTCGATCTTTACTTCACATTGCCCGTTGAACCATTCAAAATTAAAAAAGATACGTGGATAGTTAGAAGCTCGTACAATGCCAACGTCCCAGACGTGGTCTTACATGTAATCACATATCAATGCCACTGTCCCAAACATGGTCTTACACGAATCAAATACGATGCCAATGTCCCAGACATGGTCTTACACGTAAACACAAATCAATTCCAACGTCCCAGACGTGGTCTTACACGATAACACATAGCATAAATCCTATGTCATGACATATGTATCCTATCTATTCCTAGGGTTCGTATGGGACTTTCGGACGTTGAATCTCGATCGAATCGAACTCGAAACATAGTTCCCTATCTCATATTCACATTCGGCCAAGGCTTATATATAATCAAACAATTCAATTTATCACATAACATTTATAAATTCGTGAATATAACAACATTTAAATGTTTATAGACTTACCTCGGACATCGACGGACGAAATCAACTACTCGACTACTTTTGACTTCCCCCGATCTAATTCCGTTTTCTTCCGTTCTTGATCTAAATAAATTCAAATTTAACTAATTTAACCACATGTTCATTCAATTTAATCCAAAAACACATAAATGGGAAAATTACCATTTTTCCCCTGACATTTCACACTTTTTACAATTTAGTCCCTATTCTATAAAACATAAAATACACAAAATTTACACATACTATAGTTAGGCCGAATATTCACAAGCATTATACAAGTCCATATATTTCATTTTTTCACATTTTAGTCCCTCAAAAATTTATTTTCACAATTTAGTCAAAATTACTCAGAATTATCAAAAATCCAAAGGCAAAACATGTCAATTCAAAACATATCTTCCATATTCCATCATCAAACAACAAAAATCAAAAACTACCATCAATGGCTTAACACAAAATCACCATCAATTTCAAAAATTCAAGCATGGGTCTTGTAGCATTTGAAGCAACGATTACAAAAATGTAGAAATTATCAAAAACAGAAATAAAAACTAACCTCAATCAAGACCTCCAATGGCCGAATATTTGAAGCTTTCAAACCTAATTTTTCTCTTCTAGTTTCGGTGGTGAAATATGAGAACATGGCTTCTTATTATTTTATGTTTTATGTTAAATTAACTTAATATACATATTACATATTTAACCTTTATTATTAAATATAAATCATATATATTAAGGTCATTCTTGACCATTTCCGTCCACTATCATTAATAGTTGGCTAATTGCCTTTTAAGGGCTTTGTATTATAAAGATATTATCAAATTAGCACTTACACATTAACTAGCCAATTTCATATTTTACGCGATTAAGCCCTTTTTTTAATCGGACACTCAAACAACGAAATTAAAACACGAAAATTTAACACAAGCAAATTCACACATAATAAACACTGAAAATAATTTTAAAATATTTTTCAGACTCAGATTTGTGGTCCCGAGACCACTATTCTGAATATACATGTTGCTAAAAAAATGGTGCATTGTATGAATGAAATTATTCATGATTGAGATGGATTGAATTTAATAGATATTAAGTAATTCCCATGTG
Source organism: Gossypium sturtianum (assembly GCA_025698515.1). NCBI lineage: Eukaryota > Viridiplantae > Streptophyta > Magnoliopsida > Malvales > Malvaceae > Gossypium > Gossypium sturtianum. The sequence continues at coordinate 58,576,641 of CM046955.1, forward strand.
AGTCCAATTATAGATTAATGGTGGGCTATGTGTGATACCACAAAAAAATATTCTTAATGGTGGGCTAAGTGAGATACCACCTTACTAATCATTCACGATGGGTTGTGTGCGATACCATCGTTTATATTATCATTTGGTGGGCTATGTGCGATACCACCGTAAATATTCTTATTGGTGGGCTATGTGCGATACCACCCTATTATAGATTAATTGATGGCTATATACGAAACCACCGAGTGTATGGTATTATTTCAATGATTCTTTGAGAAATTGTTTAAGTGTCTGTTTCATATGACTTTGTGGTGATAAGTGCAGGGAATGTATGCTATTAAATGTGAGCATTATGCTTGTTATATGGTTGGAATGTGGTAAGAGATGAAATGAGTAAGCATGACTATGGAATGTGGATTATTATTGCTTAGTATATAATGCTATTGGTTTTCTTGATTAGCATATATTATGATGTTTATTGTTTACATGTAAACTTACTAAGCTTAAAGCTTACTCCCTTTCTTTTCCCTTGTTTTATAGTGTCAAAGAGCCGGTTATGAATACGAAGTTAACTAGAAGATCACCTACACTATCAGCTCATCTTGGTATATTTAGACTTAGCATTTTGAGTATGGCATGTATAGAGGCTAGACTTAGTGTAATGTTATGTCGTTTTGGCCAAATGTGTTGGCTCCTTTAAGATGAATTCTTTTGTAAATGACCATAGTTGATGGCTCGTTATTATTATTAATCTATGAAAAGATGAGGTTATTCATGAGTGTGTGTGTGGTACATGATTGGGTTGCTTGGTTAAGACATATATGAATGGGTTGATATTTGAATGTGACTTATGTTTGTATGAGCTAGGGTGATAAAAAGAGCTTGACAAATAGCCTTGTTCTTGTCCACACAGGTAGGCACACGGGCATGTGTCTAGGCTGTATGTGACACACGGTTAGCCCCTTGGGTGTGTGGCTAGGCCGTATATCCTCTGCATGTTAGTTTTACAAGTCAGTAAGCTCTGTAGTAAACACACGGGTAAAGACACGGCCGTGTGTCTCAGCCGTGTGAAAGGCACGGCCAGGGACATGGGCGTGTACCCAGGCCGTGCGAAGTCTGCACCTGAATTTGGAATTTAATCCATCACACAGTCGAAGGACACGGGCGTGTGATTGGTCGTGTGATGCAAGTCAGAGGCGACCACGGGCCAGACACACGGGCGTGTGATAGGCCGTGTGATGCAAGTTAGTGTCGACCATGGGTGTTGAACTCGGGTGTGTGATATGTGACATGGGCGTGTCCCTCCCTCCACACAGGCGTGCCCCTCCCTCCACACGGGCGTGTGGACTATTTGGAGAAACTTTTCTAAGGTCTTCCGGAGAGCTTCAAAGGAATTCGATTTGATTCTGAACCATTCCTAAACCATGAATTAGGCCTTGTAGGCTTATTTAAGATGTGCTATCAAAAGTTTTAATTGGGAATAGAAAGTCAGGTTTTGATGTGGTTTGATTATTTGCGTATAAGTCTAGTAATGCCTCGTCCCCTATTCCGTCATTGAATACGGGTAAGGGGTGTTACACCTCACTTGTAACTCACTTCATTCTTTATTTTTTTCTTGTATTCTTTGAGAGAAAGTAATACAATTGAGAGCATTTACTTAAACACCTATCGTGCATAGTTTTCGCTGGCTTCTGTTCTTTTGTGCCTTCTTTTGGATAAGTTGCTTCCACTATATAAATTGGTGCGTTGAAGGAATTCTTTGTGAATCCTCAATTGTTTGGTGGTTAGGCTGACTTAGGTGTGTTTGTGTAAAATAGATCACCTAAGGTTGCACAAAATGCGAAACTAAAGTTCTAGCCCTATGATAAATGGTATCAGAGCTTTAGTTGCGAAGGCACAGTTGGGATGTTGAAAGAAGATTTCGATCTGAAGTAGGCTAGAAAACAAGTCTTTTTGAAGGATATGTTGTTAGTAGTAGAGGAACGAGTGGATAAACTTGAGGAGTCTATGGAGGATGCGAATGAGTCACACGATGCACTAGATGAAGGCATAGATGACTTGAAGGAGAAGTCTAGGGACCTTGTGAGCATGTCTCTCACTTCTAATAAGGATAGTGTGTAAGAGTTGCTGAATTCCCATAGGAAGAAGCTGACGAAAAGGAACGATGCTCTCGAGGCCATGGTTATGGCTTTAAAGGAGAAACAATAGCCACGACAAAGGCTTGGAGCACAAGAATAGAGGAGCTCGATGGAGAGCTTGTCTTGTGTCGAGCAACCGTGGGGAATAGAGTGTCGAGTGCAACACTCAATTGTGAGGATGTCCCAAAGCTGAAAGAGTTTGCAGGGACAAGGTCTGCATACAATGTGGACGATTTCTTGTGGTGGATGGAGCACTACTTCCGTGCCAATGGCATCATGGAGGATGCTACTAAGGTAAATATTGCTTTCATGTTTTTTTTACTAATATTGCACTTTTATAGTGTAGAGACAAGTCCATAGATAAAAGGCTTAGTGAGATTGGGACATGGAAAGTGTTCCAACATGAGTTGAAGTGATAGTTTTATCTAGAATTTACCGATGATGAAGCTCAGGAAAAGTTATAATGGCTTACGCAATGAGGCATAGTGGGGGAGTATGTTCGAGAGTTTAAGGAACTCATGCTCCAAATTTTAGATGTGGTCGAGAAAGAGGCATTACTTGTCTTCATGAATGGATTGAAGACGTGGGTTAGACAAGAATTAGAACGATGAGGTGTCCAAGAGCTGTCGAAAGCCATGATGGTAGTGGAGTTTATGGTCAAGCTTGGTCTAGGGAAAGATAAGCTTGAGTCTTCCAAGCTCGAGGAAAATGACATATGTGAAGGGAATCATGAGGAAGATAATGGCAGTGGAAACTGCAACGATGGTGGTAATGGTAAACCACGAGTTGCAAGAAGAAACCCAACAAAAAATGGCAATTTAAGGTGTTTTCTTTGCGACAGTCCATATATGTTGAAGAAATGTCCAAAGAAATCTATGATTTCTAAGAAGGAAAAGATGGAAGGTAAGGCCGTGAGACTTGGTTCGAGTGCAAAGGGTGTCGAAGCCAAGGAGGCTGAAAGCGAGAAGAAGTTAGTGGAGTGCTTCTTGTGTCATGGTCCACATAGGTTGCGAAAATGTTTGAGGAAATCTACCATCGAAGACAATGCGTCAGACAAGGAGCCTAAGAAGCTTGGTTCGAGCAAGGGAAAAGTCGAAGCCAAGAGGGCAAAAAGGACCAAAAAGAAGTGAGTAAAATGCTTCTTGTGTCGTGGTCCACATGAGTTGTAGAACTGTCCAAAGTAAACTGTAGTCAAAGAAAAGGCTACATCGGAGCTTATTGAGTCATTGGAGGGGCTTCCACCCAAGGAAGAGGTGAGTTTGTCATCGAACTTAGGGGGAAAGTGGCAACGAAAATAATAAAGCTAGGACCAATGAGGCTCAATTCAAATAAAGCGATAGAGTTGGCCGAGTCGTCGATGAGGCTTCCACCTATGGAACAGGTGAGTTTTGCATCGAAGTTAGAGGAAGAAGTAGCGATGCTAACTTTGAAGCTAGGATTATTGATGCTCACTTTTGTTGACATACCAGAGAAGCTACCACATTTGGGAGAGGTGGGTTGTGCATCTTGGACAGTTGACCAGAGTAAATGCGACAAGTAAGGTACAGTCCGACCACTTTGGTTGTGTTTTGCATTCTAACTCGTTGGCTTGGAAAGAATGTAGGGGCCCTTTCAAAGTTCGTAAGTAAGGAGGCCAAGGGACTATGAGCAATTCAAAGCCAATTCTTGTGAATCAAGAGGATTCCGGTCGAAGCGAGTCAGAATATGGGTAAGAGAGAGTCGTGGCTTCTTACCATCGAGATGTACCAAAGAGTGGGATGATTTGAGTTAAAAGACGATGTAAGCCGAGGGTAAATTTTTGAAGGAAGGAAAATTCTAAGGCGTCGAGACGAGACCGAGGCAAATCAAGTGAATGCCATTTCGAAGGCACAACGAGAGTGTTATGAGAATGGATGGGGGAGAATGTCACGGGCCGCAGTTCAAAGCTCGTGACCATCGCACCAAATGTATCCCATAGAGGTTTATCGTTTATATAGGGATCATTTGGACCACAAGAACTGGCTTGATTCAAAAAGCTATTGGAGAAACTTGTCAGATTGAAGCCTGGGTGGCCCAATGATGAAGATATGGCAACATAGGCTACATTGGTAAATAGGGAAACTAATCTTAGAAGATTAAAGGGAATCATATCTTATAAGATGAGATTGGATTTGATTATGTAAATTGATTATTTAATCTTGTAAATCTCTAGATTTAAGGGATAGGCTAATCTCGTTTGTCGATGTAACTTGATCTAGACCGTCGATTTTGGGGGAGCTCAACTATAAATAGAGAGCCTCCCCCTCACTTGTAACTCACTTCATTCTTTATTGTTTCTTGTATTCTTTGGGAGAAAGTAATACAATTGAGAGCATTTACTCAAACACCTCTCGTGCATAGTTTTCTCTGGCTTTCTATTCTTTTGTGCCTTCTTTTGGCTAAGTTCCTTCTACTATATAAATTGGTGCATTGGAGGAATTCTTTGTGAATCCTCAATTTTTTGGTGGTTAGGCTGACTTAGGTGTGTTTGCATCAAAAGGATCGACTAAGGCCGCATGGAATGCGAGACTAAAGTTCTAGCCCTATGACACTAGAACCACAATACAACCATTCAAGAGAACACAACCACTTAGCAAGGCCTAAAACATACCATATACGGTTCAAGAACAAGTATTATAAACATATTCAAAACCGTTGTCATTCAAAATGATTTTTAGACATAATAAGCCTATATACATGCCACAAAATTTAATCCTGAACGATTAAAATTCAACCGAGATAGAAGCTAGATAGTGTTAGCTCCTAGTTGATCCGATCTCCACCTTCCGCAAAAGATAAATACAAGACAGGAAAACATAATCGGGTAAGCATTATATATGCTTAGTAAGTTCATTGTAACAACTCATTTTCAGTGGTGACGAAAATAGTCGTTTTGGAACCACGGTTCCAACGAGTGAATAAATATTTTAATATTTATTTAAAGACTATGGGATTATATTAAGGTAGTATTAAATTTTGGTTAAGAAATTTTAATGTTTAAACAATTAATTTAGGAAAAAGGACTAAATCGTAAAAGCTGCGAAAGATAGTCTCTATTTTTTAAATGTGTTAAATAGTTATGGAAAGGTAAATTAATGGTTTTATATAGTAATTAGACCAAATGTATATGTAGTGGACGGTTTTGGCTTAAGGATTAAAGAAAATTCTATTAAATTATAAGGGTAAATGAGTAATTTAGTAAATAAATGATAAATCAAATAGGAAAAGATAGCTATCATCTTCTCCAAATGGTTTTTACCAACCAAAATACCCTAGGACGAAAGCTTGAAGGTTCGGTTGATATTCTTCTATGCATGTAATTGATTTTATCTTCCATTTTTAGTAATTTTTATGTTTTTGGAATCGTATTAGCTTAATCTAGCTAGCTCGGGGGTTAATTTGTAAACCTGTTAAAGGTTGAGGGACTTGCCATAGTTGAGTTTGAATGTGTTGTGATGTTAATTGATAGACTATTAATCTTGGTTGTTAAACAAACTTATTTTGTCAAGTGATTTTTGATAAATTTAGGGTTTAGGGACTTATTTATGAAAATAGTAAAATATTAAGGTAACATGATGAAATGATGATTTAATTGGGCTGTTATGGGTCCTTGAGAATTTCTGCTAGCATGTATGGAGGGTAAAAATGGTATGTTTACAAGTTTCGAGCTTAAGGACCAATTTGTGAAAAATTTAAAATAGAAGGGGCAAATTCATCATTTCATGATAATGTGAATTATAGATTGAATTGAAGTACTTAATTGAATGTAATTATCTATTTTGATCAAGATAAACTACAATCGGATTTAAACTGAAGAAAGGCGAAAGCTTTGGATTAGTCTCCAATTCTACTTCTACGACTATAGTTATATAGGTAAGTTCATATGAATTATAATCGTATTAATGATAGTTAAATTGATTATCTGCTATATCGTGTTAGTTATAAATGGACTTGAATATATATATCAATGCTTTGAGTAATTTACGGATAAATAGTCCGGTTTGAACCTTAAGAATTCTTAGGATACGAATGACATGTCATTAGGGATTTCATGTTTCAGGTGCTGGTCTTGAATGTCCTACCAATGGTTGAGGTCCTGCATTTGTTGCGGATTGTAACATCCCGAAATTGGGCCTAGTAGAATTAGGCCCAATGGGCCTTGAGCGTAGTAGCGTTTAAAATTATTGAGATCAAGAGATCACCTCTTTTGCAAGTTGGACCTATTAGGTGAGTGATTTTGAAAGGTTAGGGGGCTTCTATGAAGTCCCGGGATCAAACTTGAGCTTTAGGAAAATTTTGGTTTTAGGTGGAAAAAACCCTGGGAGTTAGTAGGTAGGCTTTAAGAATAAAATATGGAGAAAATGACACAAGTGGAGTGTGTGGTGTAGTGGCAAAGTGACGCCACTTAGGGAGCAAGGGGGTGATGCCACAAGGAAAGAAGGAGGTCCAAGGTTTAAGGCGTGGAACTTGCATTTCTTTTAGATTATTTTATTAAATGAATTTAGACCTTGGCCATAGACTTATCTTTAGTTGGGCATTTTTTAAGACACAAAAGGAGCTTGTGGCCTAGTGGCAAGGTGGCGTTACAGCTGGCAAGAGGTCTGAGGTTCAAGTCTCGGGATCAGCAATGGAGTATTTATTTTGCGGATTGGACGGCTAGAGTTTGAGTTGGATTTAAACTCTGCTAGCGGAGGAATCCCACATCAGAGAGATACAACGAAGGAAGGTGAGAAGCTGGCTATAATAGAGGTATCTATGATGGGAGGAAGGATAACTTGGAGGGCGTTTGGGCATAGGAGCGGTCGGAGCGCGGGTTAGCACCAGATTACTATCAGGTGTGTACTTCTCTACTCTAGTTGTAGAGCGGAAAATTACCGAAATGTCGGTTACACGGCGATAGTAGCCACACGAGCGCGCGAGCGCACGTGTGGGGGCTTCGACACGATAGTTGAGGCCTCATTATTGTTCTTGTGGGTTAAGGCTACTTGGGCCACGATAGGCCGAAGTGGGCCCAATGGGCCCGTGGGCCCATATGAGTAGATTGTATGATTGTGTAGTATGTATTAGACTAGACTAGGTGAATCACATATACGTGGCTAGATTTGTGCTAGATGGGCCTAACGAACGTGTGGGCCCAAGTGGGCCGAAATCGGGTTTTAGGCCCAATAGTCCTGTAAAGACTGAAAATGGTAGCCGATTCACTCGGGGCGACTTTGGGCCTTCGAAAAGGCCATTACAAGTGTGAAATTACCAAAATACCCTCGACAGGGTAATTTACCAAAGTACCCCTAGAAGGTAAATTACGGAAATACCCTTGGTAGGTAAAAATTACGGTTATACCCTTAGAGGCTGAGTAGCTTGGTTATGTTGCAACTTGTTATTTGATTATGATGGTAATTCATTTGTAACATCCCCAAACCCGGCCCATTCACTACGACCGAATCTGGTTATGTTATGGGAAAAACTTATTGGCGAAAACAGGTTGCCATTTAACTTTTTGTCTAAACTCCTTTAGAGTAGTTTTACTTGCAGAAATCTTGGGCATGTTTGTTTGCAAACCGTTAGGTTACTTTGAAATCTCGGGGTTTCGTCTTTAAAACTCTTAGTTGTCAATTTCCTTAGGTTGGAAAACGTTTAAAACATCAGACTCAAGTGGTTTAAGCTTAGTTCATAAAAGTAACATTATTCCCAAATCTCTTTAGACATAAATTACCAAAAGAAAACCAAATAACTTAAAAGGCTCTTATTACAACATAATGATTTCAAGTACTTGGTAATAAAGTGCATAAAGAAAATATTAAAACTTCCTCTGCATGGGCCACCTTGTAGCCCCCTCCAACCCGGTCCGATCATCCTTTCACCTGCGATGTTGGATAAGAGATTGGGTGAGTCATACAGACTCAGTGTGTAATTAAACCATCGAAATCCACCCACATGCTAACCACATAACATCCCAATTATCAATGCAACATGCAAGTATAATTATTTAGACATTACCACAATCTGGGCTTGGCCCACCTTCGAATTATTACAAATACTGGACTAGGCCCTTTTCACATTAGTCCACTGATCACTGGGTTTGGCCCATGTCCACGTATGTCCCCAAAACATACCTATTTATTGGGCTTGGCCCATTTTCATATTATTTCATAAACGGAATAATGCAATCATGAAACCCACCCAAACCTAGGGTCCATCCGCTACACACCCCCTTATCCAGCCTACCACACACCAGGGGACTATCGAGTCACCCTCTCCTTTTTCCTCCAAAAAGGCAACCAATGCCATCCACGATGTAGCGTATAGCTAACATCAAACCACGATGGAGCACACAGCAATCCATCAAGCCACGATAAGGCATAAAGCCCATATCAATCAAGGTAACCCACGAACTAAATCGCAAAGATCCACAACGCGACCTCGATCGGCGCCAATCCACGATGTAGCACAAAGCTGACATCAACCACGTACTCGAAGTACACCCGTACCTTCTTTTCATAAACCCACCCATGCACATGTAACATAATATAATGCGTAGATGATGCATGTGCATGCTATTCACAATCATAGGCATACTTACATATTGAAAATCAATTATCACATATTAGTCGATTTGCTACTAACCTGGTCATCATCATACCCCCTTCAAGGGTATCATTCTCACATATACTGCACTTGTTAGCAACATATAAAACAGGCAATTATCACGCAATTCCCGGAAACAATGGCTAACTACACACCTTATTACTAGGAGTTCTAGACTCTCGATCCTCGACGCTATCGTCAGCGAAACTACGACTATCACGCTTCTTGTTTTCTCTACTTGGCCCACACCACGGTGGCCAATCTCGTCATGTGGCAGAAACCGCTCTTTTCTTAAACTTTGGGACGAGGGCCTTCCTTTCCCTCCTTGGTGGTACTCGCATCCACGTCCATCGAAAGTCACTTAATCAGAACCACACGATTAATCAACGAAGTCATAAACAACTAATTTTAAGCCACTTACTAATATCCTTACCGAAATAATCTGAGATCCCGAAAGCTTCCCTTGCTCTTGTCGATACGCCCCTTGGATGATCGAATCCAAGAGACTTCCTCAATGCTTCCCTCTTTCGGCTTCCCTTAAACTGAATGGAGCAGAACTGGGAGAGGTCGCCCTTGCTGATATTCGGCCAACCACACTAGGCTACTAAGAGGATATTTCGTCAAGGGTGAGAGGAGATTCGGCTAAAACATAAAGAAGAGAAAAAGGAGAAGAGGCTTGTGGATATTCGGTTTAGGCTACAAGGAAAAAGGTTAAGAGGTTTCGGCCTATGTAAAATAAATGGGGAAAGAAGGGGTTCTCTCTTGCTTGCAAATTCGGCACAAGAGGGAGATGAGGGAATGATCTTTCGGCTACAAAGAATGATGAGCAGATGATGAATGAAATGAGCACCTCCCCTCCCCCTATTTATACTACACGGCCTAGCTCCAATCCCCCAAAAAAAATCCTCCAAAATCTCCTAAAATACCTCTCTTCCACCCATTCAAAAAGTTTGAATGAGTCAAACTTAACTAGCAAAAATTTTAAAAAAAAAGACCAAGTCTTCTCCACCTTTTAAGCCTTTCAAACCGTCCATCCAACTCCTTACCTCATCGACGCAAAAACAAAGGCCAAAGTGCTGCCTTCGCAGCTCGAACACTGGCCCCTTCCCTTGCACCTGAGGCGTCACTTCCCTAAGCTCTTAGTGGCGTCTCCCTTGCCACTTTACTAGCTCAATTCTTATGCCAAAACCCCACCAAAAATTCTCTTAAAGCCCTCTCCATCCAAACTCCCCCTTTTAGCCCCTAAAACTAAAAATTTTCCAAAGCGTTCCCCCACTACCTAGGGTTCTCAGGACCCCTAAAACTTACCCAAACACACACTGAAGTGTGCCAGCACCCAAGCTAAGCACCAAAAATCTAACCCCCAAAACCAGGGTGCTACATCATTTCATACGTTATATTTGATATATGTTTTGCATACGTGACATACTGCATACACGAATTATTATGACATATTGCATGGGATTGGGATATGATTAAAAGGGGAAATGTGATTCAATGACTGTCACAGTGGTTTGGTACCACAGTGGGTTGGCCCCACATAATTTATCCAGTGACTATGTCTTAGTGGTTTGGTACCACAGTGGTTTGGCACCACATATATTATTTCAGTGACTCGTCCCAGTGGTTTGGTACCACAGTGGGTTGGCCCCACATATATATTCATCAGGGATTGTCACCAGTAGTTTGGTGCCACAAGTGGGTTGGCCCCACATATATTATAATTTGTGACTCTGTCACCAGTGGTTTGGAACCACCAGTGGTTTGGTACCACAGTGGCTTGGTGCCACAGGCGTTTGGATGATTCAGGTGTGTAGAGGATGGAAAACTAGGTTGGGCTGGGCTGCATTGCATACATGTGATATATGCTATATTGAGTGGGCTAAGGCCCAATGTGCATCTAGGGGCTTAAGGCCCGATTGTGTTGTAAGGGGAATTACACACTGAGTCTTGGTGACTCACCCCTCTGCTTAATTTTGCAGATAATCCCTAGTTCGAGAATTTGGAGCCGAGGAGGACTTTGCGGTGGCCATACAGTATTTCTTTCGTAAATACGTTTTCTTTATTTGAAACTTATTTTAGATTTGGGAATTTGTTATGTAATAAGGCCTCTGGGATTTTATTTTGGTTTTAATTTTAACTCGGTTATTATCTATTGCTAATTATTCAAACGGGGTTTTCCTCAAACATTAATAGCTGTTTTCTAAAATATTAACAAATGGATCACAAGCTATAAATAACTAAACTTGAAATTTTTAAACGATCACAAAGTTTCTTTAACGACCTCTCCATGTGACATGCCAGATCCGGTCGTAACGTCTAGGCCGGGTTTGGGGTGTTACAATTGTGGTATCAGAGCCTAGGTTGTAAAACTCGGCTTGTGGAATGGGTTCGATAACGTTTTCCAAAAATTGGTTTGAAATATTATTTAAGAAATATATGTTTTATTTGTGAGGTATGGCACAAGAGTCTCTGGCACCAAATCCGTAAGTTTTCTTTTTTACTATATTATATTTTGTGCTGAAATGACTGTATTTCTGATATTTATTCTATGTGTTTGGTTTGGATGTGATATTTTGATATAGGAATTGGTTGAATATGAGATATTGCTTGCTTCTGGGGTTAGATGTTGGCTGTGTGAAGAGGTTCCAAGATTATGATAGAAAGCGAATTAGTGTTATGGGAATCAAAGTGAGCAGCGTGAGCATAGTGTTATAGGTTAGGATGTACGACTATTAGTTAGTTGGAAATTTCGAGGACGAAATTTCTTTAAGGAGGGTAGATTTGTAACATCCCGAAATTGGGCCCTATGGGCCTTGAGCGTAGTAGCGTTTAAAATTTTTGAGATCAAGAGATCGGCTCTTTTGCAAGTTGGACCTATTAGGTGAGTGATTTTGGAAGGTTAGAGGGCTTCTATGAAGTCCCAGGATCAAACTTGAGCTTTAGGAAAATTTTGGTTTTAGGTGGAAAAAACCCTAGAAGTTAGTAGGTAGGCTTTAAGAATAAAATGTGGAGAAAATGACACAAGTGGAGTGTGTGGTGTAGTGGCAAAGTGACGCCACTAAGGGAGCAAGGGGGTGACGCCACAAGGAAGGAAGGAGGTCCAAGGTTCAAGGCGTGGAACTTGCATTTCTTTTAGATTATTTTATTAAATGAATTTAGACCTTGGCCATAGACTTATCTTTAGTTGGGCATGGTTTAAGACACTAGAGGAGCTTGTGGCCTAGTGGCAAGGTGGCGTTACAGTTGGCAAGAGGTCTGAGGTTCAAGTCTCGGGATCAGCAAGGGAGTATTTATTTTGCGGATTGGACGGCCATAGTTTGAGTTGGATTTAAACTCTACTAGCGGAGGGATCCCACATCGGAGAGATACAAAGAAGGAAGGTGAGAAGCTGGCTATATATAGAGCTATCTATGATGGGAGGAAGGATACCTTGGAGGGCGTTTGGGCATAGGAGCGGTCGGAGTGCGGGTTAGCACCAGATTCCTATCAGGTGTGTACTTCTCTACTCTAGTTGTAGAGCGGGAAATTCCCGAAATACCGGTCACACGGTGATAGTAGCCACATGAGCGTGCGAGCGCACATGTGGGGACTTCGACGCGATAGTTGAGGCCCCATTAGTGTTCTTGTAGGTTGAGGCTGCTTGGGCCACGATGGGCCCGTGGGCCCATATGAGTAGATTGTATGATTGTGTAGTATGTATTAGACTAGACTAGGTGAATCACATATACGTGGCTAGATTTGTGCTAGATGGGCCTAACGAGCGTGTGGGCCCGAGTGGGCCGAAATTGGGTTTTAGGCCCAATAGTCCTGTAAAGATCGAAAATGGTAGGCGAGTCGCTCGGGGCGACTTTGGGCCTTCGAAAAGGCCATTGCAAGTGTGAAATTACCAAAATACCCTCGGCAGGGTAAATTACCAAAGTACCCCTAGAAGGTAAATTACGGAAATACCCTTTGTAGGTAAAAATTACGGTTATACCCTTAGAGGTTGAGTATCTTGGTTATGTTGCAACTTGTTATTTGATTATGATGGTAATTCATTTCATACGTTATATTTGATATATGTTTTGCATATATGACATACTGCATACACGAATTATTATGACATATTGCATGGGATTTGGATATGATTAAAAGGGGAAGTGTGATTCAATGACTGTCACAGTGGTTTGGTACCACAGTGGGTTGGCCCCACATAATTTATCCAGTGACTATGTCTCAGTGGTTTGGTACCACAGTGGTTTGGCACCACATATATATTATTTCAGTGACTCGTCCCGGTGGTTTGGTACCACAGAGGGTTGGCCCCACATATATATTCATCAGGGATTGTCACCAGTGGTTTGGTACCACAAGTGGGTTGGCCCCACATATATTATAATTTTTGGCTCTGTCACCAGTGGTTTGGAACCACCTGTGGTTTGGTACCACAGTGACTTGGTGCCACAGGCGTTTGGATGATTCAGGTGTGTAGAGGATGGAAAACTAGGTTGGGCTGGGCTGCATTGCATACATGTGATATATGCTATATTGAGTGGGCTAAAGCCCAATGTGCATCTGGGGGCTTAAGGCCCGATTTTATTGTAAGGGGAATTACACATTGAGTCTTGGTGACTCACCCCTCTGCTTAATTTTGCAGATAATCCCTAGTTCGAGGATTTGGAGCCGAGGAGGACTTTGCAGTGGCCATACAGTATTTCTTTTGTAAATACGTTTTCCTTATTTGAAACTTATTTTAGGTTTGGGAATTTTTTTATGTAATAAGGCCTCTTGGATTTTATTTTGGTTTTAATTTTAACTCGGTTATGATCTATTGCTGATTGTTCAAACGGGGTTTTCCTCAAACATTAATAGATGTTTTCTAAAATATTAACAAATGGATCACAAGCTATAAATAACTAAACTTGAAATTTTTAAACGATCACAAAGTTTCTTTAACGACCTCTCCATGTGACATGCCAGATCCGGTTGTAACGTCTAGGCCGGGTTTGGGGTGTTACACGGATTCTCTACTCCTCGTGTGAGCAGCATCGTGTAACTAACATTTTGACCGACAACTCATGTGAGTTGGCCCATTTCACAGCTTATGTGAGCATTATTGAAAAGGAAAGGTTATGGTTCTATGGAAAGGCACACTATGTGTGAGCATTCCCGAGCATCCAATGTAATTCTAAATGGTTCAACGAGTATGCAAAGGTTAATGGAAAGATATGTATAAAATTGAATAATTGTTCATGATCCTATGAAAAGGTTAATGAGTTAAACGATGTGTACATGAAATATACTTATGATGTGGTTGATTTTCATATATATCATGTATGAACTTACTAACTTGTGAGTTTTATGGTACTTGTATAGGATTTTATTAAGCTTATGGAATTGGTAATGATATTCTGCTTATTTTATAATATGTGCTTAAGAAATGGTAAGTTATGTTTGAGTTTATACAAGGTTACTAAGCATTAGTTGCTTACGTAGTTACTTCCCTTTGTTTTGTAGATTATCGGAAGCTCGATAAGTTGGAAGCTTGTCGACGATCTATTACACTATCTAGCAACCATTTCGGTAGATTTTGAGTTATTTTGGCCAAGGTTATAAATGGCATGTATAGGATCTTTTATTATTATAATTCTTAAATGTGTTAATGGTTAATTTGGTATGTATGTGCTTTTGAAGTTTATGTTTTGTTTGATGGACTTTAATGCCTTGACAAGTTAGGTAATTTTGGCCACTTTTAGGTACTTGTAAAACATGATCCTTTTTGGTATGTTATGATGATATGTAAATGGCTATATGTGATGTTATTTGTTAGTTAAAGGAACTAGGTTTTGTGCTTGAATTATGGTTATATTGCTCTATTTTGGTATAATTGTGGTGCCTTTGAAAGGCATATTGGTTAGATGAAATAGGATGTTTGAAATGGTATGTTGTACGTGTTTGAAAGGTGTTTAGGTCTTTTGAATGTATGCACAAATTGGATGGTTGATTAGGTGTGTTTTGGCCTTGAAATGGCTTATTTTTAGGGCCAAATTATGCAGCACACAGCTTGGGACACGAGCTGTCACACGACTGTGTATCATACAAGGCCTGGTTACATGGCCGTGTGTCACACAAGGCCTGGCTGAACGGCCTTGTGTTACTTGTTAATTTTGGTGTATCAAGTCAGAGTGTTATACGACCTACGACATAGTCGTGTGTCACAAGTCAAAGAGTTACACGGTCTGGCACACGGCCTACAACACGGCCGTGTACCCTACTCATTGAGTTACACGATTTGAGACACGGGCTGGGACACGGCCGTGCGTCCCTTTGTTCGATGGTTACATGGCATGGGCTATGACACACGACTGTCTGACCCCTGTTTTCAAAATTAACAACTTTTCCCAAACTTTCTGATTTGTTTCAAATTAGTCCCAAATTGTTTCTAATCTGGTTTAAGGGTGTCGAAAGCCTGATTTAAGGATCAAATGTACATGTATGCTAGGGTACTGATGAGTTTTAAATGATTGTTGTTAAATGACATTATTGAAATGTTTTGTTATTAATTGATCGGATTTGCATGGTAATGCTCTGTTACCCAAATCCAATGACGGAGACAATTTAGAGGTGTTATATTTAGTGGTATCAGAGCTATAGTTTAGTAGGTTCTCAGACTGAGCGTAGCATGTATGGAGTCTAGAAATACATGCCATTATTTAGCCTGTGATAGTGTGATACCTCTTGACTCAATTTGAATTATGTTTTCATATAGATAAAAGATGTCGTCCAACCGAGCTGATTTCGATAAAGTTGACAGTAATGGACAAGCCTCCGCTCAAAGAGCAACTAGTAATGGGCCCATAGCTAAGGGTCGGGGAAGTAAGGCGAAAGAAGCCTTCTTCTAGATGATGTATGAATGGTTCTTTGAGTTCGTTAGAACGAACTCGATGGCTCAACGACCTCTACCCCCTCCCGTACCCTAATCTATCCCCTCTATTCCTCAAGGTTTAGAAAAAGTATGTGTACGTAAGCCTCTAGTTGATAAAATACGTAAGTATGGGGTAGAATAATTTCGTGGAACGGCTAAAGACGACCCTGAAAAAGCTGAGTTTTGGTTAGAAAACACTGTGAGGGTTTTCGATGAACTGTCTTGTTCTCCAGCTGATTGTTTAAAATGTGCAGTATCTTTGTTAAAAGACCCAGTGTATCAGTGGTGGAATACTTTAATTGTTGTGGTACCCAGGGATCTTGTGAATTGGGATTTATTTCAAACAGAATTCAAAAAGAAATATGTTACTCAACGATATCTTGACAAGAAAAGGATAGATTTTTTAGAGCTGAAGCAAGGTCGTAGATTTGTAACGGAATATGAAATAGAATTCGTGCAGCTTATCAAGTATGCTCGGGAATGTATACCAATTTAAGCTATTATGTGCACTCGGTTTGAAGATGGTTTGCACGAAGATATCAATCTGTTAGTAGGGATTGTGGAATTAAAAGAATTTGTGGCATTAGTGGATCGAGCACATAAAACTGAAGAACTTAGTAAAGCTAAAAGAAAGGCAGATTTTGAGGTTTGTGACAATGGTAAACGACCTATGGGAAAATCATTTTCATCTCCATTAAAGAAATCTGAAAGAATTTCATAGCCGTTCGTCAGCTTCGACTAGACTTTCGGGAAGTGATTAAAGAAAGCAACTTTCAAGTTTGAGACCTCAGGCTACTTCTGTAGTGAGTGTGGGGAGTGCTTGAAATAATAAACCTGAATGTCAATAGTGCAATAGATGACATTTTGGAGAGTGTAGATTGAGAAATGGATTGTGCTTCAAATGTGGTTCCAATGATCATTGTCTTCGAGACTACCCTGAAAGGTCTGATAGAGAGAAAGCTCAGAACACTCGGTTGAGTAACACGACTGCGAGAGGGAGGCCACCCAGAGATAGAGGTAATGTAGGAAATAGTCGTAGTGGAACTAAAGATTCTACAGTTAGATTTGAGGCTCGGGCACCAGCTAGGGCTTATGCAATTCAAGCTCGTGAGGAAGCTTCGGCACCTGATGTGATTATCGGTACATTTTCTATCTTTGATACTAATGTTAATGCTTTGATTGACCCGGGGTCAACACATTAATATATATGCACAGCTTTAGTGTTAAATAAGAAAATACCTTTTGAGTCAACTGAATTTGTGATCAAGGTAACGAACCATTTAGGTCAGTATGTGTTAGTTGATAAAGTTTGTAGAAACTGTCCTCTGATGATTCGAGATTGCAACTTTCCGGCTGATTTAATGTTATTACCATTTGATGAGTTTGATGTGATTCTTCACATGGATTGATTAACTCTTCATGGTGCTGTTGTGAATTGTAAATGGAAGCAAATTTTGTTGAAATGTCGGAAGGGTGAAATAGTATGGGTTGAATCAAATAGATGTGACTGTTCAACTAATGTCATTTCAGCTATGTCAGCTCAAAAATATGTTAGGAAAGGTTGTGAAGCATATCTAGCTTATATACTTGACTCCAATGCTTCAAAATTGAAATTAGAGGTAGTTCTGACTATTTGTGAATTTGCAGATGTGTTTCCAGAAGAGTTACCAGGGATACTGCCATTCAGAGAGGTTGAATTTGCTATTGAGTTAGTACCGAGAACTTCTTCGATATCGATAGCTCCGTATAGAATAGCACCTACAGAATTTAAAATTTTAAAGTGCAGTTGCAAGAATTGACAGGCAGAGGGTTTTTTCGGCCTAGTTTTTCTCCATGTGGTGCTCTTATACTATTTGTTAAGAAAAAGGACAGGTCAATGCGATTATATATAGACTATCAACAACTTAATAAAGTCACGATCAAAAACAAATATCCACTATCGCGTATCGATGATTTGTTTGATCAATTGAAATGTGCAACATTGTTTTCAAAGATTGATATCCATTTTGGATATTATCAGTTACGGGTTAAGGATTCTGATGTGCCGAAATCTACTTTTAGAACCAGGTACGGACATTATGAATTTTTAGTTATGCCATTTGGTTTAACCAATGCACCTGTTGTGTTTATAGATTTGATGAACAAAATATTTTGACCATATCTAGATAGATTTGTGGTTGTATTAATTGATGATATTTTGATCTATCCTCGAGATGAAATCGAGCATGCACAACATTTGAGAGTAATATTGCAGACGTTTTGTGAGAAACAATTATTTGCTAAATTTAGCAAATGTGAGTTCTGGCTTCGAGAAGTTGTATTTTTAGGACATGTGGTATCGGCAGATGATATTAGAGTGGATTCGAGTAAAATATCAGCTATTGTACACTGGAAGCCTCCAATAAATGTTTCAGAGATTAGAAGTTTCTTAGGTTTAGCCAGATATTATCGAATATTTGTTAAAGGGTTTTTGATGATTGCTACACCGTTGACGAAGCTACTCCAAAAAGATGTTAAGTTTGAGTGGTCTGAAAAATGCCAACAAAGTTTTGATCAGCTGAAAGTATTGCTGACTGAAGCCCCTATGTTGATTCAGCATGAGTCCGGCAAAGAATTTATGATCTATAGTAATGCTTCACTGAATGGTTTAAGCTGTGTTTTGATACAAGAAGGCAAAGTGGTAGCTTATGCTTCCCGTCAATTGATACCGCACGAGAAAAATTTACCCAACTCATGATTTAGAACATACAACTATTGTGTTTGCATTAAAGATCTGGCAACACCATTTGTATGGAGAAAAATGACATATCTTCACGGATCATAAAATCCTGAAGTATTTCATGTCACAAAAAGAATTAAATTTGAGACGACGTAGATGGCTGGAGCTACTAAAAGATTATGATTTGATCATCGATTATCATCCAGGAAAAGCTAATATTGTTGCTGATGCTTTAAGTAGAAAATCTTTATTTGCTTTGTAAGCTTTGAAAACTCGTTTGATGTTGATTGACAATGGTTCTATTATAGCGGAATTAAAAGGTAGACCGACATTTCTGCAGCAAATTTGTGAAGCCCAGAAAAGTGACTCCGAGTTGATTGCTAAATGAGAGCAGATTGAAAAGACATTTGATTTAGAATTTCATGTTAGTTCTTGTGGTAGTTTGTATTTCCAAAACAGAATTTGTGTTCTGAGAAATTCTGATATTATACAGAAGATTTTACAGGAAACTTGCAATAGTAATTATTCGATACACCCTAGTAGTAACAAAATGTACGGTGATTTGAAACAAATGTACTGGTGGCCAGGTATGAAACGAGTAATTTTAGAGTTTGTATCTAAATGTTTGGTTTGTCAGCAAGTTAAAGCCGAGCATCACATACCTTCCGGACTGCTATAGCCTGTTATGATTCTAGAGTGGAAATGGGAAAGGTTTATGATGGGTTTTGTATCAAGGTTACCTTTGTCTCTGCGGAAGTAAGACGCTATTTGGGTTATTGTTGATCATTTGACTAAATCTACGCATTTCATTCCAATACGTAGGATTATTCACTTGAGAGGCTGGCAGAACTATACGTTTCTGAGATTGTTAGACTGCATGGTGTGCTAATGTCTATTATTTCCAATAGGGATGCACGATTTACTTCTTGATTTTGGAGTAAACTAAAGGAAGCTCTGGGTACTTGACTACATTTTAGTATAGTGTTCCATCCATAGACGGATGATCAGTCTGAGCGACTGATACAGGTACTCGAGGATATGCTCCATTGTTGTATTTTAGAATTTGAGTGTACCAGGGAGAAATTTCTTCCATTGGTTGAGTTTACCTATAATAATAGTTATTAGGTAAGTATTAAAATGGCACCGTATGAAGCTATGTTTGGTCAAAAATGTTGAACTCCATTATACTGGACTAAATTGAATGAGGAAAAGCTATTCGGTGTTGATTTGATTCGAGAAACCGAAGAAAAAGTCAAAGTAATTCGTGATTGTTTGAAAGCTGCTTCTGATCGTGTAACACCGCTCACCCGTATTCAACACCGGAATAGGGTTTCAGAGCATTATCGGACTTATACACAATTACACATACATTTTCTCATACATTTCCAAATTTCATTCAAATATCAATAAACACATTCATATCGTCCCTAATACAAGCCAACGAGGCCCTAAACATGCATTAGGAGTGGTTCGGGACTAAACCGATAACTTTAGAAACTTTTTAAAAATTTTAATTTTTTTATCAAAAATAGGGGACACACGCCCGTGTGGCCCGCCCGTGTGTCTCACACGGTCAATAGACACGCCCGTCTCACAGGCTGTGTGGACATTCGAAATGGGAGCACATGGCCATGTCCTAGCCCGTGTCCCACCCCGTGTAACTCTCTGACATGGGTCACACGGCCAACACACTTGCCCATGTGGCTAGCTCGTGTGCCCTAAAAACGGCCATACATGCCCGTGTGCCAGGCCGTGTGCTAGGCTGTGCCAAACCTGTAGGGTATACTGACTTATGCCACACGGCCAAGTCACACACCCGTGTGTGAGGCCGTGTAGAGCATACTCACTTGGTTTTATTTTCAACACTAGGGGACACACGGCCGTGTACATGACCGTGTATTACACACAGCTGAGACACATGCCCGTGTCTCTGCCCGTGTGGACAAAAATAGGCTATTTACCAAGCCATTTTGCCACCCAAACTTGCATGTACCTACACCGTATCAATTAGCACCAACATATAGCATATAAAAACAATTAAACAAGCCAATTCAAACCTTAAATCATGCATATTCTATACCATTTTCAACATTAACCAATGCAAAACATAATTACCACAATATGCCATACAAATTCATACCAAACTTTTCTTTCACAATATATCAACAATGACCAATCTCAAATATGCATTAATGCCTAGATTCACTAGCATACCAATATGCATAACTCAACCATTTGCTATCTTTAATACTAAATATCCACAAGCATCACAAAGCCAACCACAATTACATAACATAAGTCATATACACACCTTTATATACATAATCAGACCAACCAATTTAAGCCAACTCTCATGGCTATATATACAAACCAAAACATAGACATTTACAAGCCTATTCACATGGCACAACTCATTACCAAACTACATACCAAAATGACCATAATCCTATACATGCCATATAACTAAATCATAAGCTTAAATGTACCAAGGTGATATTTGGATAGTGTGAAGCGATCTCTGACGGTCCCCGAATCTGAGCTAGCTTGATATCACTATAAAACACAGAGAAATACACAAAGTAAGCTTTATAGCTTAGTAGGTTCGTATAGCATTTATATCAATTCATCATATATACTCTAATTAAGCCAAAAACATAACATAACATATCTCATAATGAATCATCAACCTACCACATTTGCATCCACCAAATTAGATGTAATTTCCATAAATTTCATCATTTCAGTGTATTACTCGGTTCCTGTACATTCCTGTACCTTCCCGTATTTAACTCATACTCATTCACGTCTTTGACATATCCGTTAAACCATTCGGAGTATTTTTCGATACTCGAAAACTCGCACACTTAGTGCCAAATAAATAGCCAAAGCTGTATCAATCTCGCACACTAAGTGCCGATATATATATAGCCAAAGCTATCTCGATCTCGCACACTAAGTGCAAATATATAGCCGAAGCTATCTCAATTTCGCACACTAAGTGCAAATATATAGCCGAAGCTATCTCGATTTCGCACACTAAGTGCCCATAATTAACCGAATCATCGTCGAACACGACTATAGTCTCGTATACACAATTTATACAATATCAAAACATTTAAAGCATAATTACAATAATGCTTATTACATACCAACTTACCTCGGATGTAAAAACGATGAAACGAGTTGATTAGTTGAGAACTTTGTTTTTACCTCAATCTAGATCCGAGTTTCACTTTTCTTAATCTATATGTAATCAAAATTAACTTATTTAATCATCTCTCTATTCAATTTAGTCCAAAATTCACTTTAAGGCATTTTTACCCAATTACCCCTAATATTTCACATCTTTTACAATTTAGTCCTTATTTCATAAAATCACAAATTCATGAAATTTAATACTAACCCATGCTAGCCGAATAACCATTATGCCCCTAGCAGCCGATATTTTTCATTTATTTCACATTTTAACCATGAATTTTACACTTTTCACAAATTAATCCCTAATTTGCATTTTCACCCACTTAACAAAACTTGTATAACTATCATCAAACATTTAAAATCTATCATCATACATCAAAATACATGCTTATTCATCAATGGAAACTTTCTAAATCTTTAATAGTTTTGCAAAATAGTCCCTGGGCTAGCTAGACCTAGTTGCAACGATCTCAAAAACATAGAAATCATTAAAAACTGAGTCAAAATTACTTACCAATTGAGCTACTAGGTGACCGAACCCTAAAACAACATCCATGTCTTCTTCTTTCTTGTATTTTCAGTGATGACAAGACAAAATGAAAGCTTTTTCATTTGTTTAACTATTTTATCTTAATTATTAACTAATTTACTATATTAACCTTTTAATAATAAACAAAAATTCAATTAAACAATGCCCATAATTGTCCACTCATGTTTAAAATGGTATAATTACCATTTAAGGACCTCCACTTTAATGTTCCATAGCTATTAGACACCTTTAGCTAATAGAACACAAGTTTTACACTTTATGCGATTTAGTCTTTTTTTATCAAATTGACTAGTCAAACGATAAAATTTCTAAACAAAACTTTCACACAATCACTAAATCATACTGTAAACTTTAAAATAATAAAAAATAATTATTTCAACATCGGATTTGTGGTCCCAAAACTACTGTTCTGATTTGATTAAAAACGGACTATTACAACTCTCTCCCCTTAGGGATTTTCGTCCCCGAAAATCTTACTAGAAAAGAGGTTAGGGTACTGTTTTCTCATAGCTCCCTTGGGCTCCCATGTAGCTTCTTCAACACCATGTCGTTGCCACAAAACTTTCACTAAAGCTATGTAACAGCCTGATTTAGGGGCTAATCGAAACAGTGGTCTCGGGATCACTAATCCGGGGTCAGAGAAAATTTATTTTAATTTTATTTTATGGGTTATAGCATGATTATAATGGTGCATGAAAATTTTGGTGCTTTAATTTTAGCAATTTCATGCTTAATCGAGAAAAAGGACTAAATCGCATAAAGTGCGAAAGTTCTATTTTATTTTCTAAAGGTGCCCAATAGCAATAGAATTTTAATTGGAGGCCCTTAATGTGAAATTAGGCCTTTTTAAAGGTCATATTCGTCCATAGGGGGGACAAGAAAGGACTTATTCATTTGTTAGGTGGAAATTTGGTGATAAAAAATGATTTTTAATCATAAAATAAAGAAAAGAAAATATCATCTTTTCTCTCCATCCTCTCCACCGAAAATGAGCCGCCAAAATGGGGGTTGAGAACTCAAAATTTTAGCCAAGCTTTCCTCCTTGCAAGTAAGTGATTATTGTTACCTTTCTTAAAAATTATTGTAGTTTTGGAACCCCCAAAGCTTAAGCTAGCTAATGAGGGGACTATTTTGCAAAATGGTTAAGAGTTTAGGGTTTTCCATGAGATAAATTTAGTTGTTTTCTATATTTTTATGAAAGAAAATGAGTCTTAGTTGTTAGATAAACAACTTTTGTGAAGGGTGTTATCATGAAAACACCTAAAAGGACCTTTTTGTAAAGGTTGTGATATGAGTGGTAAATGTGTGCAATAGTTGACATTTTAAGTTGCTATAGAAGGGAATATTAATTGGCTAGGCTTAATTAGCAAATAAGTTGGATGAGAATAGATATACGAGCCTAGGGGCAAAATTGTAATTTTGCCAAAGTTTAAGGGCAAAATGGTAATTTTGCCAAAATAGATTTTTTAAAATGTATTAATTAGTGTGGTGATTAAATGAGTAAATTTTATTGTTCTAGATCAAAGCAAACGAGATTCGGACCTAGAACGGGAGAAAAGAGAAATATGGACAAGTAGGTCCCTTTCTACCCTTTTCGATATCGAGGTAAGTTCATGTGCTAATAATTCAACTATAGTGAAGTATTTAATATTTTGATGATGTATGAATTGTATATTGACTCTATGAATATATTAAATACGTTTTGATGAGATATCAAGAATTGAAAGTCTTCAATTGAATCTACGAATAGGGGGAATGTAAATAGCATGATACTATGATAATTAAGGTCCCGTGTAAGACCATATTTGGAATATGGCCTCGGTGTGAGATTTCGTATAAGACCATGTCAGGGATATGGTATCAATATGATATTTCATGTAAGACTCTATCGGGGGTATGATGCTGATTTGGTACTATATGTAAGAAATCCAAGAGTGTTCTTTAGCATTTTGAATAATTCAACAGGTATGTTGAAAATGAGAAAGTATGAGGTTATACTATGAGAGGTACAGGTATGTGCCTAGAACTCATTTGAGGTAAATTCGGTATATGAGGAAACCATGGTGAGTTATGCGTTAACGATGCACCCTGTTTGCATATGTTATATTTATAAATGCATTTTGTGAATGCGAATGATTATTGTAGAAATCTATTTAAGAATGATAGTGTGTGAGGATATGCTCGGATAAATATTTGAAATAGGAAAATGTATGTGGATAAATATCCGGGAATGTGTAATAATGGTGGGCTATGTGCGATACCACCTTATTAATTATTAAATGGTGGGCTGTGTGTGATACCACCTTATTAATTGTTAAATGGTGGGCTATGTGCAATACCACCTTATAAATTGTTAGCGATCGGCTGTGTGTGATACCATCGCCAATACTAACAATGGTGGGCTGTGTGCGATACCACCTTATTATTTGTTACTGATGGGCTGTGTGCGATACCATCGTGTTTAGTATAAATGGTGGGCTGTGTGTGATACCACCTTATTAATTATTGAATGGTGGGCTGTGTGCGAAACCACCGAGTATTTATTATTATTATTCTGGGGTGATAAAGAGAAACTTGATTAAGTGAAATTTGTATTGGCTTTGTGGTGATAAATGCCAGTAAAGATGAACAATGTTTTATGATATGATTTTGTGACAGGTGAAAGTTTAGAATGAGTAAGCATTATGAACGATTGAATGGGTAACTATTACCTTTAGTGTAAATCTCATTATATTACCTTGTGGTTGAGGGTAATAGATAAATGACAATAGTTTCTTATCATTTGCATATGAACTTACTAAGCGCTATTGCTTACTCCTCTTCCTTTCCTATCTCTTATAGGTTAACTTAACTAGCTCGGGTTGGGAACCACCGGAGATGCTTTCACACTATCGAGCAGACACTTGGGTATGAGATTCAAGTCTTCTTGAGATATCACATGTATAGGTATCTTATTTTGGTTTAATTAAGTCTTAGTTAAAGTAGCCAAATGTGTTGGTCTAAAAGAGTTTATGGTTTGGTTGTGTATAGCCATATATGATGGCTCAAGCCGGTTGTAAATGTACCAGTAATAGTTCTCCCTCGTATATGGGATGAAGATTTGATTTTCATGATTCAAATGTGATAATTCAAGAGTTATATTTGATGATTTGAAAATGTATTGTGATGATGTGTGAATGTGTGCAAGTGAGGGTGGCTAAATGGCTTGGAAAATAGCCTTGAATTGGTCCACACGGGTAGACACACGGGAGTGTGTCTAGACCATGTGTGACACACGGTCGGTCCCATGGGCATGTGACTTGGCCGTGTGTCCCCTGCCTGTTAGTGTTGCAAGTCAGTGTCGACCACGGGCTAGAAACACAGGCGTGTGCCTAGGCCGTGTGCCCATAAATGGGTTGCTGACGTCACAAATAGAATACTCAAGTTTTTACACACGGGCGAGGACACGGCCATGTCTAGGCCGTGTGGAGCACACGGGCCAACACGGGCGTGTGTTCAGCCGTGTGAAAACCCCTGTAGGTTTGAAAAGAAAATAATTCTACACGGGTATGGAACACGGGTGTGTGATATGTCACACGGGTGTGTCCCACTCTTCACACGGACGTGTGGTCCAATTTTATGTCAAAATTTTTAAAGTGTGTAAAAGTTTCGATTTGGTCCCTCAGCATCTCGAGTATATGAAAAGGGTATTGTAGACCCATGATTGGGACATTTCGATTGTAAATGAAAATATTTTTAATTGGGACGAATTTTATAGCCCAAAGTCGAATGCTCAAGCAAGTCAAGTCCAGTAATACCTCACACCCGGTTTCGAAGTTGAATACGGGTAAGGGGTGTTACATTTAATGGTATCTGAGCTATGGTTTAGTCGATTCTCGGACTAACCTAGCGTACGAGAGTTTAGTTATACATGCCATATTACTACTCATGATAGTGTGATATCTCCCGGCTCTAGCGAAATTATTTTGTTAAGACAAAGATGATTTCCAACCGAGTTATTTTCGATAATGTTGAAATTGATAACGAGACAATTGAAATGTATTTATGATGTGATGAATTCAGAAAGGTATGAATAGAAGTTCATGACATGTGTGTGGTAAGGTATGAAATGAGATCAGCCTAGGTTGATGAATGAAATGAAAGTTATATGGTGATAAGCTTATCTATGTTGGTTCGACGTGCATACGGTGTTATATGCTCAACATATTTGATTAAGTGAATATAATGAGTAAACTTAGCCAGTGAACGAGATATGTGTACATGTACATTTGTTTGAATGATGTATAATCTATATGTCCACATAGTTGAATCTCATGTGCGACTGTTGAATTAGAGGATGTGTAATGTTTTGTTTTATGACTCTGTTATGAAGCCGCGAATATTATAATAGTGTGGGAGTTGAACTGGGAAGTTAAATTAAGTAGAACGCAGGAGATGAGTACGGTCGTTCAATGATAAATTGATGAATAATACCATGGTTGGACCATGGCAGTACATGGGATCCCATATAAGACCATGTCTGGGACTTGGCATTGGCAACGATATGTGATTCCGTGTAAGACCACATCTGGGACCTGGCTTCGGTATGAAATCGTGTAAGACCATATCTGGGATATGGCATCGACATCGATATAAGATACCATGCAAGACCATATCTAGGATATGGCGTTGGCATCGACATGTGTTTCCATGTAAGACCGTATCTGGGATATGTCATTGGTATCAATACGAGATTTCGTGTAAGACCATAGCGAGGCTATGGCATCGTGACGACGTGTAAGATTAAAACTGGGCTATGATATTGTGATACGAGTAAGACCATAGTTAGACTATGGCAATCAAGTAAACGGCGTACTCAAACCCATAAGACGTCCTCTAATTTGATAAGTGACGGTAAGAGAAATCAGAGTTAAATGTTGAATACTTGAATAGATATTACTATGGAGCTTGCATTAGTAAAATCACTATCCAAAATTATGAATGATAGAAACATTTATATCATGAGTAAGTGTAGAAAATTCACTTGGAGTGAGTTGGGTAATTACGATGATATTTCATTAATGAAGAATGTTAAGTCATATGTGTACAGTCATGATAGACAAGTTAGAGGCTTTATGACCTCACCCCCTTAGTACTGTTGATTTATAATGAGATTTTTACGAGAGTCAAGTTAAACAAGTTCATGAGTATGAAATAAAAGAGTTTAGTGGCGAAACAGTTAGTAATGTATATAGAGATAAAGGTAGTTGGAAGGTGAGAACAGTTTTGGAAGGAATATCTCAAGGTTTTAAAGATTGTACTTATTATGCAATATTACGAGCAAAGAGAAAGTTGGCCTCGGCTAATTGACTCAATTGAGTAGGAAGCATGAGGTGTGTACTTAACGAGATCTTTCCGAACTGATGTCCATTAGTGAAATGAATAATAAAAGTGGTTGATTATGACAATCATGGTTGAATAGATTATAATGATCTCTTTGAGTATTCTGTATAGATATCTATTTCCCTTCAGGGGTTATGTGGTTGTTCATTTTTATGAAATTACGATCACGTGAGAATGTAGCTGATGGTAAAATCAGATGAAGCGGTTGTCGATTTGGTTGATTGAAATCGACATTCCTTTATCTCCTCGTAATTCTATTTTGGTATTTGAGGATGAAGTTGGTAATAGAAATTTTATGTGAGACTACCCTTATGTTTCTACAGATCATGGTTATCTTTAAAGTGTGTTCTTCAGGTTGTGATAGTTATATCTACCATGATTACGCTTTTAGTTTGATCATAGAAAGGTGATAATTCTAGTATATGAATATCTCTGATTTTCGTATAAGATGTTAATATTGACAAAAGTATAAGAAGTAAAATCACAAGTTCCAATTTGTGCGATGGATTTTTTGGGTAAGTCGGATAAAGTTAAAAGCAATTGAAGGTACTATTACCTGAAAGTTCTAGTACTGAGTTCAGTTTGAATCGAGAAAAAGAATTTATGAGATCTAGTGATGCGCTAATGAATAAATTGAAAGGTTTTTTAATACCAGAGTGTAAATAGGTAGTTTACATCTTTGGGTGGTTAGAGTTATTTTGAAAAGAATTGTTATATTGGTGATTCAAAGACGATCACTTTTGTACCAGTGTTGTGAAATTGATGATATAATATGATTTGTGGAAAATCGTCGTGTGCTTTCTGAATCCTGATGAGTTAGAGTATCTAATGTTGTAGAAAATTTTGAATGTAAGATAGTGACGATGGTTTGAGCTATTACAAGATTATGTATAGTTATTGAAACACTTCTCGGATAATGGACATAGTACAGATATCTGGATGGAAAATCCCCGTTTAATCAATGCGAGTTAGTTACTCGATTGACCTTAGTTGATAATCTCCTAGTTTTAGCGATGTTAATGGCTAAAGCGAGTTTTCCCTGTGAAACGGAGAAGTTCAAAAGAGTGATAGTGAATGGTATTCTAAATAAGCTCCGAATGAGTTTGCTTGGATGTTAAAATTTGTGTCGGATAAGATTTTTCATTATTATTGTTATCTTGAGATGGAATTTGCGGGTTGATGAATCCGAACTTATGCAGAAGTTTTGGTATGAGGCTCAGTAGTGGCATGTCTACTCATTTAAGAAAAAAAATGTTTTGGCAATTGAGTACACATCACGATATGATTGAGTTTATGCTTAGAAGTAGTCGACCGGTAAAAGCTGAATTTTCAGAGTGTTCAAAGTCAGGACTATTTCAGTCGGTGAAGATTCTAGGGATAAAGTGCGATAAAATACTATAGATTTCGAATTTGGATCGACATGATTCCCAAAGAGGGGAATGTCATCCGGATTGTAGTGAATTATTCGATAAAGATCAGGATGATCATTTTAAAGTTGTGCTTCAACCTTGTGTACTACAGCTTAAAGGTCTTTGGTAAGAGAGATTGAGGGTAAATCAATTTTTGATTTTGAAAAGTTGGTGGAAACGTTTCATGGAAGTTGAAAACAACTTCTTCTGGTAAGATTTTCGGGGACGAAAATCCCTAAGGGGGGAGAATTGTAACAGCCTGATTTAGGGGCTAGTTGGAACAGTGGTCTCAGGATCACTAATCCCAGGTCAGATAAAATTTATTTTAATTTTATTTTATGGGTTATAGCATGATTATAAGGGTGCATGAAAATTTTGGTGCTTTAATTTTAGCGATTTCATGCTTAATCGCGAAAAAGGACTAAATCGCATAAAGTGAAAAAGTTCTATTTTATTTTCTAAAGGTGCCCAATAGCCATAGAATTTTAATTGGGGGCCCTTAATGTAGGCCTTTTTAAAGGTCATATCCGGCCATGGGGGGGACAAGAAAGGACTTTGTCATTTGTTAGGTGGAAATTTGGTGATAAAAATTGATTTTTAATCATAAAATAAAGAAAAGAAAATATCATCTTTTCCCTCCATCCTCTCCACCGAAAATGAGCAGCCAAAATGGGGGTTGAGAACTCAAAATTTCAGCCAAGCTTTCCTCCTTGGAAGTAAGTGATTTTGGTGACCTTTCTTGAAAATTTTTGTAGTTTTGGAACCCCAAAATCTTAAGCTAGCTAATGAGGGGACTATTTTGCAAAATTTTTAAGAGTTTAGGGTTTTTACATGAGATCAATTGAGTTTTTTGCTGTATTTTTATGAAAGAAAATGAGTCTTAGTTGTTAGTAAACAACTTTTGTGAAGGGTGTTATCATGAAAACACCTAAAAGGACCTTTTTGTAAAGGTTGTGATATGAGTGGTAAATGTGTGTAATAGTTTAAATTTTAAGTTGCTATAGAAGGGAATATGAATATGCTAGGCTTAATTAGCAAAGAATTTGGATGAGAATCGATATATGAGCTTAGGGGAAAATGGTAATTTTGCCAAAATTCAAGGGCAAAATGGTAATTTTTCCAAAATAGAATTTTTAAAATGTATTAATTAGTATGGTGATTAAATAAGTAAATTTTATTGTTCTAGATCAAAGCAAACGAGATTCGGACCTAGAACGGGAGAAAAGAGAAATATGGACAAATAGGTCCCTTTCTACCCTTTTCGGTATCGAGGTAAGTTCGTGTGCTAATAATTCAACTATAGTGAAGTATTTAATATTTCGATGATGTATGAATTGTATATTGACTCTATGAATATATTAAATACGTTTTGACGAGATGTCAAGAATTGAAAATCTTTAATTGAATCTACGAATAGAGGGAATGCAAATAGCATGATACTATGATAATTAAGGTCCCGTGTAAGACCATATTTGGAATACGGCCTCGGTGTGAGATTTCGTATAAGACCATGTCAGGGACATGACATCAATATGATATTTCATGTAAGACCCTATCGGGGGTATAATGCTGATTTGGTACTATATGTATGAAATCCAAGAGTGTTCTTTAGCATTTTGAATAATTTAATAGGTATGTTGAAAATGAGAAAGTATGAGGTTATACTATGAGAGGTACAGATATGTGCCTAGAACTCATTTGAGGTGAATTCGGTATATGAGGAAACCATGGTGAGTTATGCGTTAACGATGCACCCTGTTTGCATATGTTATATTTATAAATGCATTTCGTGAATGCGAATGATTATTGTAGAAATCTATTTAAGAATGATAGTGTGTGAGGATATTCTCGGATAAATATTCGAAATAGGAAAATGTATGTGGATAAATATCAATGAATGTGTAATAATGGTGGGCTGTGTGCGATACCAACTTATTAATTATTAAATGGTGGGCTATGTGCAATACCACCTTATAAATTGTTAGCGATCGGCTGTGTGTGATACCATCACCAATATTAACAATGGTGGGCTGTGTGCGATACCACCTTATTATTTGTTACTGATGGGCTGTGTGCGATACCATCGTGTTTAGTATAAATGGTGGGCTGTGTGCGATACCACCTTATTAATTATTGAATGGTGGGCTGTGTGCGAAACCACCGAGTATTTATTATTATTATTCTGGGGTGATAAAGAGAAACTTGATTAAGTGAAATTTGTATGTGGCTTTGTGGTGATAAATGCCAGTAAAGATGAACAATATTTTATGACATGAGTTTGTGACAGGTGAAAGTTTAGAATGAGTAAGCATTATGAATGATTGAATGGGTAACTATTACCTTTAGTGTAAATATCATTATATTACCTTGTGGTTGAGGGTAATAGATAAATTTCAATAGTTTCTTATCATTTGCATATGAACTTACTAAGCGTTATTGCTTACTCCTCTTCCTTTCCTATCTCTTATAGGTTAACCTAACTAGCTCAGGTTGGGAACCGCCGGAGATGCTTTCACACTATTGAGCAGACACTTGGGTAAGAGATTCAAGTCTTCCTGAGATATGGCATGTATAGGGATCTTATTTTGGTTTACTTAAGTCTTAGTTAAAGTAGCCAAATGTGTTGGCTTAAAAGAGTTTATGGTTCGGTTGTGTATAGCCATAGATGATGGCTCAAGCCGATTGTAATTGTACCAGTAATAGTTCTCTCTCGTATATGGGATGCAGATTTGATTTTCATGATTCAAATGTGATAATTCAAGAGTTATAATTGATGATTTGAAAATGTATTGTGATGATGTGTGAATGTGTGCAAGTGAGCGTGGCTAAATGGCTTGGAAAATAGCCTTGAATTAGTCCACACGGATAGACACACGGGCGTGTGTCTAGACCGTGTGTGACACACGATCGATCTAATGGGCATGTGACTTGGCCGTGTGTCCCCTGCATGTTAGTGTTGCAAGTCAGTGTCGACCACGGGCTAGACACACGGGCATGTGCCTAGGCCGTGTGCCCATAAATGGGTTGCTGACGTCACAAACAGAATACTCAGGTTTTTAAACACGGGTGAGGACACGGGCGTTTCTAGGCCGTGTGGAGCACACGGGCCAAGAACACGAGCGTGTGCCCGGCCGTGTGAAAACCCCTGTAGGTTTGAAAAGAAAATAATTCTACACGGGCATGGAACACGGGTGTGTGATATGTCATACAGGCGTGTCCTACTCTTCACACGGGAGTGTGGTCCAATTTTATGTCAAAATTTTTAAATTGTGTAAAAGTTTTGGTTTGGTCCCTCAGCATCCCGAGTATATGAAAAGGGTCTTGTAGACCCATGATTGGGACGTTTCGATTGTAAATGGAAAAGTTTTAAACTGGGATGAATTTTATAGCCCAAAGTCGAATGCTCAAGCAAGTCAAGTCTGGTAATGCCTCACACCTGGTTCCGGAGTTGAATACGGGTAAGGGGTGTTACAAGCTATGCTTTTATTTCTCAACTCTTTAACCTCTCGAGCTAAAATTCTGATCGGTTCCTCGTTGTACGTCATATCGGATTGAATTTCAATCTCTACCAGAGAAATTACATGTGAAGGATCCGATCTATATCGATGCAACATCGACACATGAAACACATTGTGAATTTTCTCTAACTCAATCGGCAAAGCTAATCGATAAGCCACTGGCTCTATTCTTTCAATGATCTCATACGGTCCGATAAATCGCGGACTCAGCTTTCCTTTACGACAAAATCAAAGTATCTTCTTCCACGGAGATACTTTCAGAAACACTTTGTCACCGATTTGAAATTCAACATCTTTTCGTTTCAAATCCGCATATGATTTCTGTCAATCTGAAGCTGCTTTTAGGCTGTTTCGAATTACTTCCACCTTTTCTTCAGTCTCTCGAATCAAATCAACCCCGTGAATCTTTTTCTCACTAGGATCAGTCCAGCATAATGGAGTTCAGCATTTGGGACCATACAAAGCTTCATACGGTGCCATCTTTATACTCGATTGAAAACTGTTGTTATACGCAAATTCAACCAACGGCAAAAATTTCTCCCAGTTACCTTTGAATTCTAACACACAACAGTGAAGTATATCTTCGAGAATCTATATTACTCTCTCAAACTGACCGTCAGTTTGCGAATGAAATGCTGTACTAAAATTCAATCTCGTACCCAGAGCTTCTTGTAGTTTCTTCTAAAATCACGACGTAAACCTCGGATCTCTATCCAAAATAATAGAAACTAGCACCCCGTGCAATCTAACAATTTCAGATATGTACAATTCAGCCAATTTGTCAAATGAATAATCTGTACGTACCGGAATGAAATGTGCTGATTTCGTCAATCAATCTATGACAACCTAGATAACATCTTTCTTTTTCGGAGACAGGGGTAATCCTAATACGAAATCCATCGTAACTCTATCCCATTTCCATTCTGGCATCATCACAAGCTGTAGTAATCCTAAAGGCACTTGATGTTCGGCTTTGACTTGTTGACAAACTAAACATTTCGATACAAACTCTGAAATGTCTCATTTCATACCCGACCACCAATACAATTGTTTCAAATCATTGTACATTTTGGTACTCCCCGAGTGAACAGATAAACAACCACTGTGTGCTTCGTGCAAATTTTTCTGAATGAGCTCAGGATTCTTTGGTACACAAATTCTATCTCGGAACATTAAATAATCATCGGCTCCGATCTGATAGTTTGAATCACTAGTCGACTCGCATTGCACTCTTTTGGTTTGCAATTCATTATCATACTTCTGAGCTTCGCAAAGTTGCTGAAGAAAAGCCGGTTTGGCTTTCAACTTGGCCAATATTGAACCATCATCAGACAAAATCAGTCTCGTATTCATCGCTCTCAAAGCAAACAGAGATTTTCTACTCAAAGCATCTGCGACCACATTTGCTTTCCCCGGTTGATAATCAATTACTAACTCGTAATCTTTTAGTAGCTGGAGCCATCTCCGTTGTCGCAAGTTCAGATCTTTCTAAGTCATAATATACTTTAAGCTTTTGTGATCGGTAAAAATGTGGCATTTCTCACCATACAAATGATGTCACCAAATCTTCAATGCAAATACAATAGCGGCCAATTCTAAATCATGCGTTGGATAATTCTTTTCATGCGGGTTTAACTGTCTAGAAGCATAAGCTATAACTTTTCCTTCTTGCATCAAAATGCAACCCAAACCATTTAATGAGCATCGTTGTATATCACAAACTCTTTACCCGATTCAGGTTGAACTAAAACTAGTGCCTCAGTTAACAATGCTTTCAATTGATCAAAACTCTATTGACATTTCTCAGACCACTCAAACTTCACATTTTTCTATAGCAATCTAGTGATCGGTATAGCAATCACCGAAAATACCTTAACAAAATGTCGATAGTATCCAGCTAGTCCTAGAAAACTTCTGACTTCGGATATATTTCTCAATAGTTTCCAGTCAACAACTGCAGAAATCTTACTCGGATCAACTCGTATACCTTCTGCTGAAACAATGTGTCCCAAAAATCTAATTTCTCGAAGCCAGAATTCACATTTACATAATTTAGCATAGAGTTGCTTATCTCTCAAGGTTTGTAACACAATCTTCAAATGCTCGGCGTGCTCAGACTCATCTCGTGAATAGATTAGAATGTCGTCAATGAACACAATAACGAATCTGTCTAAATACGGTCTAAAAATCCGGTTCATCAAATCCATAAAGACTGCAGGAGCATTAGTTAATCCAAAAGGCATAACAAGGAATTCATAATGTCCGTACCTCGTTCTGAAAGTAGTTTTCGGCACATCTGAATCTTTAACTCGTAACTGATAATAGCCAGATCTTAAATCAATCTTCGAAAACACTGTTGCACCTATCAACTGATCAAACAAATCATCTATTCTCGGCAACAGATACTTGCTATTTATTGTAACCTTGTTGAGCTGTCTATAGTCAATACACATTCTCATTGACCCGTCTTTCTTCTTTACGAACAATACTGGCGCACCCCAGGGTGAAAAACTAGGTCGCGCAAAACCTCTATATGTTAATTCTTGTAATTGAGCTTTCAACTCTTTCAACTCTGTTGGATCCATTCTGTACGGAGCTATAGATATCGGTGAAGTTCCTGGTACTAACTCAATAGAAAATTCAAACCTCTCTTATCGATGGCAACGCCGGTAATTCTTCAGGAAACACATTCGAATATTCACATAAAACTGGCACTGATTCAATCTTCGATTCAGACACTTTTGTATCTAAAACATAAGCAAGATAAGCTTCGCAACCTTCTCTCACACATTTTTTAGCTGACATAGACGAAATCACAACAGGCAATTCACTCGATTCATCTGATTCAATTCGAATGATTTCATTGTTCTGACATTTCAATTCAATAGTCTTTCGTCTACAATTCACTAAAGCATCATGCAACGTCAACCAATCCATACCCAAAATTATGTTGAACTCATCAAATGGTAAAAACATCAAATTAGTTGAAAAACAGTAACCCCGAGTCATTAAAGGACAGTTCTTGCAAACTTTATCAACTAGAACATACTTGCCTAAAGGGTTTAATACTTTAATCACAAACTCAGTAGACTCAACAGGCAAACTCTTACTAGACACTAAATTCTCACAAACATACGAATGAGTTGATCCAAGATCAATTAAAGCAATCACATTAGTGTCGTAAAGAGAAAATGTACCAGTGATAACATCTGGTGATGACGCCTCTTCGCGAGCGCGAATAGCGTAAGCTCTAGCAAGTGCTCTAGCCTCGGATCTCATAGCAGAGTCTTTTGTCGTACCACTACTACTGGTCACATTTCTCGCATTTCTCGGTGGTCTCCCTTTTGGGTCTGTATTATCGGGTCTTGCATTTTGGAATTGATCTTTCTCAGATAACTCAGGATAATCCCGAATAAAATGATCTGGTGAACCACATTTGTAAAAAGCTTTATTACTTTTATTCCAACATTTTCCAAAATGTCATCTCCTACACTGTTGACACTCGGGTTTATTGTTTCTCACATTTCCAACACTCGATACTGACGTAACTTGAGTTTTAGGACTTGAGTATTGTTTTCCATGATCTCTACTCGAATGCCCGATTGAAGCATTTGGACGATTGAACGAATCTCTGGATTTCTTTGACAAAGACTGATATGGCTTATTCATCAGTCTTTTTCTCGAGTCTATTGCCTCTGAATCTACTTTTCTCTTTTCTTTGCTAAGTTCCTCGGCTTTGTAAGCTCTATCAACCAGGACAACAAATTCTTTCAATTCTAGGATTCCAACTAGAAGTTTAATATCCTCGTTCAACCCACCAACGAATTTTTTACACATGATTTCTTCGGTAGAAACATACTCCCGAGCATACTTGCTCAACCTTACGAATTCTCTTTCATATTCAGTCATAGTCATACGACCCTATTTCAGTTCTAAAAATTCTTTGTGCTTTTGATCGAGGAATTTCTGACTGATGTATTTCTTTCTGAACTAAACTTGAAAGAAATGCCATGTAACTCTTTCTCTCGGCACCACAGATATCAAAGTATTCCACCATTGATACGCCCGATTGAAAACACTCGACTGGCGTACACGACAATTCATCAAATACTTGAATAGTGTTTTCAAGCAAAAATTTAGCTCTCTCGGGATCATCATCAACGGTAGCTCTGAACTCTTCGGCCCCGTACTTACGGATTTTATCAACTGGTGGCTTATTCAATCGTTCAAATTCAACAACTTGAGGAGCTATGGGAACCGATTGGGGATTAGGTGGGGGTGGAGGTTGTTGAGCAGCTGGATTTGTTCGTATAAACTTCGTAAACCACTCGCTCATCGTTTGGAAAAAGGCTTCTTTAGCCTCTCCCCCGTGACTACTCGACACAGGTCTAGAATCAGATGGCGCTATCCCTTGAGCGGGAGCTGGTGCATTACTCTCAACATCGTCAGCTACAACCCGATTAGGATCCATTTACTATACAAAAACACATTTTCAAATGTCAGGAGTCATCACACTATCATAGGTTATATATGGCATGTATAGCTAGACTCTCACACACGCTACGTTAGTCCGAGAATTGACTAAACCGTAGCTCTGATACCAATAAATGTAACACCCCTCACCCGTATTCAACACCAAAAAGGGTTTCAGAGCATTATCGGACTTATACACAATTACACATACATTTCCAAATTTCATTCAAATATCAATCAGCACATTCATATCGTCCCTAGTACGAGCCAACGATGCCCTAAACATGCATTAGGAGTGGTTCGGGACTAAACCGATAACTTTGGAAACATTTTAAACATTTAGAAAATTTTCTCAAAAATAGGAGACATACGCCCGTGTGGCCCGTCCGTGTGTATCACACGGCCAATAGACACGCCCGTGTCACAGGCCGTGTGGACATTCGAAATGTGCGTACATGGCCATGTCCCAGCCCGTGTCTGACCCTGTGTAACTCTCTCACTTGGGTCACACGGCCAAAACACACGCCCGTGTGGCTAGCCCGTGTGCCCTAAAAATGGCCATACATGCCCGTGTGCCAGGTCGTGTGCTAGGCTGTGCCAAACCTGTAGGGTATACTGACTTATGCCACACGGCCAAGTCACACGCCCGTGTGTGAGACCGAGTGGAGCATACTGACTTGGTTTTATTTTCAACACCAGGGGACACAGGCCATGTACATGATCGTGTATCACATACGGCTGAGACACACACCTGTGTCTCTGCCCGTATGGACAAAAATAGGCTATTTACCAAGCCATTTTGCCACCCAAACTTGCATTTACCTACACCATATCAATTGGCACCAACATATAGCATATATAAACAATTAAACCAGCCAATTCAAACCTTAAATCATGCATATTCTATACCATTTCAAACATTAACCAATACAAAACATAATTACCACAATAGGCCATACAAATTCATACCAAACTTTGCTTTCACAATATATCAACAATGACCAATCTCAAATATGCATTAATGCCTAGATTCACTAGCATACCAATATGAATAACTCAACCATTTGCTATCTTTAATACTAAATATCCACAAGCATCACAAAGCCAACCTCAATTACATAACATATGTCATATACACACCTTTATCTACATAATCAAACAAACCAATTTAAGCCAACTCTCATGGCTATATATACAAACCAAAACATAGACATTTACAACCCAATTCACATGGCACAACTCATTACCAAACTACATACCAAAATGACCATAATCCTATACATGCCATATAACCAAATCATTTAAAAGTACCAAGGTGATAGTTGGATAGTGTGAAGCGATCTCCGACGGTCCCCGAACCCGAGCTAGCTTGATATCACTATAAAACACAGAGAAATACACAAAGTAAGCTTTATAGCTTAGTAAGTTCGTATAGCATTTATATCACTTCATCGTATATATTCTAATTAAGCCAAAAACATAACATAACATATCTCATAATGAATCATCAACCTACCACATTTGCATCCACCAAACTATATGTAATTTCCATAATTTTCATCATTTCAGTGTATTACTCGGTCCTTGTACATACCTGTACCTTCCCGTATTTCACTCATACTCATTCACATCTTTGACATATTCGTTAAACCATTCGGAGTATTTTTGGATACTCAAAAAACTCGAACACTTAGTGCCAAATAAATAGCCAAAGCTGTATCAATCTCGCACACTAAGTGCCAATATATATATTTAGCCGAAGCTATCTCGATCTCACACACTAAGTGCAAATATATAGCCGAAGCTATCTCAATTTTGCACACTAAGTGCAAATATATAGCCGAAGCTATCTCGATTTTGCATACTAAGTGCCCATAATTAACCGAATCATCGTCGAACACGACTATAGTCTCGTATACACAATTTATACAATATCAAAGCATTTAAAGCATAATTATAACAATGCTTATTACATACGAACTTACCTCGGATGTAAAAACGACGAAACGAGTCGATTAGTTGAGAACTTTGTTTTTACCTCAATCTAGATCCGAGTTTCGCTTTTCTTAATCTATATGTAATCAAAATTAACTTATTTAATCATCTCTCTATTCAATTTAGTCCAAAATTCACTTTAAGGCATTTTTACACAATTTCCCCTAATATTTCGCATCTTTTTCAATTTAGTCCTTATTTCATAAAATCACAAATTCATGAAATTCAATACTAAACCATGCTAGCGGAATTATCATTATGTCCCTAGCTGCCGATATTTTTCATTTATTTCATATTTTAACCATGAATTTTCCACTTTTCACAAATTAATCCTTAATTTGCATTTTCACCAAAAATCACTTAACAAAACTTGTATAACTATCATCAAACATAAAAATACATGCTTATTCATCAATGGAAACTTTCTAAATCTTTAACAGTTTTGCAAAATAGTCCATGAGCTAGCTAGACCTAGTTGCAACGATCTCAAAAACATAGAAATCATTAAAAACTGAGTCAAAATCAGTTACCAATTGAGCTACTAGGTGATCAAACCATAAAAAAACATCCATGTCTTCTTCTTTCTTGTATTTTCAGTGATGACAAGAGAAAATGAAAGCTTTTTCTTTTGTTTAACTATTTTATCTTAATTATTAACTAATTAACTATATTAACCTTTTAATAATAAACAAAAATTCACTTAAACAATGCCTATAATTGTCCACTCATGTTTCAAATGGTATAATTACCACTTAAGGACCTCCACTTTAATGTTCCATAGCTAGTAGACACCTTTAGCTAATAGAACACAAGTTTTACACTTTACACGATTTAGTCCTTTTTATCAAATTGACAAGTCAAACGATAAAATTTCTAAACGAAACTTTCACACAATAACTGAATCATGCTATAGACTTAAAAATAATAGTAAAATAATTATTTCAACATCAGATTTGTGGTCCCTGTAACACCCCAAACCCGGCCTATACGTTACGACCAAATCTGGCATGTCACATGGACTGGTTGAGACATAATTTCCGCGTTCGTTTGAACTTCAAGTTTTGTTGCTTGTAAAAGTTAACAAATTGCGTTTAAGACTATCAAAAATAAGGACAACGTTGCTACTGTTGCTAGTGATGTTATTATCGCAGTATGATTTCCCAAAAACTTGTTTAAAACCGAATTTAGCTTCATT
The DNA here is from genome assembly GCA_025698515.1 of Gossypium sturtianum. Taxonomy (NCBI): domain Eukaryota; kingdom Viridiplantae; phylum Streptophyta; class Magnoliopsida; order Malvales; family Malvaceae; genus Gossypium; species Gossypium sturtianum. The sequence goes on from CM046955.1 coordinate 58,616,719, forward strand.
GAATTTTTGGAAAAGTGATACTTTGAAAACTGTTTCCAAGTTTAAGAGAACCCAGTGTTTAATAAATTTCTAGTTTGAGAAATCGTTTGTTAACATTTTGGAAAATAGCTATTAATATCTTAGAAAGAAAATCCGTATTGCAGGTTTATTAGAGAATAATAACGAATTAAAAAGTAAAACCAAAATAAATCTCAGAGGCCTTATTACAAAACATAAACCCAATTTTAAAATAAAACTTAAAGTAAAGTAAAACGAAATTTACTAAATAACGTCGTATGGCCACCCCAGAGTCCACCACGGCTCCAAATCCTCACTGCTGGGAATTACCTAAAAAATTAAAGCAGAGGGGTGAGTTACGAGAACTCAGTGTGTAATTCCCCTTTCGAACAAGATTTGGGCCTAAGCCCACAGAAGTAAATTGGCCGAAGCCCATACGAAAACGAATTGGGCTGGAGCCCTATCAACATGGTATAACATATAATAAATGTAATGCAACCCAGCCCAACCTAATAATCCGTCCGCTACACACCACCCGTTCCAGCCAAAACACACCAGTGGGGATTTCTACAATCAACCCTCATCCGCTACACACCTCGATGGCAGTCACGCTGCTCATCACCGAAATATGTGGCAGAGCCACCGAAATACAGTTCCCCGATCATCAAATATTATATCCCACGCCCATGCAACATATCGTGTCATAATAATTCATGTATGCAATAATGTACCAACATGGCAGATATAAAAAAAAACATGCTCAGCCTATCCTTGAAGAAATGATATTAAGTTTACTCACCTGGGCTATAACCAAACTACCCAATTAGGGATGTTTCATTGACTTACACATTAAAGCATTACAGCTTTTAACCAACACAAATTAAGACTCTTAGCAAAACCAATAAAAGTGTGATTACACACCTGATCACGTGAAGAACTGGGCACTCTCGATCGACGTCACCCTCGCTATCACGAATAACTAAGATTCGCTTATCCGAATCAGATGTCGGCTCTCTTCCACAACCCGGCAGAAAATCCCGAATTGCTGACACTCTACGTCGTTTAAAATTAGGAGCAAAGGCTACGAGTCCACTCCTCTTGGGCTCCATAATCGACACCCCCTTAGAACGACTACCACTCGCCTCCATGAAGAAAATCTCGGTCAGTAAGGTATCACAGTGAAAATGGCGGTTGTCTAACAAGAGGTTTCGGCTCTTACCACCACTTTCCGGAGTCCGAATGATTAATGAGCAGAGAAGTGAGTTGCGTGATCCTTAATACAATTGGCCTAGGCAGAGATGAAAATTTGGTTATAGCAGAGAAAAATGAAAGGGGACAAGACGAACAGAAGTCAGAGGAAAACTCCCTACCTTGGTCAAAGAAGAACTGAACACAGACAGATTCAGCTATAGATTTTATTCCAAAGTAAACATGCCATGTTGAGGGAAGAACAAAAGAGATTAGCCGTGAACTAACATTAAGAAAAATAGCCGCTTCGGCTATGACCACATAAGACTGAAAGGAAAAGAAAGAAGCGAAAGAATTTTCATTACCTTGCACAAACAAAAATCGATTGAAGAGAGACCTTCGACAAACAAAAGAGATCCTAGTGCTGTGCTTCTTGATGTTCGGCTAAATAGCAAAGGATGAAAGAAACGGATTTAGTTGACACAAGAAGAGATTCAGCTTGCAAAAGGAAATGAATAGACAAGAATGAAGAAGTAAAGAAGGAGAACAAAATTCAGCTATGGCGCACACTCAAGTGAGAGTCAATTCAAAATGGCTACAATGGAGGTTCGGCTATGGAGGAGAAACAAATAGTAGAAGGTGGCAAAGAGAGGTTTGGTCGAAGGAGAAAATAGTAGAAAGGTAGTGAAAGAGAGAAAAGTTTCGGTTAACTTGAAAGAAGAGGGAGAAGGTGATGAGAGTTGATGAGAATGGATGAAGGGGAAAAAATGCACAAGTGGCCTAAGATTCGGCTAATACTAAAGAGACAAAAAGAAGAAGAAAAGAAGTAAGAGTGTACTGCGGTTTTGGTAAAGAAAAAGTGAAGCAAGATGACAAAATGTAAAAGAAAGGAAGAACTTCTAAAATGGGTTTTGGTTTTACTCTTCCCTCAAATGACACTTGAAGAACGGCACTCCCACATCCACTTATGACCGAATGTTTAAAATGCCTAAAGAACAAAGGAAAAACGGCACACACACATACTAGCAAAAACTAAGAATGCTCCCTAGTCACCTCTCCCACTTTCGGCCAAACACTTCACACGCCCACACCCCACGATTCTCTCCTTGATTTCCTCCCCCGCTCACTCTCCATCCACCATTTGAAATGGTTGACCAAGTCCCCCTCCACAATCTTCTCAACACCATCCATTCAAACCCGTTTGACCCATTCAACTCCTCCTTGGTAGAGTCCTAGCCGAATACCACCTCATCTCCACCTTGAACATAAAAATAAAGCTCCCTGTTGCAGCAGATGGGATTCAAACTCCTTCCCTCTCTTCTCTACTAGTGACGCCACATCCACTCCACCTTGAGCTCACTTGTGCTAGCAATTTACCAACATTTTCTCTTAAGCCTTGCCGCCAACAGCCTTCCCCCCTTAAGTGCCCAAAAAGCAAAATTTTACCAAGGCCTAGGCTCGACCCCAAGCCTTCCTAGGACCCCCAAACACCCCCAAATAACAAGCTTAGCTAGCCACACACATAAAATAATGAAAAATGCAGGACCCCTAATTTTAGGATGTTACAGTTCTACCCCCTTAAAGGAATTTCGGCCTCGAATTTTACCTGGTCAAAAGAGGTGAGGGTATTGCTGTCGCATTGCCTCTTCCGGCTCCCACGTGGCTTCCTCTGAACCATGATTATGCCACAACACTTTCACCAATGGAACCGACTTCCTTCTCAATACCTTAATATCCCGGTCCAAGATTTGCACTAGCTCCTCCTCAAAAGACAGATCCAGTCTTACCTCAATTTCTTCCACCGGCACTACGTGAGATGGATCTAAACGATAACGCCTTAGCATCGAAACATGGAATACATTATGTATCTGACTCAACTCCGGAGGTAACTCAAGCTGATAAGCCACTGGTCCCACACGTTTCAACACTCGATAAGGCCCGATGAATCTGGGGCTCAACTTGCCCTTCCGTCCAAATCTTAAAACCTTCTTCCAAGGTGAGACTTTCAAGAAAACGCGATCCCCCACTAAAAATTCTATCTCCCTACGCTTCAGATCCGTATACGATTTCTTTCTATCGGAGGCTTCTTTTAACCGGTCCCAAATCAGCTTAACCTTTTCCTCTATTTTTGAAATCAATTCCGGACCCAACAACTGTCGCTCACCTAACTCCATCCAACAGGTAGGGGTACGACACCTACGACCATACAATGCCTCGTAGGGTGCCATCTGAATGCTGGACTGATAGCTGTTGTTGTACGCGAATTTAGCCAACGGCAGGTAATCCTCCTAACTACCCCTGAAGTCAATCACACAGCCCCTTAACATGTCTTCCAGAATCTGAATCACCCTTTCCGACTGACCATCAGTCTTTGGGTGAAACGCTGTGCTGAAATCTAGCCTTATACCCAAAGCTTCATGCAATGCCTTCCAGAACCGCGATGTAAACCTAGGGTCCCTGTCTGATATGATATACACGGGTACCCCATGCAACCTCACGGTTTCTGCCACATACAGCTTGGCCAACTTCTGTAACGAATAGTCGGTACAAATCGGTATAAAGTGTACAGACTTAGTCAACCGGTCAACGATTACCCACACTGAATCTTTCTTAGTAGGCGTTAGGGGTAGCCCACTAACAAAGTCCATCGTTATCCTCTCCCACTTCTAAAGTGGAATCTTCACCGGTTGCAGCATTCCCAAAGGCAACTGATGTTCCGCCTTCACTTGCTGGCATGTCAAACACTTACTCACAAAGTCGATAACATCTCGTTTCAGACTAGGCTACCAATACAGTTCACGTAGATCTCGATACATCTTACTTCCACCGGGATGCATAGCGTACGGGCTACTATGCGCTTCTCGCAGAATCATCTGCCTCAACTCAGAGTCCGTCGGCATATAAATTCTTCCACGGAAACATAATACCCCTTCATTATTCAACCCAAAATCCACAGTTTCCCCACTTTCCACTTGCCGAAGCTGAGAACCCAACGATTCATCCATCGATTGCTTTTCCTTAATCTGACTTATCCATAACGGTTTCACTTGAAGTTTCGCTAACAAGCTGCCATCTTCGTAAAGACTGAGATGAGCAAACATTGCTCTCAAATCTGATATCACCTTACGACTCAACGCATCCGCCACCACGTTGGCTTTACCCGGGTGACACTCAATCGAGCAGTCATAGTCTTTCAGCAACTCAATCCACCTCCGTTGTCTTAAATTCAGCTCTTTTTAGGTAAGGAGATATTTCAGACTCTTATGGTCGGTGTAGATAATCAACTTTTCTCCATACAGATAGTGTCTCCATATTTTCAGGGCGAACACCACAGCAGCTAGTTCCAAGTCATGAGTGGGATAGTTCATCTCATGCGGCCTTAGTTGACGAGTTGCATACGCTACTGCCTTCCCTTCTTACATCAACACGCAACCCAGACCTGTGTGCGATGCATCACAATAGACGAAAAATTCCTTCACAGCCTCAAGCTGAATCAACACTGGTGCCTCAGTCAAAATCTTATTTAGCTTCTCAAAGCTTTCCTGTTGCTTATCGGTCCAAACAAACGATACTCCTTTTCGTAACAGCTTGGTTAAAGGTGTAGCAATCAACGAAAACCCCTCAACGAACCTTCTGTAGTACCAGCCAAACCCAGAAAACTTCGAATTTTAGACACTGACTTCGGTTGCTACCAATCCAACACGGCTTCAACCTTTCGAGGATCGACTCTAATACCTTTCGCAGACACAACATGACCCAAGAACGTTACTTCTTTCAGCCAAAACTCACACTTACTAAATTTAGCATAAAGTTGCTTCTCTCTCAGTATCTGCAGAACAATCCGAAGATGCGAATCATGCTCCTCCTCAGTCCTTGAGTACTCCAAGATGTCATCTATGAATACCACCACGAATTGGTCCAGATAGGGTTGGAAAACCCGGTTCATCATGTCCATAAAAGCAGCTGGTGCATTTGTTAACCCGAACGGCATCACTAGAAACTCGTAATGCCCATACCAAGTTCGGAACGCAGTCTTATGAATATCCACCTCCTTGACCTTTAGCTGATGGTACCTAGATCTTAAATCTATCTTCGAGAAAACTGAAGCTCCTCGTAGTTGATCGAACAAATCGTCAATTCTTGGTAGCGGGTATTTGTTCTTAATAGTCTACTTGTTCAATTGCCTATAACCAATGCACATTTGCATCGACCCATCCTTTTTCTTGACGAACAATACCGGCGCTCCACACGGTGATACACTTGGTCAGATAAATCCACGGTCCTTCGGCGTCATCCTATAAGGGGCAGTGGACACCGGAGCCGTTCCTGGAAATAGCTCAATGCCAAATTCCACCTCGCGATCCGGAGGTAACCCTAGAAGCTCTTCAGGAAAGACGTCTGAGAACTCTTTCATCGTTCTAACATCTTCTATAGAAAATTCCTTGGCCTCCAAAGCACTGATGAAAGCTAAGAATGCCTCACACCCTTTTCACACCATCCTTTAAGCCTTTAGTGCTGACACCATATTGGACAGGTAATTCCTTCTTTCTCCTATCACCAGCACCTCCTTATCCTCGAAAGTCTTCAATATCATGCACTTAGCAGTACAATCCAAGTTTGCATGATACTTAACTAGCTAGTCCATGCCTAAGATCATATCAAACTCGCCGAACAGTAGTTCCATAAAGTCTGCCGGGAAAACAATCCCTTGCACTTCTAAAGGCACATTCCTAAACAGTTTGTTCACTACCACAGATTATCCTAGAGGGCTAACCACAGACATTTCTCTAGCAGCAATCTCAGATTTAATGCTCAAAGTCCCAGATACAGTACAGGCAACATATGAATGTGTAGACCCAATATCTATCAAAGTTGTAAAGGTTACATCAAATATAAGGAACGTACCGGTCATGAAGTCCGGTGCGTCGCCATCCTCCCACTGTTGAGCTGCATAGACTAACCCTGGCTGTCTTGCATCTGTATTACCAGAGCCTCTGCCCGGTGCTCCACGACCTTGACCAAACCATTTCCTCCTCTGGCCGGACCACGACCTCTCGGCTGCTGCTGACCACCTCTCCTTGATTGTGCAAAACCCTGACCTATCGTTCGCATCCTTTCCAACTCTTGTGGACAGTCCTTTATCAGATGATCCCTAGATCCACATTTAAAACATCCTCCAGTTCTTCTCCAACACTCTCCCGGATGTGTTCTCCCACATCTGCGAAGGTTGCGGTGACTGGCAAAGAAGCGGCATCACAAAGACGAATCGCCCCTCTAACCTAGGCCTCTTTGGGAAACCCCCAGTAGACCCTGACGTCCCAAAACTTCTCTTATTCTTGCCCCTATCTTTATCCCAGTTCTGCCTCTCAGAATGTTTCACCTCTTCGGCAATTTTTGCCTTCTCAACCAGTATAGTAAAATCTCTTTCTCGCTGCGGAACTATCAGTACTCGCAGCTCATCCCGTAGACCATCCTCGAACTGAACACAACGTTCATAATCAGTTGCGACGATACCCCGAACGTAACGGCTTAGGCACAGGAACTCCGCCTTATATTCAGCCACGGACTTATTCCCCTGGACCAAGTTCAGAAATGCCTTCCTCTGGGCGTCCACATAACTCGCCCCAACATACTTTCCCTAGAACGCTGTCTTAAAGAAGTCCTAGGTGATACGGTCTGCCGATGTACCCTCCCTTACTGTGAGCCACCATTGGTACGCCTCATCTCATAGGAGGGACACTGCTCCTTTCAATTTTTCCTCTGACGTGCAGTCCAGATCATCCATAATTTGCTCAACTGCTTCCAGCCAGTATTCAGCTACGTTTGGGGCCACACCAGAAATGCCCCTAAATATCTCAGCCCCATTTGCCCGAAGTCGCTCAGGGATAGATTTTCGGGCTACCGATCCAGTGCTTGCCCCAGCAACCCATTCCAAGACTCGCAGCATAGCTTGGGACAAAGCATTGTCCCCTCCAGCTCGATCATGGGACCCCGCATTGGTCACCGGTGATGCAGGTGCTTCCATTTCAGGCATGTGCCCAGATGCCTCAGATCCAACCCCAGTACCTCGGCCTCTATCTCGGCCACGTCCACCATGTCCACGTCCTCTCATACTCGTGTTTGCTGGATCGAATTAATCTAATTATAAATTTTATGAATCAGTATAAAATTTTAATGTTTGTTAACAAATGTCTTATGTACAACAAGTATAAAAGTTGTTCTCGCAGATCGAACTACCTAATGTCTCAATCTCTATAGGCTTAGCTAACAACTTCAGTATACTATCACTAATTCTCGTAATTTCTTTCTAAAATCATTTCATCATACATAAACAAAATCAGAAGACTTACGGATTTGGTGCCGAAGACTCGGGTGCCATACTTCCAGAAAGACATACATTTCTTAAACCAGATTTCAAACTAGTTTTGGAAAACATTTTTAAAACCCATTCCACAGCTGAGTTTTGTAACCGGGCTCTCATACCACAAAATGTAACACCCCAAACCTGGCCTATACGTTACGACTAGATTTGGCATATCACATGGAATGGTTGAGACATAATTTTCGTGTTCGTTTGAACTTCAAGTTTTGTTACTTGTAAAAGTTAATAAATTGCATTTAAGACAATCAAAAATAAGGACAACGTTGCTACTGTTGCTAGTGATGTTAATATCGCAGTATGATTTCCCAAAAACTTGTTTAAAACTGAATTTAGCTTCATTGAATTTTTGGAAAAGTGATACTTTGAAAACTGTTTCCAAGTTTAAGAGAACCCAGTGTTTAATAAATTTCTAGTTTGAGAAATCGTTTGTTAACATTTTGGAAAACAACTATTAATATCTTAGAAAGAAAATCCCGTATTGCAGGTTTATTAGAGAATAATAACCGAATTAAAAATTAAAACCAAAATAAATCTCAAAGGCCTTATTACAAAACATAAACCCAATTTTAAAATAAAACTTAAAGTAAAGTAAAATGAAATTTACTAAGTAACGTCGTATGGCCACCCCAGAGTCCACCACGGCTCCAAATCCTCACTGCTGGGAATTACCTGAAAAATTAAAGCAGAGGGCTGAGTTACGAGAACTCAGTGTGTAATTCCCCTTTCGAACAAGATTTGGGCCTAAGCCCACAGAAGCAAATTGGCCGAAGCCCATACGGAAACGAATTGGGCGTGAGCCCTATCAACATGGTATAACAAATAATGAATGTAATGCAACCCAGCCCAACCTAATAATCCGTCCGCTACACACCACCTGTTCCAGCCAAAACACACCAGTGGGGATTTCTACAATCAACCCTCATCCGCTACATACCTCGATGGCAGTCACACTGCTAATTGCCGAAATATGTGGCAGAGCCACCGAAATACAAAATATGTGGCAGAGCCACCGAAATATGTGGCAGAGCCACCGAAATACAGTTCCCCGATCATCAAATATTATATCCCACGCCCATGCAACATATCGTGTCATGATAATTCATGTATGCAATAATGTACCAACATGGAAGATATAAAAAAAAACATGCTCAGCCTATCCTTGAAGAAATGATAGTAAGTTTACTCACCTGGGCTGTAACCAAACTACCCCATTAGGGATGTTTCATTGACTTACACATTAAAGCATTACAGCTTTTAACCAACACAAATTAAGTCTCTTAGCAAAACCAATAAAAGTGTGATTACACACCTGATCACGTGAAGAACTAGGCACTCTCGATCGACGTCACCCTCGCTATCACGAACAACTAAGATTCGCTTATCCGAATCGGATGTCGGCTCTCTTCCACAACCCGGTGGAAAATCCCGAATTGCTGACACGCTACGTCGTTTAAACTTAGGAGCAGAGGCTACGAGTCCACTCCCCTTGGGCTCCTTAATTGACACCCCCTTAGAATGGCTACCACTCACCTCTATGAAGAAAATCTCGATCAGTAAGGTATCACAGTGAAAATGGCAGTTTTTGAACAAGAGGTTTCGGCTCTTACCACCACTTCCCGAAGTCTGAATGATTAATGAGCAGAGAAGTGAGTTGCATGATCCTTAATACAATCAGCCTAGGTAGAGATGAAAATTTGGTTATAACAGAGAAAAATGAAAAGGGACAAGACGAACAGAAGTTAGAGGAAAACTCCCTACCTTAGTCAAAGAAGAACCGAACACAGATAGATTCGGCTATAGATTTTAATCTGAAGTAAACATGCCATGTTGAGGGAAGAACAAAAGAGATTAGTCGTGAACTAACATTAAGAAAAATAGATGCTTTGACTATGACCACATAAGACCGAAAGGAAAAGAAAGAAGCGGAATAATTTTCATTACCTTGCACAAACAAAAACCGATTGAAGAGGGACCTTCGGCAGACAAAAGAGATCCTAGCGCTGTGCTTCTTGATGTTCGGCTAAATAGAAGAGGATGAAAGAAACAGATTTAGTTGACACAAGAAGAGATTCGGCTTGCAAAAGGAAATGAATAGAGAAGAATGAAGAAGTAAAGAAGGAGAACAAAATTTGGCTACGGCGCACACTCAAGTGAGAGTCAATTCAAAATGGCTACAATGGAGGTTCGGCTATGGAGGAGAAACAAATAGTAGAAAGTAGGAAAGAGAGGTTTGGTCAAAGGAGAAAATAGTAGAAAGGTAGTGAAAGGGAGAAAAGTTTCGATTAACTTGAATGAAGAGGGAGAAGGTGATGGAAGTTGATGAGAATAGATGAAGGGGAAAAAATGCACAAGTGGCCACTCTAAGATTCGGCTAAAACTAAAGAGACAAAAAGAAGAAGAAAAGAAGTAAGAGTGTGCTGCGGTTTTGGTAAAAAAGAAGTGAAGTAAGATGACTGAAATGTAAAAGAAAGGAAGAACTTCTAAAATGGGTTTCGATTTTACTCTTCTCTCAAATGACACTTGAAGAACGGCACTTCCACATCCACTTATGACCGAATGTTGAAAATGCCTAAAGAACAAAGGAAAAACGGCACACACACCTACTAGCAAAAACCGAGAATGCTCCCTAGGCACCTCTCCCACTTTCGGCCAAACACTTCACACACCCACACCCCACGATTCTCTCCTTGATTTCCTCCCCCACTCACTCTGCATCCACCATTTGAAATGGTTGACAAAATCCCCTCCACAATTGTAATATCCTTAAACTGGGGTCTCTGCATTTTGTGTGTGTTCGCATGTGTTATTGTGCCTACTGTGCTAGTTTAGCATGTTTTGGGGTCTAGGCATGACCTCGTGTTAGGCCTGAGACATGGCAAAAATTTTTGTTTTAGTACTAGGAAGAGGGAGCTAAGGAAGTTATGGGTTAAAAGAAATTGTCGAAGGGTTTAGACACAAGTAACCTAGTGGCAAAGTGGCAAAAGAGGCACCACTAAGGTGCCAGGAAGGTGACGCCACATGCAGGGAAGGGGAGCTTGGGTTCGAGCTGCAGAAATCCCTTCCTGCTTATTCTTTTTTTTTTCACGTCAAAGGAGGGAAGGTGGAGTGCTCAGGTAGGACTCTGTTGGGAATATATGGATCAAGCTGACAGATTTAAAATATGTGGAGAAGAGAGATTTTAGCTGGTCGACTCATTCAAATGAGTTTAAATGAGTGGAAGAGAGGTTTTTGTGGAGAAAAAAGAGGAGTTTGAGATGGGGAGAGTTCAGCCGAATATGGGAAGGTATTTTGGGCAAGTGCAATCGGTTTTGGGTTCTTTAGAGGGTGGCCGAATATGCTATGGGAGCTAGCTAGAGTCGGCTAGCTTAGAAGGTCTTTTTCTTTTCATTTAGTGTTAAAGCTGAAACCCCATTTGCTTTTGCTTTCTTTATTTTTCGGCAACTCTTGTAATTAGCCGAACCACTTGTACCATTTCTTTTGAAGAGCCGAACTTGGTAGCCATTCTCTCCCTTTTCTTTTCGGTTCACTCATTGTTAGCCTACCTTGCCGAATCCACCATCTTTGTTCACTTCTTCTTCTCCCTATTTTGCTCAAAGCCGAAACCAACTTTCTTAGTTTCATTCGGCATCTTTCTTCCCTCTTTCAAATCTCCTTGTGCCGAAACTTCTTTCATTCTCCTTTGCCGAATCCCTTCAATCCCAATCCATTTTCTTATCCATCTCTACCATCTTGAAAAGCCGAAAGCTTTGTTGTCTCTCTTTCATTTCCATCAAGAACCTTGGCCGAATACCCTTAGCCTATTTTTTCTTCTCTTCTCACGTGTTTTAATCCCCTTTGAAGTGCCGAAATCTATCTTTTTCTTTTGGGTCATAGCCGAATCTCCTGGTAAGTATAACTTCTTATTCTTCTTTTCTCGATTGATTTGGTTAATGCCGGATCTCACTTGCCATTCTCTTTTCCTATTTCTCCATTCGTTATAAATCGAGATCTTAAACTCTTTTCTTGTTCTATATTAGTGAGGTAGCCGAAATCCCTAAATATAACTAGGGTATGACGAACTTTGGTGATTGGTGGCCGAATCTGTCAGTAAGGTAAGGGGGTAAGTGTTTTGCGGTTTCAATATCTCCTGTTGTGATTAATACTGAAGGTTTTAATCCAATGATACTGGTACTTGGCCGATTGTAGGGGGGAGTGTAGCCGAATACAGTGGATCTTCGGGATTTGGCTAATCGATCTTGGAAGGGAGGAGGCAAACATTTCGGGATCTCGTTAGTTTCGCGTAGTTTTGGGATTTTGCTTAGATCTACGAATAGTCAGGTGTGTAACGCTTACACACTTCGTTAGTATGATATGTTTAATATGTTACTGTTAATAGCCATTGAACCGGTAGTTATGCCTTGTGGGCATGAGCGTGGACTCCGGGTAAGTCCCCTGATTATGGATCTCGATATATGCTATCATGTCATTGGTTAATGCTATGCCATGTGTTATTTGCATCATCATACGTTATTATGCCACGATTGATATGGACATGATGGTGGGATTGATGAGAGGAGGGGGAAGAATAATTTGGACTGTCACCAGTGGTTTTGACCACACGACGGGTTAGCCCCATCTTGATACTATTATTTGTGACTAAGTCCCAGTGGTTTTGACCACCAGTGGTTTTGACCACATATATGATATTGTGACTATGATCACCAGGGGTTTTGACCACATATGGATATTGTGACTCGTCCCAGTGGTTTGGTACCACAGTGGGTTGGCCCCACATGTTGATTACGGGATTGTCATCAGTGGTTTTGACCACACGGTGGGTTGGCCCCACCCCATGATTTGTGACTACGGTCACCAGTGGTTTTGACCACACTTATATATATTTGTGACTTCGGTCACCAGTGGTTTTGACCACCAGTGGTTTTGACCACACGGGGTAGACACAGGAGTTTGGATGGTTAGGTGGGGTGCATGATTTGCATGTTTTACTGATGATTTGCGTAAGTTCTTGTTCTATCGGGTTGGGGATTTATACACTGAGTCTCGGTGACTCACCCCTTCCCTTACATTTTGCAGATGAGGCATAGATCGTGGATATGGAGCCGGGGAGAACTCGAGGTGGCCATGCATCTTAGTTTCAGGTTTATCTTTAAATTACTATTTCGGTTTTTATTTTCTTTAAATTTGGTTTTGGACTTGTAATAAGGCCGCTAAGTTATTATTTTGGGTTTTTGATTACTTAATTTTATGTTAGATATATTATGCATATGTTAAACAACTTTGCATGTTTAAATAACCGGTAAAAAGCAACATTTTAAAACTATACTCCTTATCGGGATTTTCAAACCTTACCATCGGGTAACAATATTCACAGGATGATAATAAAGTAAACTTAAATGATTTTCAAACCTAAGTTTTCCAAGCTCAAATACAAACGATTTTAAATTAACTAAGTTCAATTCACTCGGGTTTTAATAGACTTGAATGTTTTTGCTAAAGTTAAGAACGACAAACGAGTTTTCAAAAAGAGATTTCTGGGTTTTCAAGGCAACATAACGTTTTCAACTATGCATACACAGGATTTCTCCAAACTCAAAGTGATAAAAGAGTTTTCGATGAAAATAACTTGTTTTCTTCAAAAAATTTTCACTCTGTAACATGCCAGATTCGGTCGTGGTGTGTTGACCAGGTTTGGGCATTACGGTGTTTCTGGTGATGCCATTCGAGTTGACCAATGCGCCGGCAGCATTCATGGACATGATGAATCGGGTGTTTCAGTCGTATTTGGATCGGTTCGTCGTAGTGTTTATAGACGACATTTTGGTGTACTCGAAATCTGAAGAGGAGCACGATGCGCATCTACGGGTGGTTCTACAGATTCTGAGGGAGAAGCAACTATTCGCTAAGTTTAGTAAGTACGAGTTCTGGCTTAAAGAGGTAACTTTCTTGTGTCATGTGGTATCAGCTGAGGGGATTAGGGTGGATCCTCGAAAGATCGAAGCAGTGTTGGATTGGAAACCACCTAAGTCGGTTGCAGAGATTCGAAGTTTTCTGGGTTTGGTAGGATACTACAGAAGGTTCGTAGAGGGTTTTTCTTTGATCGCAGTGCCGCTGACTAAGTTGTTGAGAAAAGGGGTTCCATTTGTGTGGTCTGAGAAACAGCAAAAAAGTTTTGACAAGTTAAAGAAGATTCTGACTGAAGCTCCGGTGTTGATTCAGCCTGAGGCAGGAAAGGAATTCACGGTCTACTGTGATGCATCACATACTGGCTTAAGGTGTGTGCTGATGCAAGATGGAAAGGTGGTCGCTTATGCGTCTCGGCAATTAAGGCCTCATGAGGGTAACTATCCGACACATGACTTAGAGTTGGCTGCAATGGTTTTTTCCTTGAAGATTTAGAGGCATTATTTGTATGGGGAAAAGTCGATAGTCTACACGGATCACAAGAGTCTGAAGTACCTCTTGACTCAGAAAGATTTAAATTTGAGGCAGCGAAGGTGGATCGAGTTGTTGAAGGACTACGACTACTCGATTGAGTACCATCAGGGTAAGGTTAACGTAGTATCTGATGCGTTGAGCCGTAAGGTGGTAGCAGATCTGAGGTTGATGTTTGCTCACCTTAGTCTATATGACGACGGGAGTCTGTTGGCGGAATTGCAAGTAAAGCCAACTTGGATTGATCGGGTTAAGGAGAAACAGCTGATAGATGAGGTTTTGAGTGCTCGGAGGTTGCAAGTGCAGAATGGTGAATCAGAGGGTTATAGTTTGGACAGTGATGGAGTACTGTGTTTTCAAGGGAAAGTATGTATGCCCAAGGACGTTGAGTTGAGACAGCGGATTATTCAGGAAGCTCATAGCAGCCCATACGCTATGCATCCTGGAGGCAGTAAGATGTATCGTGATTTGAGGGAACAGTTTTGGTGGCCAGGTCTTAAGTGAGAAGTAACGAAGTTTGTGGGCAAGTGTCTGACATGCCCGCCAAGTTAAAGTCGAGCATCGCCACCGTCGGAGGATCATTGCGGCCGGTCAAGATCCCGCAGTGGAAGTGGGAAAGGATTACCATGGACTTTGTCAGTGGGCTACCCCTTACGCCTAGTAAGAAGGACTCAGTCTGGGTGATTGTGGACCGTTTAACTAAGTCAGCTCATTTCATACCAGTAAGAGTTGACTTTTCACTCCAGAAGTTAGCCAAGTTGTATGTGGCAGAGATAGTAAGGTTGCATGGAGTGCCAGTGTCAATTATTTCGGATAGGGATCCCAGGTTCACGTCGAGGTTTTGGAAAGCTTTCCATCAGGCGTTGGGTACGAGGTTGGATTTCAGCACGGCTTTTCACCCGCAGTCTGATGGACAGTCTGAGAGGGTAATCCAAATTTTGGAAGACATGTTAAGGGGTTGTGTTTTGGATTTCAGCGGTAGTTGGGAGGAGTATCTACCGTTGGCAGAGTTCGCTTATAACAATAATTATCAAGCGAGTATTCAGATGGCACCATATGAGGCACTGTATGGACGGAAATGTCGTACTCCAACGTGTTGGACAGAACTAGGTGAACGGCAGATGTTGGGTCCGGAGTTGGTGACAGAAATAGAGGATAAGGTTAAGGTGATTCGGACTCGTCTTAAGGAAGCATCGGACAGGCAGAAGTCTTACGCTGATCTTAAGCGTAGGGATATAGAGTATGCAGTGGGTGACAAGGTCTTCCTAAAGGTATCGCCATGGAAAAAGGTGTTGAGATTTGGGCGAAAAGGCAAGCTAAGCCCTAGGTTTATCGGGCCATATACGGTGTTGAAGCGAGTGGGACCAGTAGCTTATCAGCTCAAGCTACCCGCAGAGTTAAGTCAGATTCACGACGTGTTCCATGTCTTAATGCTTAGGCGCTATCGATCAGATCCGTCGCATGTTGTGCCAGTTGAGGAGATAGAGGTGAGCTCAGACTTGTCTTTTGAGGAGGAACCGGTACGGATTTTAGATCGGGATGTCAAAGTTCTGCGTAGGAAGTCAGTTCCCTTGGTGAAAGTATTATGGCGGAACCATGGTACGGAGGAGGCCACGTGGGAACCGGAGGATGCGATGCGGTAGCAATACCCTCAACTCTTCTGACCAGGTAATTTCGAGGCCGAAATTATTTTTAAGGGGGTAGAACTATAATATCCTTAAATCGGGGTCTCTGCATTTTGTGTGTGTTCACATGTGTTATTGTGCCTACTGTGCTAGTTTAGCATGTTTTGGGGTCTAGGCATGACCTCGGGTTAGGCCTGAGACATGGCAAAAATTTTTGTTTTAGTACTAGGAAGAGGGAGCTAAGGAAGTTAGGGGTTAAAAGAAATTGTCGGAGGGTTTAGACACAAGTAACCTAGTGGAAAAATGGCAAATGAGGCGCCACTAAGGTGCCAGGAAGGTGACGCCACATGCAGGGAAGGGGAGCTTGGGTTTGAGCTGCAGAAATCCCTTCCTGCTTATTATTTTTTTTCACGTCAAAGGAGGGAAGGTGGAGTGCTCAGGTAGGACTCTGTTGGGAAGATATGGATCAAGCTGACAGATTTAAAATATGTGGAGAAGAGAGATTTTAGCTAGTGGACTCATTCAAACGAGTTTGAATGAGTGGAAGAGAGGTTTTTGTGGAGAAAAAGGAGGAGTTTGAGATGGGGAGAGTTCAGCCGAATATGGGAAGGTATTTTGGGCAAGTGCAATCGGTTTTGGGTTCTTTGGAGGGTGGCCGAATATGCTATGGGAGCTAGCTAGAGTCGGCTAGCTTAGAAGGTCTTTTTCTTTTTGTTTAGTGTCAAAGCTGAAACCCTATTTGCTTTTGCTTTCTTTATTTTTCGGCAACTCTTGTAATTAGCCGAAGCACTTGTGCCATTTCTTTTGAAGAGCCGAACTTGGTAGCCATTCTCTCCCTTTTCTTTTCGGTTCACTCATTGTTAGCCTACCTTGCCGAATCCACCATCTTTGTTCACTTCTTCTTCTCCCTATTTTGCTCAAAGCCAAAACCAACTTTCTTAGTTTCATTCGGCATCTTTCTTCCCTCTTTCAAATCTCTTTGTGCCGAAACTTCTTTCATTATCCTTTGCCGAATCCCTTCAATCCCATTCCATTTTCTTATCCATCTCTACCATCTTGAAAAGCTGAAAGCTTTGTTGTCTCTCTTTCGTTTCCACCAAGAACCTTGGCCGAATACCCTTAGCCTATTTTTTCTTCTCTTCTCACGTGTTTTAATCCCCTTTGAAGTGCCCAAATCTATCTCTTTCTTTTTGGTCATAGCTGAATCTCCTGGTAAGTATAACTTCTTATTCTTTTTTTCTCGATTGATTTGGTTAATGCCGGATCTCACTTGCCATTCTCTTTTCCTATTTCTCCATTCGTTATAAATCGGGATCTTAAACTCTTTTCTTGTTCTATATTAGTGAGGTAGCCGAAATCCCTAAATATCACTAGGGTGTGCCGAACTTTGGTGATTCGTGGCCGAATCTGTCAGTAAGGTAAGGGGGTAAGTGTTTTGCGGTTTCGGTATCTCCTGTTGTGATTAATACCGAAGGCTTTAATCCAATGATAGTGGTACTTGGCCGATTGTAGGGGGAGTGTAGCCGAATACAGTGGATCTTCGGGATTTGGCTAATCGATCTTGGAAGGGAGGAGGCAAATGTTTTGGGATCTCGTTAGTTTCGCGTAGTTTCGGGATTTCGCTTAGATCTACGAATAGTGAGGTGTGTAACGCTTACACACTTCGTTAGTATGATATGTTTATTATGTTACTGTTAATAGCCATTGAACCGGTAGTTATGCCTTGTGGGCATGAGCGTGGACTCCGGGTAAGTCCCCTGATTATGGATCTCGATATATGCTATCATGTCATTGGTTAATGCTATGCCATGTTTTATTTGCATCATCATACGTTATTATGCCACGATTGATATGGACATGATGGTGGGATTGATGAGAGGAGGGGGAAGAATTATTTGGACTGTCACCAGTGGTTTTGACCACACGACGGGTTAGCCCTGTCTTGATACTATTATTTGTGACTAAGTCAAGTGGTTTTGACCACCAGTGGTTTTGACCACATATATGATATTGTGACTACGGTCACCAGTGGTTTTGACCACATATGGATATTGTGACTCGTCCCAGTGGTTTGGTACCACAGTGGGTTGGCCCCACATATTGATTACAGGATTGTCATCAGTGGTTTTGACCACACGATGGGTTGGCCCCACCCCATGATTTGTGACTACGGTCACCAGTGGTTTTGACCATACTTATATATATTTGTGACTTCGGTCACCAGTGGTTTTGACCTCCAGTGGTTTTGGCCACACGGGGTAGACACAGGAGTTTGGATGGTTAGGTGGGGTGCATGATTTGCATGTTTTACTGATGATTTGCGTAAGTGCTTGTTCTATTGGGTTGGGGATTTATACACTGAGTCTCGGTGACTCACCCCTTCCCTCACATTTTGCAGATGAGGCATAGATCGCGGATATGGAGCCGGGGAGAACTCGAGGTGGCCATGCATCTTAGTTTCGGGTTTATCTTTAAATTACTATTTCAGTTTTTATTTTCTTTAAATTTGGTTTTGGACTTGTAATAAGGCCGCTAAGTTATTATTTTGGGTTTTTGATTACTTGATTTTATGTTAGATATATTATGCATATGTTAAACAACTTTGCATGTTTAAATAACCGGTTAAAAACAATGTTTTAAAACTATACTCCTTATCGGGATTTTCAAACCTTACCATCGGGTAACAATATTCATAGGATGATAATAAAGTAAACTTAAATGATTTTCAAACCTAAGTTTTCCAAGCTCAAATACAAACGATTTTAAATTAACTAAGTTCAATTCACTTTGGTTTTAATAGACTTGAATGTTTTTCTAAAGTTAAGAACGACAAACGAGTTTTCAAAAAGAGATTTCAGGGTTTTCAAGGCAACATAACGTTTTCAACTATGCATACACAGGATTTCTCCAAACTCAAAGCGATAAAAGAGTTTTCAATGAAAATAAATTGTTTTCTTCAAAACGTTTTCACTCTGTAACATGCCAGATTCGGTCGTGGTGTGTTGACCGGGTTTGGAGTGTTACAACAGTCTTCTCAACACCATCCATTCAAACCCGTTTGACCCATTCAACTCCTCCTTGGTAGAGTCCCAGCCGAATACCACCTCTTCTCCACCTTGAGCACAAAAATAAAGCTCCCTGTTGTAGCAGATGGGATTCGAACTCCTTCCCTCTCTTCTCTACTAGTGACGCCACATCCACTCCACCTTGAGCTCACTTGTGCTAGCAATTTACCAATATTTTCTCTTAAGCCTTGCCGCCAACAGCCTTTCCCCCTTAACTGCCCAAAAAGCAAAATTTTACCAAGGCCTAGGCTCGACCCCGAGCCTTCCCAGGACCCCTAAACACCCTCAAATAACAAGCTTAGCTACCCATACACATAAAATAATGCAAAATAAAGGACCCCTAATTTTAGGATGTTACAGTCCCAAAACCACTGTTCTGATTTGACTAAAAATGGGTTGTTACAGATCATCAGAAATCATATGCGGATTTGAGAAGAAGAGGCATTAAATTTCAAATCGGTGAAAAAGTATTCTTAGAAGTATTGCCTTGGAGAAAAGTTCTCCGTTTTGGCCGAAAAGGAAAGCTTCGTCCATGGTTCATCGGGTCATATGAGATCATCGAAAGATCCATTAAATACAATTGGTATGGATGTTGATCTTCCTATTCATCGTGTGATAGATGACCAAGACAGGCCAATTTATGTAATATCCGGGATTTAGGGCTTGTGCATTTTTACTTAAATATATGTGGAAGCATGCTTGTGTGTGTGTTGAATGTGTTTTATGAATTTTGAGAACTTCAGAGTGTAGGTGAATGCCTTAGAAAATATTGTATTTTAAGTTTTAAAGAGGAGCTAAGCTTGATAGGCCTTAAGAGAAATCGTAAGGGAAATTGGACATAAAAATGGGCTTGTTAGAGTGGCAAGGAGGCACCACTTAAAGCCTAGGGAGGTGACGCCATAATCAGTGTGCAAGGGCTTGGGTTCGAGCAGCACAAGCAACATTTTGGGGCTTTTATTTTTGCGGCAATGGGGAGCAGTAGTGGACGGCATAGGGACTTTATTTAGATGAGGATTAGACTTGGTCAATTCCTTTTAACATTCGGCTAAGGTAGAAGATAAATGTTGATTTATTTAAAATTATTTTGAATGTGCAAAGAAGAGAGAAAATAGGAGAAAAGCAAGGAGTAGCTAGTGTTTGAATGCTAGCCGAATTCAGGAGGGGGGAGTAAGTGAGGTAATCTGTCATACAAGGGAGGTTATGTGTCGAAATTTCTTGTCTTCTCATCTCTCTCTCTTTTGTGCCGAAGAGTCCTTAGGAATTCAATTTGCTCTCTTTGTTTCTTCTTCCCTTCCTCTTCAATTGACAAAGCCGAATATTCCTCTCTCAAATCCCATCATTGCTGATTCTCCATAAGCCTCATATTCTTTCTTTTCTTTCCCTTGTTGAAGCCGAATCTCTCTAAGTGATCATCAAAAGCCGAACACTCAAGGTAACCCCTAGCCGATTGTTCAAAGCCGAAAGTTCACTTCATTGCCACTCTTTGAATTGATTTCTCCTACAAGCTCTCTTGCCGATTTCTTGAAGGTAGTGATCAATTGCATCTTAGTCATCTTATTGGTAAGGATCTCTCTAGCCGAACTCTTGTTATTTTCTTTCTCTAACTGTCGAAAATCAAGGCACTAATCCCATTATTGTTTCTAGCCGAAACCTTGAAGGATCTTTCGGGGTTTTTGGAGTAGCCGACTTCTAGAGGAGATCTTCGGGATTTCTAGATCTAAGGTATTTCGACATCACTAGGAGCAAGGATTAATTTCGGGATTTAGATCCGCAAGGAACTAGGGGTCTAGAGCATTAGATCGAGACTTTCGGAATTCAGTGAACATGTTAGTAAACCAGGTGTGTAACCCTACACTAATTCCCAATAGATTTATGGTACTGATATTATGTATATGTTGTTAATAATAATATGGAAATGTTGCCAAAGGTACCATGCAATGGTACAGAATATTCAGGTACGTAACCTTTAAAATTATGTTAATAAATGTTATGAACATTTGGAATATGGCACATATGTGAAAGTGTTATGAATATGGAATAAGGTATAACGCATGTTGTTATGCATACTTTGTATTGTGCATGGGCATATGGGAGAATATGAAAAGGGGAAGTGATCTGGTGGTTTTTACCACAACATCTGGTGACTTATGTCACATAATCTGAATGTGGTGACTTATGTCACAAATTATTATCTGGTGGCTATGCCACAATTTATAAGGGCGATGTGCAAGTCGTCTGCAGCGACTGCCTTCGATGATGTGTAGCGGATGGAGGGTCGATTTAGTAATCCCCACGGTGTGATGGCAGGTACGGGTGATGTGTAGAGGATGGTTGTTAGGTTTGGGTTCGGGATTGCATTATTGTTTATATATGTTTTATATATGATTTGTATGCCTAAATCGTTGGGAGTTTGAGTTAGTGGTTACACATTGAGTCCGTTGACTCACCCCGTTGTGGGATATCTTTTCAGGTGGCACTCAATAGATGGACCGGGTCGGCAGGAGCTTAGTGGTGGCCATGTTCAACTCAGACTTTATTTTAATTTTGGACTTTTTATTTCTAAGTATTTTGGATTTATTCGGGTTTTGTTTTAATGTAATAAGGCCATAGCTATAAAATGATTATGCATGCATTTTTATTTATTTTATTATGATACAATTTTTATCAATTTAAAGTTTAAGCAACTTTTCTTAAAAATAAATCTTTAAATGTTTTAACACCTAACACAAATGATTTTCAATTTAAATAGTAAACTCTAAAAACTCGACTTTTTCCTTTAACTTATGGTTTTGAAATATAACAATAAAGTCTTAATAAAGCCTAATCTTCGAGAATAACGATGTTTTCAATTTGAACCCAATCCAAATTTTTCTCCTAAATCACCCAAAGTTTTCCAAGAAACAAACAAGTTTTGAACTGTTTTACTCCAGGAACATACCAGATCCGGTCAGGGTTCGTGGGCCGGGTTTGGGGTGTTTCAATTTAGGAGCATGTTGTGCCAATTTTGGATGACTTGAATCCACGGATAGTCAGACCACACATACAAGCTCAGTAGTTTGAATTGAGACCAGTAATGTTTCAGATGTTGCAAACTGTTGGATAGTTTAGTGGGTCACCAACTAAGGATCCAAGACTGCACTTAAGACTTTTTTTAGAGATTTGTGACTTAATTCGACAACAGGGTGTTCTTGAAGACACTTTGCGACTTAAACTGTTCCCATTTTTCTTGAAAGATTGAGCAAGAGCATGGTTTAATGCTTTACCGTCGGGAATAGTAGCATCATAGAATGACCTTTGGCAATGGTTTTTGTTACGGTATAATCCGTCAAACATGAATGCCAAGCTTAGAAATGACATTACATCTTTTTGGCAATCAGAGGATGAAACATTGTACAAAGCTTGGGGAAATTTAAAGAATTACTGCGGAAATGTCTGATGCATGGGTTTCAGCACTGAACTCAGACAGAGATGTTTTATAATGGGTTGAATGCACATACAATGATGGTAGTTGATGCTTCTGCCAATGGTACTTTGTTGGATAAAGCTTATAATGAAGAGTATGAGATTTTGGAACGGATTGCCAACAATGATTATCAATATCCTACCATACGAGTCGGGACTGGTAGGAGAACTACTGGTACCGTGGAACTTGATGCATTCACTTCATTGACTGCCCAGGTATCATCTTTAACTAATATGATCAAAACAATGAAGAGGCCAACTACAGTTCAGGAGATGAAATCAGTTGAGCTATCGTCTATTTATTATGTAGAGAACCATATGTTTGACGAATGCCCATCGAACCCAGCATCTATGTGTTATATGGGTAATTTCAATCAGAATAATAACCCTTATTCCAACACCTACAATCTAGGGTGGAAGTAACATCCAAACTTTAGTTGGAATAATCAAGGTGCGGGGAATTTTAACAATGATGCAGGACAAAATGCCATCAGTGCACCGCCTGGTTATACTCAACCTATGCCGAGGCAAAATGCCCAACAAGGTCAGACATCAGCTTCATCATCATCATCATCTATTAAAGCTTTGCTAAAAAAATATATGGCCAAGAATGATGTTGTAATTCAAAGTCAAGCTACATCCCTTCGAGCTCTTGAGAATTAAGTGGGGCAGATAGCAAATGCTTTAAATTCGAGACCTCAAGGAGCTGTGCCAAGTGATACTGAGAATTCGAGATCACAAGGGAATGAGCATTATAAGGAAATCACTCTCAAAAGTGGGACTTAGCTGAATGAAATTGTTAAAGATGCCATTGCAGAAGAGGAAAATTTAGATTGCAACCATGGAAAGATTTTAAAAACATTTGAAAATAACACTGCAACTGGAAAGGCTAAACAAAAGAATGTTGCAAAAAAATTAGATCATCTTGCTATAGAAATGCTACAGCAAAACAGCAGCAGCAACTTGAAGGACGACCACCTCCACCATTTCCGCAACGATTCCAAAAATTGTAAACAAGAGGTTAAATTCAAAATATTTCTAGATGTCCTTAAACAACTCCACATCAACATACCACTGGTGGAAGCTTTAGAGTAGATGCCTAATTATGTAAAATTCATGAGAGGTATACTGTCAAAAAAGCATAGATTGGGAGAATTTGAGACTGTTGCTCTCACTAAAGGGTGCACAGTGATGTTAATAAATAAATTACCCCCAAAGTTGAAGGACCTAGGGAGTTTTACTATCCCTTGCTCAATTGGAAATTAGTATGTTGGGAAGGCATTGTGTGATTTAGGAGCGAGTATCAATTTAATGCCCATGTATGTATTCAGGAGGTTGGGAATTGGACAAGCAAGACCTACTACAGTCACGTTGCAATTAGCTGATCATTTCTATGCACATCCGGAAGGTAAAACTAATGACGTGTTGGTAAGAGTAGAAAAGTTTATTTTTCCAGCCAATTTCATTATTTTAGAATGTTAAGTTGATAGAGATGTGTCAATTATTCTTGGAAGACCTTTTCTTGCTACAGGCAAAACTTTAATTGATGTGCAAAAAGGTGAACTGACCATGAGGATGAATGATTAGCAGATCACGTTCAATGTATTTAATACACTAAAACTTGCTGATGAGAATGAAGAATGCCATGTCATTGACTTGATAGGAGTAGCAATGGAGGAAGAGTTCGCAAGATTTTGCCACAGTAATTCTGATAGTGATATAGATTCACTTGAGCTCAATGAAACGGAGACTCTAAAAGGATTCAGTGAACTCGTAGAGGTAAAGCAAATTGTGAATGGACCAGGGAAAAAGTTTGGATGCTTGGATTTATCAGTTGGTACTTTCAATCCTCCTAAACCATCTATAGAGGATCCCCTCACAATGGAGTTAAAGCCTTTTTCGAGGCACTTAAAATATGCTTATTTGGGAGAGAACAACACTTTGATAGTAGTTTTCTGCGGAGTTGACACCAACTCAAGAGGTGAGATTGTTGGAAGTACTCCGACAATATAAGAAGACGTTGGGATGGATAATTGCAGACTTCAAGGGAATTAGTCCTGCTATCTGTATGCATAAAATTTTACTGGAGGATTGCCATAGCAATTCTATTGAACAACAAAGAAGGTTGAATCCAATCATGAATGAAGTTGTTAAGAAAGAGACTATCAAGTGGCTCAATGCTGGTATTATTTAACCAATCTCTGATAGCTCATGGGTGAGTCTTGTACAATGTGTGCCTAAGAAAAGAGGTGTCACAGTAACCGACAATGACAACAACAAGCTTATTCCAACTCGCACTGTCACGGGGTGGAGAGTATGCATGGAATATTACAAGCTCAATAAGGCAACTCGGAATGACCATTTTCCATTACCATTTATTGACCAAATGTTGGATAGATTAGCAGGGAAATCTTTCTATTATTTTTTGTATGGTTATTTAGGATATAACCAGATTGCAATAGCTCTCAACGACCAATAGAAGACAACTTTCACTTGTCCATATGGTACTTTTGCATTTTGACAAATGCCATTCGGGTTATGTAATGCCCCGACAACATTTCAGTGTTGCATGATGGCAATATTCTCTAACATGGTGGATAATTTTCTTGAAATCTTCATAGATGATTTCTCTGTCTTTAGGGATAACTTTTAGGGTTGTTTGGCAAATCTAGAATTGGTTTTCTATCGCTGTGAAGCAGCAAATCTTGTTTTGAATTGGGAAAAATGTTATTTAATGTTCGTGTAGGTATTTTGCTAGGTCATAAGATATCGCGGCAAGGGATTGAAGTTGACAAAGTAAAAATTGAGGTGATAGAAAAATTATCGCCTCCTACAAGTGTCAAGGGTATTAGAAGTTTTCTCGATCATGCGGGATTTTATAGAAGATTCATTAAGGATTTCTCGAAGATATCTAAACCTTTGTGTGCGTTGCTGGAGCAAAATAGACCTTTCAATCTTAATGAACCTTGTTTGATTGCTTTCAAAAAGTTGAAGAAACGATTGGTAAAAGCGCCAATTGTAATAGCTCCAAAATGGACATTGCCTTTTGAACTCATGTGTGACACCAGCGATTATACTGTGGGAGTAGTGTTGGAACAAAGGAAAGACAAGTTATTTCATGCAATTTATTATGTGAGCAGGACCTTGACAGATACGTAGCTGAACTACACCACCACCGAAAAAGAGTTATTGGTTATGGTTTTCGCATTTGATAAATTTAAATCTTATTTAGTTGGTACCAAGGTTACGGTCTACACAGACCATTCTGCTGTTAAATATTTGGTGACCAAGAAATATGCCAAGCCAAGATTAATTCGGTGGATACTTCTACTGCAGGAGTTTGATTTAGAAATTCGAGACAGAAAGGGGACAGAAAATCAAGTGGCTAATCACCTGTCAAGGTTAGAAGCTGGGAATAAAGATGGCAATGTTCAACTTATTAAGGAAGATTTCCAAACGAGAAACTGTTGGGTGCCACGGCATTACCTTGGTATGTCGATATAGTGAATTACTTAGTAAGTGGGTTGTTGCCACCTGATCTCAACAGCAAAAAAAGATGGAAGTTCTTTCATGATGTCAAACATTACTATTGGGATGAACCCTTCTTATTCAAACATTATGTTGATCAGATAATTAGAAAATGTGTCTTTGATGACAAAGTACATAGCATCCTGCAACATTGTCACTCAGCGCCATACGGAGGACACTTTGGAGGAATGAAAACTGCTACCAAGGTACTCCAATCTAGTTTCTATTGGCCAAGTCTATTTAAGGATGCCCATGAATTTTATAAGTAATGTGATCGTTGTCAGAGGACATGCAATTTATCTAAGAAACACGAAATGCCATTGCAAAATATTTTGGAGATTGAATTGTTTGATGTTTGGGGACTCGACTTTATGGGTCCATTTCTACCATCATTTGGAAATCTCTACATACTTGTGGTAGTGGACTATGTCTCTAAGTGGGTCAAGGTGATATCCCTACATACAAATGATGCCAAATCAGTGCTAAAGTTTCTACACAAGAACATTTTCACAAGACTTGGTATGCCTCGAGCCATTATCAATGATGAAGGTTCTCATTTTGA
Organism: Gossypium sturtianum; assembly: GCA_025698515.1. Lineage (NCBI taxonomy): Eukaryota > Viridiplantae > Streptophyta > Magnoliopsida > Malvales > Malvaceae > Gossypium > Gossypium sturtianum. The sequence goes on from CM046955.1 coordinate 58,642,960, forward strand.
TTGCAAATTAGTTGCTAATGCTTTGCAAAGGTATGGGGTGAAGCATAAGATTTCCACGGCATATCATCCCCAAACAAATGGACAAGTGAAGATCTCTAATAGAGAAATTAAACAGATTCTGGAAAAAATGGTGAACCCAATTCGAAAGGATTGGTCCTCTAGGCTGGATGAAACCTTGTGGACTTATCATACGACATTCAAAACACCGTTGGGGATGTCACCTTTTAAGTTGGTTTATCGGAAGCACATGTCACCTACCTGCTGGGCTAGAGCACTAAGCGTTTTGGGCCATTAAAAAACTAAACATTGATTGGATCGTTGTTGGCCATAAAAAGTTGCTAAAACTGAATGAAATGGAGGAATTCCGGGCACAAGCATATGAGAATGCTAAACTTTACAAGGAGAAGACCAAGCATTGGCATGATAAAAATATTATGTCAAGGCAATTTGAACTAGGACAACAAGTGTTGTTGTTCAACTCTAGGCTCAAATTGTTCCCGAGCAAATTAAAATCTCGTTGGTCAGGTCCCTTCGAAGTAGGTCAAGTATACCCTCATGGAGTTGTTGATGTCAAAGATATGAAAATAGGGGTCACATTTAAAGTTAATGGACAATGCCTGAAGCGCTACTAGGGTGCTCATGTAACTCGAGATAAACAGTCCATTGGTCTCTGAAATGTTTAACTTCAACATTTCGATAATTCCTTTTCGTTTTATTTTTGCTGATTTTAAATTTCTCTTAGTTATTTTATTTATTTTGTTTCATAAATTTTTGTTCCTTGTATTGCATGTATTTTTTGTTTTCATAACGGAAATAGTGAGGTTGGCCATACGTTACCCGTTGGCCTATCAAAATTTGTTTTCCAAATATTTGGGCATTTAACTTTTTCACTTTCCCTCCAAATTCCATTACATCAAAGTAAGGCCATAATTTCTTACTCCTATCACCTACATTATACCCCATTTTCTCCCTACATTTTCATCATTTTATTTTACCCTAATCTCTTCAATTCTTTTATAGTTACTGTAACACCCCTAACCCGTATCCATCGCCAGAGTAGGGTTACGAGGTATTACAGATCAAATCACAACATATAGCATATATTTATCAAACATAAAGTATTCATTCTCATAAATCATTCAACACAATTACATTGTCCCTTATAAGGGCCTACGAGACCTTAAACATGCTTTAGAAGTGGTTCGGGACTAAACCAATAGCATAAGAAAATTTTTGGAAACATAGAAAAATTTCAACCATACAGGGGTCACACGCCCGTGTGAACAGATCGTGTGCCTCACACGGCTCCAGACACGCCCGTGTCTCAGGTCATGTGGAAACAGGGCATACATACTGACTTGGGTCACACGGCCAACCACAACCCCATGTGTCTAGCCCGTGTGCCCTTCGAAGTGGCCACACACGCCCGTGTGCCAGGCCGTGCCAAACCTGTAGGGTATACTGACTTATGCAACACGACCAAGTCACACGCCCGTTTGCTAGGCCGTGTGCCAATTAAGGGGTATATCTTGACTTGTACCACATGGTGGTCACCACACGCCTGTGTGTGAGACCGTGTGGAGCATCATCGACTTCAATTCAATTTCAACACCGGGGGCACACGGGTGTGTAACATGACTGTGTGTCACACACACACCGAGACACACGCCTGCAGTGTCTGCGCGCGTGTGGACAAAAATAGGCCATTTGCAAGGCCAATTTGCCACCCCAACTTCAATGTACCTACACAAGGCAAAATGGTACCATTTCATCATACAATTAGGCAGCTAAAATCATCAATCAAATGCACAATTCATACCATTATAATTTCATCTATTCCAATTCTCAAATCACTACCATTTACTTAGCCAAATACATGCCAAAACAATATCAAACAATATGGTTCATTTACCATAATTCACACATACATAACTTACCCTATAAATAACCAACACAACATCTAAAATCATACATCATCAAGACATTTCTCAAGCATTTATACTCCACGAATCAATTAACCATTTGAGCAACTATAAAACCATAACCACATTCATACCAAACATACCAAAATAAGCCATCACTCATGGCTATATATACAAACCAAAACATATACATTTACAAGCCATATCTCATGGCTATAATCACAACCAAAATACCACATCTAACCGATACATGCCATATACCATAAATGTATAATTCAAAAGAACAAACTTAGATGTTTGATAGTGCGATGATGTTCCCGATAACTCCCGGATCCTAGCTAGCCTTGATTCACTATAAAACATAGAAAAATAACATGAAGTAAGCTTCATAGCTTAGTAAGCTCGTATGTGAATAACTTATTTCATTGAATAAATGCAAATCAACCAATTACACATGACAAAACCATACACACATTAACAACAAACCTTTCTCATGTATCAAAACATGATCAAATACAAACTCGTTGAACTTTCACTATTTAATGCTCGAATAGGTTTTGTATGTACCTGTATCGCCTCGTAATAACCTCTTTCTCAACCACATCATTCGTTTACCCGTTGAATCATTCGAAATAGAAATTGGATACTCAGGAGTCTCGTACGATAAGTACCTATACCATGGCCCGTAGCCAAATCAAGGAAACTTATCCGAAGAACTATTATCATGGCCCGAAGCCAAATCATCCGATATGCATGGCCCAAAGCCAAACCGGTAAAATACGCACCCGAAGTGCTAATATCATGGCCTGAAGCCAACTCAACGTATCACTTACTGACATGTCAATAGTATCCAAAACTATTCTTAAGGTTCAACCGAGCATTCACACTTTTCGTTTCTTTCATCGAATGCATCCGGAAAGTCGTTTTCACAATTCATACATTATCCATAATCCCATTTTAACAATTTATGCAATAATAAAGCATTTTCACATACATTTATAATGTAATCATCACATACGAACTTACCTCGTATTCAGAATTAACAGATCGGGTCGACTACTCGATAACCTTGCTTTTCCCCCCGATCTAAATCTGAATTCTTTCTTTCTTGATCTATATGAATTCAAAATTAACTTATTTATTCATCTACTCATTAAATTAATCAAAAAATACACATTTGGGCATTTTTACACATTAGCCCCTAAACTTTCGCATTTAATCAATTTAGTCCCTATTTCACAAATACACAAAATTCACACAATTCAACAAAACCTATGCTTGGCCGAATTATATATAGGTCCCTAGCAGTCCAAAACTTTCATTTATTTCACATTTCAACCACACAATTTGCACATTTCACAATTTAATCCCTATTATGCATTTTCATCAAAAATCACTTAACAAAACATGTAAAACTATCATTAAGCTTTCATATTTCAACATTAAACATCAAAGAACACATAGATTCAACAATGGAAACTCTCAAAATCTCTAACAGTTTCGAAATTAAAGGTACGGGCTAGCTAGATTGAGCTGCAACGATTACAAAAACATAGGAATCATAAAAAACCGAGCTAAAATTGTACCTTAATCAAGCTAGGAGTGTGCCGAACCTTAGAATTTTGGCTTTGTTTTATTAAATTATAACTTAATTAATAATTTACCATAATAACCTTTGTTATAAACATATAAAAACATATAATGGATGGCCATAATTGTCCACTTACACTAATCATGGACTAATAACATTATAAGGACCTTTGATTTATTAAATCATAGCAATTAAACACCATTAACAAGTAGAATGCAAGTTTTGCATTTTACGAGATTTAATCCTTTTTATCAAATTAACCAACCAATCGATAAAATTAGCTCACGAAATTTTCACACATATCAAATAACATGCTGTAAAAACTGAAAATAATATTAAAATTATTTTCTAACATCGGATTTGTGGTTCCAAAACCACTATTCTGATTTAGCTAAAATTGGGCTGTTACAACTCTCCCCCCTTTAGGGATTTTCGTCCCCAAAAATCTTACCTGTGAATAGGTTCGTGTATTGTTTTCTCATAGCATCCTCGAGTTCCCATGTAGCTTCTTCAACCCCGTGTCGATGCCATAATACTTTCACTAATGCGATTCTCTTATTTATCAACTCTTTGATCTCACGAGCTAAAATTCAAATCAGTTCTTCAGCATATGACATATCAGACTGAATTTCAACCTCGGTCGGGGAAATGACATGTGAAGGGTCGGATCAGTATCGTCGAAGTATTGACACATGAAACAGATTATGAATTTTCTCTAACTCAGACGGTAAAGATAGTCAATATGCCATTGGCCCAACTCGCTCAGTAATCTTATACGGTTCGATGAATCGCGGACTAAATTTCCCTTTCTGACTAAACCGCAATTATCTTTTTCCACGACGACACTTTCAAAAACACTTTATCCCTGATCTGGAACTCAATATCTTTCCATTTCAAGTCTGCGTACGATTTCTATCGATCCGAAGCTGCTTTAAAACTATCGCGAATTACTTTCACTTTTTCTTCAGTGTCTTTGATCAGATCAACCCCGTGAATCTTATTTTCGCTAAGCTCGGTCTAGTACAACGGTGTTCTACATTTACGACCGTATAGAGCTTCGTACGGTGCCATCTTTATACTCGATTGGAAGCTATTATTGTAAGCAAATTCAATTAGCGGTAGATATTTCTCCCAGCTACCTTCAAACTCAAGTTTATTAATCTGAATTAAAAACCGCGGAAGCTTTTCTAATTGTAAACTTTAAAATTTGAAATGCGTGAATTCCTTTGGAAATAGTTATTATTTTGAAAACCCGTGTTTCCTAATCTAGCAAGTTGAAGTAGGACGATAAAACCAAATAAAAGTTAAAACCTCAATTGGCCTTATTACATAAATAGTAACCCCAAAATAAAATATTTAAAAAGCTAGGTATAAATTAAAACACTTGCAAACATGTGGCCACCTCCGAGTCCCTCGCAGCTCCAAATCATCTAAGGCTGGGGATTACCTGTATAGTTAAATGAAAAGGGTGAGTTACGAGAACTCAGTGTATAATCCCCTATCATGAAATAACGATGCGGGCGAGCCCTATTCAAGAATAAGACGGTGTGGGCCTTGGCCCAATACTGATGAATAAATGTGGGTATGAGCCCAAAATCATAACAGTACAGAACAGTGATGCAACCCAACCCAATCCAGCCAACACACCACCCGTACCAACCAACACACCATATGGGGACTAAGCCAACCCACCCAGCCAACACACCAATATCGCAGCATAGCTGCTAATAGTAACGCATCAAAGTTGCTAATAACAGTAAACGTGGCCAAGCCACTAAAATCAAAACACGTGGCGAATGCCACTGTAACAGTATAAACGTGGCAGAGCCACTAGTACAGTACTTCCTCCATATCAGAATCCCTACCCCAATGCAGAATGTCGTGTCATAAATATTACGTGTATGCAATATGTCATATTCATAACCAGTCATATAGATATCATACACACATCACTAAACTACCACTAGGGGTATAATGGTCATTTTGTCAGTTAGGGGTAAAACGATAATTTCACCCCTCAGGGGTATTTCGGTAAGTCTACCCTACAAGGGTATTTTGGTAAATCTACCCTATAAGGGTATTCCTGTAATTTTACTCCCTAGGGGTATTTCTGTCATTTTACTTATTAGGGTATCGGTACAGTTAATGACCTTCCCAAAGGCCTACAGTCGCCTCGAACGACTCGGATAACCTATATGGCCAAAACAGTGTACTTGGGCCCAAGGTCCATTACTCGGCTCAAGTGAGCCCAGACACTCGTGTGGCCCATTCAGCCCACGTTTCGTCATGGCTATGCGAACTTCTCAGCCCAGTCCAATCCACTATTAGTCACTTACCGTGGATTTCATCCATATAGGGCCCATGAGCCCATTGGGCCCACATGGCCCATTTTGGCCCAACGAGGCCCATTACGACTTAAGCCCACGAGAACGTACGTGACAGCCTCTACAGTCTGTCGCCAATGATTGTGGCTCGATTTATCCCTACGAGTGTTCGCACGCTCGTGGGCCCTCAGATGCCAAAATTTCAGCATTTCGACTTTCGCCGATTCACAATTAAACAGGGGTGTGAATACACCTTTTTGGCTTATGCCAGTACCAGAATGGTGTACGGTTACACACCTGTTAGCGAAGTCGAGCGAACCGCTCACGAGTCCAACGCCTACATCAATCAATATTTTCGGTTAGTGTTAATACCCATCATTTCCACTTAATCCCAAAAGAACGACATTGACACTCACCTTAACCAATGTGTGACTTGGCCCGCTAAGGATGTTACTCAAAAAAGGATTGCACCCCTTCCTGCCGAAATACTATATTAACAAAAGAATCCATTACTCAACAACACACGATCTAGAACTTGAATCGATAACTAACATTAACAAAAGCCCAAATCCAAAGATAGGGTATCGGCTAACCCCAAAGTGCTAGACCAAAATGCTTACCTCAAATCGCGTGATAGGAAAACGGTTTCGGTGACTACCTTGAGACCCTCCTTCACTTTACTGAAAGCCTAGAAACCAACACCCCCCACACTAAAAGGAAAGGATCATGATTTCGGCAATCAAAGTACAAGAAGATGAGCATTTGGCTATAAGAAGAAAATCAACCCTTGGTCACAAGAAAAGAATTAAGAACACCTACCCTTCGACAAAACACTCGCAGAATCAAAGTAGAGAAGAAGAGTGTTAAAGATTCGGTCAACGCCCCACAAACTGAGAAGGTCAGAGAAGAAAAGAGACACCTAGAGGACAGGTAAAACCGATTCAATAAGAGAAGGAACATGAATGAAACGAAAGGACAGATGAATTCGACTTCAAAGGACTATCCACAGAATATTCGGTCACCCCCTCATGGAATGCCGAAAAAGGAAAAGAAAAGCAAGAGTGGTAATCAAAATTCGGCACTTGATGTGTTGGATTCGAGCAAAGTGAACAAAAAGAACTTGGAAAAAAATAATATCAAACGAGAAAAGGACCCGAATGGTCAAAATGCAAAAACGTAAGAAAACCAAAAGAGAGGAAAACCCAAAATGAAAAAAACAAAGAAAATCCCAAAGACACCAGAAGAAATTCGGCACCTACTCCCTCCCACAATGCCGAAAATGCACTAAATGAGCTCCCCTGGCCGAAATTCCCCTCCTCTAGCTACCCAATTCGGCTATGACTCCCCCTCACACCTCAATCCCTCAAAAATCTCCACTGATATCTCCTTGATTTACTCCAAACCTCCCATTCAAATCCATTCAAATTGGATGACCAAGTCTCCAACCACCTCTGTAGAGTTTGAATCAAACTCTACCTCTCACGCCACAGAGTCATAAAATAAAACCTCCTACTTGCATGCCATGGGATTCGAACCCACTCCCTTTTTAATGCCCAACATGCCACTAGCCACAACAACACAAGGTCTTTTGTGACATAAAATCACACACATTTAAACATAAGTCCTAACTGCTAACAGCCAATTTCACTTAAGAGCAAAAACTAAAAATTTTGCGAAGGCCCAGACTCAAACCCAGGCTTCCTAAAAACCCCCAAATACACTCAAATACTTAGCCATTGAAGCAAACATGGAATTTAAGCCAAATCATGCAAAATTATAGACCCTATATTTTCGGGGCGTTACACAGTATGTATGCCCTATTTCCACACTGCCTGAGACATGGGCGTGTCTGGAGCCGTGTGAGGCACACGGCCTGTTCACACGGGCGTGTGACCCCTGTATGGTTGAAATTTTTCTAAGTTTAAAAAAAGTCTGAGTTTTCAGTTTAGTCCCGAACTACTTCTAAAGAAATGTTAAGGCCTTGTAGGCCCTTATAAGGGACAATGAGTTTGTGATTAAATGATATTTGAGTATGAATGCATAAATGTATGAGTTATGTATGTTAAATGATGTGTATTGTTCAGTAATACCTAGTAACCTTACTTCGGCAACGGATACGGGTTAGGGGTGTTACAACCACCCAAAACATGGTAACCCCTAATGACATGTCATTTGTGTCCTAAATATTCCTAAGGTTCAAACGGGACTCGATAGTCGTTGTGTGTCGTTGAATTTCCCTCGTTTTATTATAAGCCAATTTGTATAATAACATATATATATATATATATATATATATATATCGATTCATTTTTAATACAATTTCATATAATAACATTCAATTTAATCAACAATATACATAGTATAGTTCATACGAACTTACCTGGCTAAATTGCAGAAATACCAAAGTTCAAGGGCATTTTTATAATTTTCCATTTTCCTCGATTTTCCACCCGATCTTGATCTAAATTAATAATTTCATTTAATATATTAATTTAGACAATAAAATAATTCATTTCATACAATTAGGAATTTTTTACTTTTTTACAAAATTGCCCCTAAAGTTTTACTTTTATTCAATTTAGTCCCTGAACCTAAAACATGCAAATTAACCATTTTTACCCAAAATTGAGCTTAGAAGAATGTTCATGGTATCCAAAACAGCCCATTCATGCAACAATTTCACATTAAATTCTTGTACTCTTATTAATTTAACAAATTAATCCCTAATCAAAAAATTCATCAAAATCACTTAACAAAATACTTATAAATATAAATCAACATTCCAAATTCATCATCTAACATAAAAAACTACAAGATTCATCAATGGAAACATTCAAAATCTTTAACATTTTCAAAATCGAAGGTACGGGCTAGTTGGACCAAGTTGCAACGATCTTAAAAACATAAAAATTATTAGAAATGGTTAAGAATATCACCTACATGCAACATTTGAAGGTTAGTCGAATGCTCCTTGCTCCGAAAATGGATTTCTCATGGTTGAAGAAGAAAGACATAAGAAAAATAGGGTTTTGCTTTTCTTTTTTATTATTTTATTACTTATTAACCTTTTTTATTCATTGTTTTCATAATATAATAACATATAAAACTTTAAAATTAAAAGAAATTAAAGCATCCACCATCCCACTATTTTAAGGATGTTTTATTTATCCATTAAGGCCATCCAATTATAATTCTTTAACCAATTTAACACCTTTAAACTAATAGCGATTGACTTTTTCAACTTTTACAATTTAGTCCTTTTTAATTAATTAACTATCGAAATGTTAAAATTTCTTAACGAAACTTTAATAAAACCTTAATAACACTTCGTAAATATTTACGGCTCGATTTATAGAAATGAGGTCCATATACCTTATTTTCTAAAACCACTTGATTTTAGGGTCTTACCACTTGACTTTAGGGTCTTACCACTTGAACTTAATTAATCATTTATATAACATAAATTACCATATCAAAAACCTTTTTAAAACCATATTTGACTCGTAAATATTAAATATAATATTTACAAACTTACTCGTCAGATTTGGTGGCCCCGAAACCACTGTTTCCGACACCACTAAAAAAAAGGGTTGTTACAGTATATTTATGCATTCATGCATATCTTGCTTGAGGACAAGCAATAGCTTAGGTTTAGGGGTGTGATAACTCTTGAAAAAAAGCTATATGTCATGCCTTTAGACTTGGTTAATTGTCTATATTCAAGTGAATTTAGTTGCATTTTAGGATATTATATTAGTAGTTTTTTAGGGCATTACATTAAGGAGCTTGGACTATGCTTAAATTTTATTATATGTTACTTTTAATTGTTTGCAGGAAGGATTTGTTTGTTGATTGAGTGGTAGGTGTAGAATAAGGAAAAAGAAGTGAAAGAGTGAAGGTTTGTCGTGGAAAAAGGTTGAAGAGGTTGCCAACATGGATGCTGTGGCAATGCTAGGAAGATACCCAATCAGCACTTAAATGTTATAAGCCTTGTTGTAAATGTCCCAAAAAAATTAGCCTGAAAAAGAGCGAAAAAGATCATGGGATGATGGGTGATTGTTGTTTTCGCGATGTAAAAGTCTTAAAATTTATAAAAAGAATGATCGAACCTGGAAACTAACTATGAAAATGATTTAAGGCAAGTGCACCTATCGAACAGTAGTATAGTTTAGTGGCAAGACCGGAATGTCGAACCCAAAGGAACTAAAAGTACTAATACTAACTCTCTTTTTATTATCTAGCCTAAAATAAAGGGAATTTGTTGTTTAATTTAAATTAATTAACTACTAAATTAAAGACTCTAAGACAAAGAAGAATGAATTTGGGGAAAATAACTTGAGGAAAAACCAATTGATTAAGACGACACCCAAGGAAGAATCCACCTAGACTTCACTTGTTATCTAACTCCAACAGCACGATTTATTCATTTGACTTGATCCGTAAGATTCCCTAATGTATATTAAACCCTCTCTCGAAGCGAATAACATCTAACCCTAGGTTGATTAATTGAAATCTCTTTCTAATTAAAACCCCTAGAATTGCATTAACTCAATCTATGGAATCCCATATTAGGTTTCACCCTAATCTGGAAAAATCTCGTCACCCTATCTCTAGGCGCGCGATCAACTCTGCTTACCTATGCTAGATCTACTCTTAGGTAGGGACTTTTGCTCCTCCATCTAAGCACATCAAACTTGAATCAATATCCCGAAATATCAACACAAGAATTAAGCACACATAATTAAGAACAAGTCAAATATTTATCATATAGTTCAGTAAACGATAACAAGATTCATCTAAGTTTCATCCCCCTCAGGTATCTGAGGGTTTAGTTCATAACAATAAAAGAAAACATCTTAGAAGAAAAGATAAAACAAAACATAAGAAATCCCTAAAACCCCCTGAAGGAATTGAAAGAGAGATCCTCCGTCTTGAGTATAATTTCGGCTTCTAGAGATGAATCAACTGGCTATCCTCGAGTGAATCCCCACAAATCTGCCTTCTCTGGCCTAGCAAGATGCCCCTCGATGATAGCCTTGGGCTCCCCCTTTTAGGTCATACTTAGGGTGTATATATAGGCTTTTGGAATGTGTTTCTTTGCCCCTAAGTATCCCAATCCGAATGAAATATCTCTTTGTCACGGTAGGGGCACGGCCTTGGCACATGCCCGTGTGAATTGTGGCCAGGCTGTGTGGACTCCATTAATGAGGCACGACCGTTTGGTCTTGGGTCCAGGCCGTGCCGATTTCGTGCTTTGGCCCATTTGGCCCGTTTTAAGCCCGTTTTCCGTTATTTTCATCCTCCGATGCTTTCCTGAGTATAAAATATGAAAATAAAGGATTAAGAGCACCAAATTACATAAAATAAGGGATAATTCATCCAAAAGCATGCTAAATGTGGGATTAAAATATGTTACTTTTATGGTTTATCAAATACCCCCACACTTAAGCTTTTGCTTGTCCTCAAGCAAAATTCTCAACTCATAATTAAAACGAACTTCCCTCAATTCATGATAGTCATTGATAATGTTTCATTATAATTCAAAGATAATTTATACATGGATAATTCAACTCAAAGAGTCCTAAAGATTCAAACAATCTAAGTCATACATTTGTAGCATAAAACATAGGTGTTTCCCTTCATCTAAATAATTACCTTTGATTCAAAACCGAAAAGGATTGACATCCTCACTAAAGATTCACTCAAATCACTCAAAGTGTTTAAGGTTTAGAATTAAGCACTCAAAATTCAACATGAAGAGTTAATCCCATAAGCTTGCATGAAAATCAGATCTCCACCACTATAATATGAGATGATGCACAAATCAAAAGGTCTTTAACAGGGTTGTAACGGGGCTTAGGTCAAAGGTGTGGATAAAGGCTGAATTAGAGGGTTAGAATCGAGATTGAATTGACAAATTACCTAACCAGAAACAACGAACTAAATATAAGTAATTACATCAATTGAAAACTTGTACTACTAATAATAATACTCTAATATGAGCTTTTTCTAAAGATGTGAATTTAACTGTTTAGAGCTCATAGAAATAGAACTAATAATGAATGTACTTCGCTTTTTTTTTTATAAGTACATACATAATAAAGGATAAATTACTGAAATAAAATCATAGTTAGGCAACTAATCAAATCAAATCTCGATATAAGGGTAGTTAGAAAGGATGGTGATAACAAATAAAAAAGGTTTTGGGTTAATATTAGCGGGTAAGTCAATAAAAAGGGTTGTTAGGATTAAAAAGGGTTCACTATGGGTTAACTGTGAAGGTAGGCTTTTAGTGGAGTAAGTGGATTAAATCCTAGGTGCCTTCATCATCTCTGTATATCAAATCAAAGGTGTGGTCTCGACATGTATAATCGATGCAAGTTCTAGAATAACAAATCAATGTTGACACACTCATAATCAATAAAGTGAGCAAGAAAAAGAATATATGCTCTATAAAGCTCAAAATCTCACAAAAATTATGGGTATTTTGATGTCATCCTCGTAAATTTTAAACTTCAAAGTAATATTTAAATTCAGGTAGACAACCTAGAAAAAAAAATTAATTCTGAAAAATAGACTTATCATGCTTGATTCTCTAGTATCTTAGAATTTAATTATCAATGCACAATTATCAATGACTTACTCTAAAACATATCAATAAAAATCATAAATCAAAGGAAATTTCATTCTAATCATAATATGAGAAGCTTACTTTAGAACAAGGTATAATTCAGGGATTTTTTCAAATAATACTATAGTTGACCCCCCCACACTTAAGTTGTACATTGCCCTCAATGTACAAAGATAGATAATAGCAATATACTAAAATCATAAGATAGGAAGGGAAGTTAAACTTCCTGAATTATGGATGAGATCCTTGGAGGATGTTTCATGATGGATGTGATGACTAGGTATAAATGATAATTTTGCTCCTTGATTTGTATATGAATTCTATCTAATCTGTGAAGTCATCAATGAAATGTTTAGGGAGAAATATTTAATGAAAGTTGTTAGAGATACTCGAGGGTTAGATAGCCAGTGATAAAAGAAACTGAACTTTACTAAATAAAAGTTCTAACAAGACGAAATTTAAAGTTTAATAACTGAAAATTAAACATAAATAAAATAAAAAAAATGGTAAATAAAGATAAGAAAAAGGACTCAAAGTTCCTCGTCATCTGCTGAGTCGCTGGGTGGTTGAGGCGGCGATATATGAAAGTGGTGACAAATCTGTTGAAGTGTGGCCTCAATGCCATCAAATCGTCAAGCGGTATCATTGAATTGTTGAGTACAGTAGTGCTCAAACCGAGTGAGGCGTGTGGAAATGTCCGAAAGTGAAGCTGTTGCATGGGAGGTATGCTAGCTCAGGAGTCGAATGGGGGTGATTTTTGTTGATGGTGGCCGGATTAGGGGGTAGTTTTTGAGGGAGAACGACTAGGGTTGGGGTTTGGGAAGAAATTTGGGGAAAATGGGGTTGTGTTTCTTTAAATAAGAAAAGTGACACGGGCAGAGGCCACGCTCGTGTGTCTGTTATTCAGCCCGTGTTTTTCGTGATTTTCAAATTTGGGTGCGTTTGCGATTTTGCCCACGCCCGTGTTCCCTGGGCGTGTGCTATTTATGTTCGCTTCTCCCACGCCCGTGCTTTAGGTCGCCACGCCCGTGTATATATAGTCAGTGCTTCACACGGTTGGTAGGCACGGATGTGGCTCTTGCCCATGCTTAGTTACTCAGGATAGACCACGGTCGCATCGCACGGCCGTGGTATTTTTATCGCAACCCGTGTTGGGGAAAATTTTCTCTTTGTCTTCTCATACGTCTACCTGCACGCTCATTTTTCATCCCATGTTGACCACACGGCCATGGGCACGCCTGTGTGTAAGGCCGTGTGGTAGAAAACCTGCGCTTTACTGAATCAGTTAGTTTGATTTAGGTGCTAAAAGGAAAATAAAATTAAAATGTGAAAAATTAATGGGGTTAGTGAAGTTAATGCTCGGGTTGCCTCCCGAGGAGCGCTCGTTTAAAGTCTTAAGCTAGACTCACCCTGTTTTCATTCCTGAAAGAAGGTTCACGGAGCTGAAGCTCCTCTCTTAATTCCTTGAAATATTCACCATTATAAAGTTTCAGTCGATGGCCATTTACCTTGAATGTTCCTTGAGTTGGATGGGTTACCTCGACTATGCCGTAAGGAAAAATAGATTTTATCACGAATGGGCCTGACCACCTTGATTTCAGCATTCCAGGAAATAGTTTGAGCCTTGAATTATACAGCAGGACTAAGTTTTCTACTTCGAATTGCTTTGATTATTTTAAACGAGCATCATGGCATCGTTTTGTTGCCTCATTATATAGTCGTGAATTCTCATAGGCCTCAGTTCGCCATTCATCTAGTTCATTTAACTGCATCATCCTCTTCTCACCTGCAGTTTTAAGATCGTAATTCAAGAATTTTATAGCCCAGTAGGCTTTGTGTTCTAACTCAAATGGTAGATGACAACTCTTTCCGTAAACAAGTTTGTACGGGGATGTCCCTAAAGGGGTTTTAAATGTTGTTCTGTAGGCCCATAAAGCGTCATCTACTTTTACTGCCCAATCTTCCTATTTGATTCAACTATTTTTTTAGGATTCGCTTAAGCTCTCGGTTTGCCACTTCCACTTGCCCACTGGTTTGAGGATGATAATGGGTAGCTGCTCTGTGGTGTACTCCATATTTTCTTAAGACTTTTTCAAATTGATTATTGCAAAAGTGAGTGCCCCTATCACTGATGATTTCTCTGGGTGTTCCAAAACGAGAGAAAAGTTTCTTAAGAAACTTTACTACAGCTCTAGCATCGTTAGTAGGTAAAGCTTGGGCTTCCACCCATTTTGACATGTAATCATCGCTACTAAGATGTATTTGTTTCGAATGAAGCTGGAACAGACCCATAAAATCAATACCCTATACATCAAATATCTCACATGATAACATATATGTCCGAGGCATTTCATCGCGTTTAGAGATATTTACGTTCTCGGCATCTATCACACGGCGACATATACTGTTGGCATCTTTGAAAAGAATTGGCCAGTAAAATCCTGATTCGAGCGTTTTGTGTGCTAACTTAATCCCACTGTAATGTCCTCCTAAAGGTCCCTGAATGGCAATGTTCTAGGATTTTACTCATACGCGCTTTGTAACGCATCTCGAATTACTTGATCTGCACATATACGGAAAAGAAAGGGGTCTTCCCAAAAATAGTTTTTCGCATCAGTAAAGAATCGCTTCTTTTGATGATGTGTTAATCTTTTTGGTAAGATGTTAGCAGGTAAATAATTCGCAATATCTGCAAACCATGGTACCTCAGAGTTTGTTACAGAAAAGAGTTGTTCCTTGGGAAACGAGTCATTTATCCCACTTTCATCGAGCTCTTCGATATGTGGGTTCTCAAGCCTAGAGAGGTGATCTGCTGCAAGATTTCCAGCTCCCTTTTTATCTTGTATTTCCAAATCAAATTCCTGTAAGAGTAAGATCCATCGTATGAGTCGAGGTTTTGCATCAGCTTTAGAATGGTCAGTGTAAACGATAACTTTAGATAATATTAAATACTGCCTAAATTTGTCAAAAGCAAAAACTACAGCTAGTAATTCTTTCTTTGTGGTGGTGTAGTTTTCTTGTGCAGGTGTCAATGTTCTGCTAGCATAATAGATTGGCAGAAAATGCTTGTCTCTTGTTGTCCCAGAACTGCACCTACAGCAAAATCACTTGCATCACACATTAGTTCAAAGGGTAAATTCCAATCAGGTGCAATTATAATCGTAGCATTTATTAGTTTATCTTTGAGGATATTAAATGCATCTAAACATTCCTGATCGAAATTGAAAGGAACATCTTTTTCTAGTAATTTTGTTAAAGGCTTAGCTATTTTAGAGAAATCTTTAATGAATCTTCTATAGAATCCAGCATGTCCTAAAAAGCTTCTAATAGCCTTAACTGAACTAGGGGGAGGTAATTTTTCTATGGTTCCAATCTTTTCTTTATCTACCTCAATCCCTTTACTAGAAATCTTATGTCCTAACACAATCTCTTCTTTAACCATAAAGTGACATTTTTCCCAATTCAAGACAAGATCCGTCTCCTCACATCTTATTAGAACTCGTTCTAAATTTTTAAGGCAAAGGTGGAAAGAATTACCGAATATCGAGAAATCGTCCATAAATACCTCCATAATGTCTTCCACAAGTTCATCAAAGATGGCCAACATGCAGCACTGAAAAGTAGCAGGAGCATTACATAATCCAAAAGGCACTCTACGATAAGCAAACGTACCGTATGGGCATGTAAATGTTGTCTTCTCTTGATCTTCAGGAGCTATTGGGATTTGGAAGTAGCCGGAGAGTCCGTCCAAGAAGCAGTAGTACATATGCCCAGACAATCTTTCTAACATCTGATCTATAAAGGGCAGAGGGAAGTGATCCTTTCTGGTGGCGTCGTTCAGCTTCCTATAGTCTTTACAGACTCTCCAACCTGTGACTGTTCTAGTAGGAATCAATTCATTCTTTTCATTGGTTACCACAGTCATGCCTCCTTTCTTTGGAACTACCTGCACAGGACTTACCCAAGTGCTGCCAGAAATAGGATAAATTATTCCTGCATCTAGAAGTTTAATTACCTCGGCTTTGACAACTTCTTTCATATTGGGGTTTAACCGTCTCTGAGGTTGCACACGCAGTTTATACTCATCTTCCATTAAAATTTTGTGGGTGCAAAATGATGGGCTTATTCCTTTAATGTCTGACATTTTCCATGCTATGGCCCTTTTATGCTTCCTTAGTACCCTTAGCAACTCTTCTTTCTCCTTGGGTCCTAGTTCCGAAGAGATGATTACTGGTAGCATAGAATTATCCCCCAGGAATGCATATTCTAAATGCTTGGGTAATTGTTTTAGTTCTAACTTGGGCGGCTCATCAATAGAGGGTTTCTATTTTAATTCGTCATTAATCTTGATGTCCTCTATTTTCATCTGTCTAGAAGGTGATGCATTGGGATTCTCTTCATCGGTATCTTCATCATTCCCCTCACCTTGTGAAAGACACAGTTCTATCGTGTCACTGTGCATGATTTCCTGCAAAGATTCTTGAAAAATGTGATCAGTGGCATCAACAAAGTAACAAGAATCATCTTGTTCTCTAGAATATCGCATGGCATCATGAATTTGGAAAACAATTTCCTCATCTCCGACCC
This sequence comes from Gossypium sturtianum, assembly GCA_025698515.1. NCBI lineage: Eukaryota > Viridiplantae > Streptophyta > Magnoliopsida > Malvales > Malvaceae > Gossypium > Gossypium sturtianum. The sequence goes on from CM046955.1 coordinate 58,660,015, forward strand.
TTAGTGCAAGTTTACCATCACCAACATTAGTGACAGCCCTAGCAGTAGCTAAAAAGGGTCGTCCCAAAATTAAAGGTACCTCTACGTCCTCATTCATGTCGAGCACAACAAAATCAACAGGGAATATAAATTTATCTACTTTTACCAAAACATCTTCAATAACTCCCCTAGGATACTTAACAGATCTGTCAGCTAACTGAATACTCATCCTAGTGGGTGTTGGTTCCCCGAGACCAAGTTGCTTAAACATTTTATAAGGCATTAGATTAATACTGGCACCTAAATCAGCTAATGCTTTCTCTATGCTCAAACTACCAATTAAACAAGGAATAGTGAAACTTCCTGGATTTTTCAATTTGGTTGGCAGCTTGTTTTGGATGATAGCTGAGCATTCTTCATTAAGTTCTACTGTTGAAATTTCCTTGAACTTCCTTTTATTTGTTAGAAGCTCCTTTAAAAATTTTGCATATGTTGGCATCTGCGAAATAGCTTCAACAAAAGGTAAGTTAATATGTAGCTATTTGAAAAGTTCAAGAAATTTACCATATTATGCGTCTAAACGGTCTTTCTTTAGCTTTGCTGAGTATGGAATTATTGGTTTGATTTCCTCACGGGTTGGTGTTATCTTTGCCTTCTTGGTTTCATGTGGTACCTCTTTCTTCATTTCAATTAACTCCCTTCCACTTCTTAGTGTCACTGCCTGTACTTGCTCTGTTTCCCTTGGTAAGCTTTCTGGTCGTGTTTCAAAGATTAACTTAGCGAGTTGCCTGATTTGATCCTTGAATTCTTGCGTCAATGCCTCAAGTTTTGCATCTATCTTTTGGAAACGCGTTTCTGTATTTTGGGAATGTATTTCTAAGGCTGCTATGAAGTTTGTCAGCACCTCTTCAAGGTTCGGCTTCTTTTCCTGTGGGTAGGGCTGTTGTTGGAAGTTTTGGGATGGTTGTTGCCTTTGATTTCTTTGACCGCCCCATGAGAAATTGGGGTGGTTCTTCCAACCTAGATTATAAGTATTACTATAAGGGTTATTGTTAGATCGGAAATTGTTACCCATATAGTTCATTTGTTTGCTCTCCATGCCCTGTCCGTAGGGTGGGTACTCAGGATTCACCACTCCTTCACTTGCGTCGCACTGCATAACTGGTTGTGCCTGCGAAGAACCATATAAACCATCAAAATTTTTATGTAATAATTCTACCTAGTTTGATAGCGCAGTTACTGCATCGATGTTGAAAACTCTGACTGCTTTGGCTGGCCTTGTCCTTGTAACTTGCCACTGATAGTTATTCAGTGACATCTCTTCTATAAACTCGTAAGCCGCTTCAGGAGTTTTGTTGTTTAGGGTTCCGCCGGCAGCTGAATCGATTAGTTGCCTTGTTAAAGGGTTCACACCATTGTAAAAAGTTTGGACATGTAGCCACAAAGGTAATCCGTGGTGTGGGCACCTCCTTAACAGATCTTTGTATCTCTCCCATGCATCATAAAGTGTCTCTAAATCCATCTGCACAAAAGAAGAGATATCATTCCTCAATTTGGCCGTTTTGACCAGTGGAAAATATTTTAGTAAAAATTTTTCAGTCATTTGATCCCATGTAGTGATTGACCCTCGTGGAAGAGAATGTAACCACTGTTTGGCTTTATTCCACAAAGAAAAGGGAAATAACCGAAGACGGATGGCATCATCAGAAACGCCATTTATCTTAAAGGTATCACAAAATTCTAGAAAATTTGCTAAGTGTGTGTTAGGATCTTCATCCTGCAAACCATCAAACTGAACAAACTGTTGTATCATCCGTATAGTGTTAGGTTTGATTCAAAATTATTTCTGCAGCAATAGTAGGCCTAACAATACTAGATTCAGTTCTGTTAAACTAGGTTTAGCATAATCATACATAGTACGTGGAGCATTATTTTCGGCCATCTCTGGAGGTGGTGGATTATCTTCAGCCATCCCTTCACTAGGGTTGGTTTTGCCTTCTTGCTCTCCTTCTATGTAGTTTAAGCTTCGCATTATCTCTCTACGATTTCTGCGAACTGTTCTTTCAATATCACTGTCGTAGATTAGGGGTCCTGTCGGGTTCCTTCTAGTCATAAACTAGAGGTACTTGAAAGGAGGAAACAATAACAGGAGAAAAATTAGCTAAGTTAAAAATTAAAATAAAAAAATTAAATTAAATTGCAAAAAAATAAAAAATATGGCTAAAGTAATAAAAATTATGTTTTCTTAATATTTTAGTTCCCCGGCAACGGTGCCAAAAACTTGATCGTTGTTTTCGCGATGTCAAAGTCTTAAAATTTATAAAAAGAATGATCGAACACGAAACTAACTATGACAACGATTTGAGGCAAGCACACCTATCGAGCAAAGAGTGTAGTTTAGTGGCAAGACAGGAATGTCAAACCCAAAGGAACTAAAAGTACTAATACTAACTCTCTTTTTATTATCTAGCCTAAAATAAAGGAATTTGTTGTTTAATCTAAATTAATTAACTACTAAATTAAAGACTCTAAGACAAAGAAGAATGAATTTGGGGAAAATAACTTGAGGAAAAACCAATTGATTAAGGCGACACCCAAGGAAGAATCCACCTAGACTTCACTTGTTATCTAACTCTCACGAACAGACGATTTATTCATTTGACTTGATCCGTAAGATTCCTAATGTATATTAAACCCTCTCTCGAAAGCGAATAACGTCTAACCCTAGGTTGATTAATTGAAATCGCTTTCTAATTAAAACCCTTAGAATTGCATTAACTCGATCTATGGAATCCCATATTAGGTTTCACCCTAATCTGCAAAATCTAAATCACCCTATCTCTAGGCGCGCGATCAACTCCGCTTAACTATGCTAGATCTACTCTTAGGCGGGGACTTTTGCTCCTCCACCTAAGCACATCAAACTTGAATCAATATCCGGAAATATCAACACAAGAATTAAGCACACATAATTAAGAACAAGTCAAATATTTATCATATAGTTGATGCGATAACAAGATTCATCTAAGTTTCATCCCCTCGGGTATCGAGGGTTTAGTTCATAACAATAAAAGAAAACATCTCAGAAGAAAAGATAAAACAAAACATAAGAAATCCCTAAAACCCCCTGAATGAATTGAAGGAGAGATCCTTCGTCTTGAGCATAATTCTGGCTTCTAGAGATGAATCAACTGGCTATCCTTGAGTGAATCCCCACAAATCTGCCTTCTCTAGCCTAGAAAGACGCCCCTAGACGATAGCCTTGGGCTCCCCCTTTTAGGTCATACTTAAGGTGTATATATAGGCTTTTGGAATGTGTTTCTTTGCCCCTAAGTATCCCAATCCGAATGAAACCTCTATTTGTCACGGTAGGCGCACGACCTTGGCACACGCCCGTGTGAATTGTGGCCAGGCCGTGTGGACTCCATTAATGAGGCACGGCCGCGTGGTCTTGGGTCCAGGCCGTGCCAATTTCGTGCTTTGGCCCATTTGGCCTGTTTTAAGCCCGTTTTTCGTTCTTTTCATCCTCCGGTGCTTCCCTGAGTATAAAACATGAAAATAAAGGATTAAGAGCACCAAATTACATAAAATAAGGGATAATTCATCCAAAAGCATGCTAAATGTGGGATTAAAATATGTTACTTTTACGGTTTATCAATGGGCCTACTTTAAAGGAAGAGATATTAAACCTAAAAAGAATAACTAAAAATGGAAAGATTTAGAAAACAAGTGGGGGAATTGGGGAAAAAAAGATCACTGGACGGGAGTAAAGGATAACGGTTGAGAACAAGGCAGAGACGAAAGGAAGAAGAAGAAGGCAGTCCCTCTTAGCCAGTAGTAGACATTACGATGCCAGAGTTGTGGGCTGGATAGGCAAAAGCTATCTTTCTGAAGTTCTTTCTTTACTTTCTTATTTGTTGTTTTGTAAACTAAATGATGTTGAATGCAATTTTGAATCAGGTTGTTATTTACCAGCCCATGAGTTAATCTCACAGGGTTGGGATTACTTGATGAAACATTTATTTCCATTAATGGCTAAAGCCTAGATTAGTTTTAATTTATTGTTTCATTCAATGGTATTATTGAATTGCATGCGTGTAGTTTCTAGACATAGATGAATGTGTAACATGTTTATAGAATTAATTTAATTCTGAAAAGGTTAGGTTAGGTAGATCGAAATTGAATGATATGAGTGAGTGTTTAAACAAATACTCATAGCAAACTCTAGACATAGAGCAGTGTCTCATACAGAAAGAAGTAGAAACAATCGTAGGAGCCATACTCAAGGCCTATAGACATATAGTGCTCTAGGTGAGGTAACTTAAGGTCTAGCTCTTGAACGAAGAAGACCATAGTAGAACTATTATGAGCAGTAGAATAAGGTTGAACTTGCTGAGGAATTATTGGTTAATGAGGGTAGGTTCTTAGTAATCCCAACTGTACAAATCAACATCATAGATCATTTATCCTTTGCCGTAGCATCTTTGTTTTCACATCCTTAATTGTTTACTTTTTTTTGTTTTGCACATTTTATACAACATTATTCTCTTAATTGCCACTACATTATTATTACTTTTTTTTTACCTTAGCATTAATCTCACTTTACTATAATAACTTAACCATTTTATACCTATTTGATCCTTGTGGAGACAATCTCACTTATCTCTTTATTACTTCATCCGACGTGTATACTTCCATAATTCACATATCGTATTCACACGTGATTGCAAGCCTTACTAGGATATGCCACAAACACCCTGTTTTTGGATTTTTTCCGTAAAGGCTATCACATGAGAATTTTCCACACAGGTTATTAGTTCATTGTTCGTCACAAGGGTTGTTCTTAAAAGTGCATCATGAATGCGTTTTTTACGGATTTTTCCACAAGCGCATTCCTGTCATTTTCCTCCATAAAGGCTTCATTCCATGGTTTGCCACAGAGGTTATCCCTTCATGATTCACCACAAAGGTGTTCCTTTCATATTGCACCATATAGGCTATAATTTTAAGGTTTTCCACAGAGGCACCCCTTCATAATTTGCCACAAAGGTGCTCCTTTCATCTTGCGCCACATAGGCGTTCCTTTCCTAACGTGTTTACTATATGGATTTGCCTAAACTCACATTATGTGATGTTTACCCATCATCATCATGAGACACACAGAGAACCCCATTGGGAAATCACCATCCTTTATTTCTTTCTATATGATGCCATATCCTAAATATGGTCTTACACAATATGGTGCCATGGCCATGGTCTTTCCTTTCAGAGATCGTGTTTTTAGTCCTGACGGACCCCTTTAGACTCCACCGCGGTAAATAGAAACTGACTCTCTGGACAGACCCTTTATGCACTTATACAATTCACATTCATCTTTAACTCCATAACTTACTCTTAACAGAGCATAGACATAGCATACATCCAAGACACACATATATGACCAAACCTAATTCTCAGATTCTATACCATAACATGCATTCTATCCTTAGCATTTGTTCGTATAGTTGTATGAGCGTCATACTTATACTTTTCTAGTTTCGATCTCTACAAAGATATCTCATATACATGCAAGAGTCAGTATAGGGACTCACCTAATTCTCACCTACGACAGTTAAATACTCTAGATCCAAACTTCCACCACGCAAATCAGCAGCAACTACTACTACTGAATATGAAAACCTATTAAGATCTATTCATATACCCCATTTTTCCATTATTTCTAACATTGGAAAACCCCAAGCAAGCCCTTATATCTTTATCTTACTGATTTACCAAATCCAACAGGCTTCGTTTTTCACAATATAACAGTCAAAGTCATTAATCTTACCTCATTATAGATTAATGATTATTGAAGATCAAGATCTACAACTCTAGCTTGAAGGAGAGAGAAATACTGTAAGTTTTTTAAGACTCTGTAATAATACTTCTTGAGGAAGGAAGAAGAAAAACTCCCTCTTTTCTAACCTAAGTATTTATATAAATAACCTAAGCCCTTATTGGAACCTGACACGTGTCTTGAACTTTCAAGACTGCCTTAATAAAAATGGTTTACAACTGTATATAGAAATTCAATATTTTATAATTCTGGTACAACCCTTCATTCCATCCTAACTACCTCATTAGCACATAACTAACTTGATATCCCAATAAACTAGGCATACAATTCCTTTGGCGATAACCCAATTTACCCAAATATCCTCATCATTCTGACCAATCACTTCTTCTTTACAACTTACCACATTCAGAGAACAATCCTTGCATAATACTCTAGCGTCAACTATGCGCCCAACCTATACGCCAAAAGCATCTATTGGGTGGATAGGACTTCACCACTCAAACTACTTTCGGGTTATCCACCTAACTTAAGACCCGCCAAAACTAGGTGTTACAGAAAGCTTCAAATTGTGCAAAGCATTCGGCCAAATTCAACAAAGGTAACTAAGCCTTTTTCTTGAATTTTTTACAGATTTATGATCATGGGAGTTTGATTTAGATAGCCCATGTAGCAATTTGTTCAATTTTAGAATTTTTAGCAAGTTGCCATTATTGATAAATTAATGAATTAGGCTTGAAATTGATAGAAATTAAGCTTAGATTATGATAATGACTAAATTGTAAAGCTTAATAAACTTGGTTGTTAATTTTGTTACATTAGGGACCAAATTGAATAAATTGAATTTTTTTATGAAATTTTGCTAGGAATAGAACTTATAGTATCCTTAATGAATGAGTATGAAATCAAATTTTGGTCTGATGCTAAAAATCGAAAGATATGCTTATCCCAAGTTCAGAGACTAAATTGAATAAAATGCAAAATATGCTTGATTTTATATTTGGATGTGAATTCGATGAATTCTGATATTATTCTTTTATTAATTATCGATCATAGGTAAATAAGATGTCGAGCCATCGAGAGGGAACAGAAAAGCGAGAGTCATCGACGAGTGATGTAAGATTTTGATTTTTGCTTTTATGATTTGAGATCAATTTATTTCTTTGCATATTCATGTCATATTGCATGATTGAATATCAATGAGAGTTAATAATGATTGTATGAATTGATTCGCTATGATTAATATTGATTATTGAGATAATGGACTGAATTGAATAAAAATGAAAAGTATTATGATTTAATGGGAACATAATGTGTAATATGAGAATGGATTGAAACATGTTATATGGTGAGTTATTTGTGTGTTAATGATGATTTGGAATGAAAATTGTGAAATTGAATGTGAAATAATATATGAATTGGATTGAATTGAAATGAAATGAAATAAGTAACTGTTGTGTGATAGTATAGTGTATAAGGTATGAAAATGAAAATTTGACTGATTACAGGGTATGACAAGTAAATGGAATGCTTACAAGGTATGGATATGCGAATATGAATTATAACAGGTATGATAATGCAAATATAAATAGTTGATGTCTATGTGAACTTAGTAAAATCTTAGGATACAGTTGGCATGCCAATAGGGTTATATTCGCACTTGTACGGGTTATGTGATTATATGGAGATTATGACATCTTATATCGAGACCCAGCATCTATTTCGGATCATCAAGTATTATTTGTCTCTACGGACACTTTGGTATGGTAGAGGGATGTAATTGAAAATGTACATTTAATGCCTACGGGCTTTGCACTTTGGTGCTTTAGTGTGGTGTAGTTTACCCATGTATCTGAGTCCATTTTACTAGGGTTCATTGGGCGAAACATTAAAATCAAATCTTGAAATCAGAAAATGAAAAAAACCAAAATTTTGGTAAGCTATTAAAATGTATGATTCGAATTGAAATGGTATGAACTTGTGAATTAATACTGGTATATGATATGATATGATTTGATGATATGGAACTATATGTGTGTATATATATGTAACACCCAAATAATTCTTAATTTTATTTTTGTATGTTGTGTCACAAATATTTGTATGCTACAGTGGTTATGTGTTCTGGGAGTGTCTAAAGAAGTCCCAAGTTCAAGCCTTGGCTTGGGCAATTTTTTTGCTTTTTATTGAATAAACCCCTATCTCTAGCCAGTAGGCTTATTAATAAATATTGGGAAAATATGTCAGAATGGGCTTGCTGGTCTAGCGGTTAGGTGGATTGTTAATGTGCAAGGGGTCTAGAGTTCAAGTCCCAGCGCTAGCAAGGGGATTTATTTTTACAACGTGGCGGTGATAGAGTTGTGTTTGACCGAACTACTAGGTGTTGGAGGTGTGGGGGACTGTAGTTGCCGAATTTTAGGAGAAAATAGGGGGATATGGGAGGTTATCACGATTTGGGGAGTGTTTAGGGGAGAAAAATAAGAGAAATTAAGGATATGGGAGTGTTAGTGCCAAACTTGAACTCTGGTATCTCAAGAGTTCGGCTTTGAGTGGTTCTTCTCTCCATGTTGTTTTGTTTTTTTGCCGATTGTTCCCCTCCCCAACTCTTTCTTTTTCTTGGATTGTTTCTGTTGAATTTTGTTCCCCTTTGCCGCCATTTGCTTCCACAAAAATCTCCCTACTGTTGCCGAAATTCTGTCGTTTTCACCTCTATCAAATTGTTTTACTCTATTTTTCTTTTCGTCTATGAGCTTTGTTTTCAAAAATTCAGTTAATAGCTTTTGTTTTCCATTGTGCCGAATTCCTCCTCTTAGTTTCTTACCCAAAAATTTTGACTTGGGAATTAGGTTCTTTCGGTTGTTCGGGCGACTGTTTTTCATCTTCTATTTCCCTTTTTTCCAAATTTTTGGTGAGTTTTGTGCTTTGGTTTTACTCTCTAATTCTGTTCAGTTTGGCCATATCTCACGCTAACATTTTTTTTCTCTCCTTCATTGCTGATCATTCGGTTGATTTCTCCACTCTCGCACTATAGTGAACAAAGGATCTCACTTGTTCTTCTTTGGCCGAAACCTCTAGTTCTCTTCTGTCGAGGTTGGTAAGTATAGCTATAAGTAAATACTTTTGGTGTTGCTTCAAAGCTTACCTATTTTCGTTTGGTTCAACTGTCATACGAATAGTGGTTAATAGGTGTTCGGTTGGATTGCAGGAATTAGTGGTCATTCGGTTTTGACAGTTTAAGTGGGAAGGCCTCGATTGTTCAACGTGGAAAGGGAATGACGGCGAAGTGATTAAGTATTTCAATTAGGGTCGTTTTAATTTCGGTTGACAGGTGACTAATCGAATATTTATGGTGAACTTAGATTTGGATTGCTCAAGGACTGTGTGCACATTTCCATAACCAGGTGTGTAATACAATTCCGACTATGGGAATAGGCAAAAGCCGGAATAAGGGAACGTCAACGCCACACGAGCGTATGTTCGCTCGTGTGTTAGTCTGTGTGACTAAACATGGGCGTGAGATCAACGACGCCGGCCATGTGTGATTTCATGGGCTGGGCCAAATTAGGCCGTGTGGACCCCACACGGGCGAACCACACGGACATGTGGAGATATTGGGCCAGGCCATGTGATCCACACAGCCAAGGCCATTTTGGGTCGTGTGGGTCCACATGGGCCCGTAATATGGGCCGTGAGCCTATTTTCACTATTTGACTGTTAAGGTTGCACGAGTCGTCCAAGACGACTGTGGACCTACTGTTGGGTCGGTAAGCTTACCCAGACCCCTAATTGACTGAATGACTGTTATGCCCCTATGTGATGTATATAGACTTATGTACATGCATGACTATACTTTAGCATGCTATTTTGACTACACTGAATACATGTATGATATTCTGATGTGACCTGACATGATTGCATGATGCATTGCATGGGGGTGGGTTTTATATTGATCGGAGGAAGTGTACTATAAGGCTTCGAGCCTAAATTACTGGTAGCCCAGCTGCATATTTCTATATAGTGCCGCACTCGGTACTCTATGGAGTGTAGGGATGGGTGGGTTGATTATATCCCCACATGGAGTGTAGGGTTGGACGAAAATGGAGTGTAGAGGCTGGATGGGTAGGGATCAGATATCGATTTATCTCTGTTACACCGATTAATGATTCTCGTAATGGGCCAAGGCCCAAGCACATGATCTTATTCTATCATCGAGATGGGCCAAAGCCCAAACTAAAATTGTTATTGATACTGAAAAAGGGCTTAGGCCCAGACTGTGTTTGTTTTCTGTCTGTTCGCGAAGTATGGGATTACACATTGAGTTTTCGTAAACTCACCCATCTGTTTTAACTTTTCAGGTAATCCCCAGTCATAGGTGGATCGGTGTAGCGAGGGACTCAGCGGTAGCCACACGTCCGCATACATTATCGTATTTGCTTATGTTTTTAAGTATTATTATTTGGGGTATTTTTACTGTAAATGGCCTTTATGGGTTTTTACTTTAATTTGGGATTTTTATTATTATTTTGATTTATAACTGCTTGTAGTAGGATAAGACGCGGGTTTTCAAAAATACAATTGTTGTAGCAAAAATACCACGAATACGTAACTTATGCAAAAGCTTCTGCAATAAATAACGTTTTTAAAATTAATAACAACTTTTTGATAATGACTCACATTTTGAAAATGAATGACACGTCTTGGAATCGTCATAAAACAACACAACAAGGTTAAATAAAAAGGGGGTTTTTCATCGATATCACACTTTGTGAAAAACATTTCAATGTGACATCGCCAGATTCGGCCATAGCGTCTAGGCCGAGTTTGGGGTGTTACATGTAACAACCCAAACCCGGCCCAAACTATGGCCGAATCTAGTTGTTACAGTGGAAGATATTTTGGTAAACACTTTTGGAAAGTAAAAATTCTTAGCTGCCGAAAACCTTTTCAATTGATTGTTTCGTTAAACCTTACTTAGAATTTATTTAAATTTAATTTCAACCAAGTTATTATAAAATATCGAGTGCGCCCGATGGCACGATGAAAACATTTTCGTGTTAATTTGAGAAAACATGTGACTTTAATTTAATATTGATAATCATAGTCTAAAACAATTATTCGACATATGAAAAATAACAAAAAATAAAAATAAAATATCAGGAGGCCTTATTACATCCAAATAAACTAAAAACCGGAAATAAAATTTATCATAACTAAAATTAAGGTTCATTTAATTTAAATCCACCGCATGGCCACCTCGAGTCCAACCGGCTCCTCAACCGCCATCTACGAGTCACCTGAAAAATGTTAAAGGAGAAGGTGAGTCACCAAGACACAGTATGTAACCCTTCCCCCGTTTTAAAGACATTTCCATACACAACATATAACAATTAATATGCAGAATATTATGTACCCCCAACCTAGCCAACCAAACGCCACTGTCTACCCCGCTGTGGTACCAAAACACTGGTGGTGCCAAACCACTGGTGACATATAGTCACGATGTGTTACCAAAACACGGTGTCCAGTGAGACACGAATCGCTTGATGGGGCCAACCCATCGTGTGATACCAAATCAACGCGCAGACGATCCCATATCTCAAGTGGGGCCAACCCACGGTGGTGTTAACCACGAGGGACGAGTCGCTATGAGGTACCAAACCTCTGGAGGTACCAAACCTCACGTGACCGTAGTCACGGGTGTTACCAAAACATCTGGTGCCCGTCGGCACGACATTATCTGCCCCCTCCACTCATCAATCCCACATCAGTCACATATGTATATGTTTCATGTCATCACATACTAAAATCTCATGTATCAATACATCATGCTTCCCAAAAGCATCGAATAACAAATTCATATTAACAGGTACTTACCTGAATCACCATCTATACCGATATGGTATATTATCCAATGCTACATAAAATCAAGATAGCATTCACAACAATCAGCACATTAACAAGTTATACGTGTGTATGTACACACCTGTCACCACTGAATCGTCTAAATCCCGAAAAGAGATGTCGGCCACCTAGATCTACTGGTCCCTATGTTCGGCCACATACATGGGTCAGTACCATGGCCTGTTCGGCCCAAACCAAATTGAGAAGGGTTCCTTGTGAACCCGAAACCTTACCTATCACCCCTTGAGTACTCACCCGGTACTTGATATGCGACTCTGCTTCACTCCTACATTCGGCCATCACTAGAGTTATTAGCCTTTGGCTTAAACGAATAGTAAATAAATATAAATCCTTACCAAAGTCACTTGACAGGGACTGGGCTTGGATCGTATACCTTAAGATCCCGGCACCTAAACAGAATCGATTCCATCACCGATTAGCCACTTTGAAATAATTCGGCTTTTCCATTTAATCAAAGTCGACGAGAGAGAAGGGGTATGGGAGAGGAGTTTCGACATACTTACCCTTGCTTTAATATTCGGCCAAGACTTCAAAATATGGAGGAGGATAATTCGGTTATGTCTAGGGAGTAGGTTCGGCTAAGGTTGATTTCATTATTGATCAAGGCTTGCTTTTGAGTGGAAAAAGGGAATGAAGAAGAAGTATGGGAGGAGTTTTGCCAAGGTCTTGAGAGAATAAAAAAAGAAAACAAGGAGGGAAGAGGTTGGGAATTTCGACTAATAGCTAAAAAAAAAGAAAACAAGGTGGTAGGTTGAGGTTTTTATAGGCATTTGGCACCCCCTCCTACTTGCCCGTCCACTCCTCTCATGAGGAGTTCAAATTTTGGCTAACCTCCTACAATTCCTCTTGACCAATTGTTTAAACCAATTCAAAATAATTTGAATTATTCCAAGGCCTAAATTCTCTCTTACCATCCTTTTAGTGTTAATCCCATAATATCTAATTAATAAATAAAATACATCCTTATTATCCTTACAATTTAAAATACTCATATTATCCCTCTTTATCTTCCATCATCTTATTATCTAAATAAATAAAAAAAAAAGATTAAAGAGAGAAAAACTCTCCCTCTTATTGCCGTCCCACTTAAAGAGCAAAAAGGAGAATCTTGTGACTCGAACCAAGGCTCTCCCTTATCCCTTGTGGCGTCACATGTAGCTCCTAAGTGGCCCTCCTTTTGCCACTTTTCCAAGCTGATTTTTATGCCATTAAATCCTCTATTTATTCTTGTAACCCCTACCCGCTAAGGCTCCCTACCTTTAAAGCTTCCAAATAAAAATTTTCTACTAAACCGAGCCTACTCAAGACCCTTAATTAACCTTTATTATTCCATAAATAATATCACAGTGGTTCAACATAAGAAAAATAATTTAATTCCAAATAGCCCCATCTTTGGGATGTTACAGTTCTACCCCCCTTAAAATAAATTTCGTCCTCGAAATTACCTAGCTAAAACAGATGGGGGTATTGCTGCCGTATTACATCCTCAAATTCCCACGTAGCTTCTTCCACACCATGGTTCCGCCAAAGCACTTTCACTAAGGGCACTGACTTTCTTCGTAGAACCTTCACATCTCGATCTAAGATCTGAATCGGTTCTTCTTCAAAAGATAAATCCGAGTTCACCTCAATCTCTGCTACTGGCACAACGTGCGAAGGATCTGACCGATACCGTCTCAGCATTGATACATGAAATACGTCATGGATGCGATTCGATTCTGCCCGGCAACTCTAGTGATAAGCTACCGGTCCTACTCGCTTTACAACTGTATATGGCCCGATGAACCTTGGGCTTAGCTTCCCTTTTCGTCCAAATCTCAACACCTTTTTCCAAGGCGACACTTTCAGAAAGACCTTGTCTCCCACAACATACTCCATTTCCTTGCGTTTGAGATTGGCATAAGACTTCTGCCTATCTGATGCTTCCTTGAGACGAGACCGAATCACCTTAACTTTGTCTTCGCCTCTGTTACCAGTCTGGACCAGAACTTGTCATTCCCCAACTCCGTCCAACATGTAGGAGTACGGCATTTTCATCCATATAGGGCTTCATATGGAGCCATCTGAATACTCGCTTGATAACTATTGTTATAAGCGAATTCCGCTAATGGTAGGTACTCTTCCCAACTACCACTAAAATCCAAGACACAACCTCTTAACATGTCTTCTAAGATCTCAGTATCACCCTTTCCGATCAGTCGATTGTGGATGGAAAGCCAGATCTTGAAATCTAACCGTGTACCCAAAGCTTGATGCAACGCTTTCAGAACCTTGACGTGAATCGGGATCCCTATCCGAGATAATCGATCATCGCACACCATGCAACCTCACTATTTCACCCACATACAACTTCGCTAGCTTCGGAGTGAGTAATCCATTCTCACCGGCATGAAGTGAGCTGATTTAGTCGAGCGATCCACAATTACCCAAATCGCATCCTTTTTGTTGGGCGTAAGGGTAGCCCACTAACGAAATCCATGGTGATCCTCTCCCATTTCCATTGAGGAATCTTTACCGGTTGAAGTAGTCCCGATGGTAATCGATGTTCAGCCTTAACTCTTTGGCATGTCGGACACTTTCCTACGAACTCGGTTATCTCACGCTTCAACCCGGCCACTAGAATTTTTTCGCAAATCTCCATACATCTTGCTTCCTCCGGATGCATAGCATATGGGCTGCTATGTGCATCATGGAGAATTTTCCGCCTCAACTCTTCATCCTTCGGCATGCATGCTCGCCTCTTGAAAACATAGCACTCCATCACTAGATGACTGCACCCTTCCAAACCACCATCCCGAACTTGTACCCTCTTAGCGTTCAAGCCTTCATCCACTAACCGCTTTTCCTTAATCTCCTCAATCCATGTTGGCTTAACTCGGAGTTCCGCCAAAAGACTCCCATCATCATATAGACTCAACCGAAGCGAACATTGCTCTTAAGTCCGTCACAACCTTAGGCTCAACGCGTCGGCTACCACATTAGCCTTACCGGATGGTACTCGATTGAACAATCGTAGTCCTTTAGTAGTTCAATCCACCGACGTCTCTCGATTCGAGATCCTACGAGTCGGAAGATACCTCAAGCTTTTGTGATCCGTAGACTATCGACTTCTCCCCATACTGTAATGTCTCCATATCTTGAGCAAAGACGCATCGCCGCTAACTCCAAGTCGTGCGTTGGGTAGTTAACCTCATGCGGTCTTAATCGGACGGGATGCATAGGCTACTACCTTCCCATCCTCTGCATCAACACACATCCCAAAACCGGTGTGAGATGCATCACAATAGATCGTGAATAACTTTCTGCTTCAGTCGTGTACAAAACCGGAGCTTAGTCACAAATTTTCCTTAGCTTATCAAAGCTTCCTAACGCTTCTCCGTCCATACAAATGGAACACCTTTCCTTAGTAACTTAGTTAACTGCGCTGCTATTAGAGAGAATCCTTCCACGAATCTCACGATAGTACCCCGCTAAACCCTAAAACTTCGTATTTCACCCACCGACCTAGGTGGTTTCCAATCCATCTTTGCTTCAATCTTGCGAGGGTCTACTCTAATTCCTTCTTGGTGATACTACATGACCTAAGAAAGCCACCTCCTAAGCCAAAATTCGCACTTCATTGAATTTGGCGTATAAATCGCTTTTCCTCAACACTTGTAGGACTACTCGCAAATGCTTGTCATGCTCCTCCTCCGTCCTTGAGTAAACCAATATGTCGTCGATGAACACCACGACGAATTGGTCCAAGTCTTCGTTGAAATACCCTATTCATTAAGTCCATAAATGCCGCGGTGCATTGGTCAACCCGAATGGCATCACCAAGAACTCGTAATGCCCATACCGAGTTCGGAATGCCGTCTTGTGAACATCACCTCCTTCACCCTTAATTGATGATAACTCGACCTAAGGTCAATCTTTGAGAATACCGACGCACCCTTGAGTTGGTCAAACAAGTCATCGATCCGAGGCAGCGGTACTTATTTTTGATCGTTAACTTGTTTAAGTGGCGATAGTCGATGCACATCCGCATAGAACCGCCCTTCTTCTTGACAAACAACACAGTGCTCCCCACGGAGATATACTTGGTCGAATAAACCTCTATCCAAGAGCTCCGAATTTGAGCCTTTAGCTCCACCAATTCCTTTGGTGCCATTCGGTATGGTGCTATAGACACAGTGCCGTTCGGTAGCAAGTCTATACTGATTCGACTTCCCGACCTGGAGGCGGACGGAAGCTCTTCCGGGAACACATCAACAAATTCCCCAACCGTTCGAACCTTTCCAACCATCGACCCCTTAGCTTCCAAAGCACGATTCGAACCAAATACGCCTCACAACCCTTCTTGACCATCTTTTCACCTTCAATGCACACTACATTGGATAGGTAATTCCTTCTATCCCCATCATAACCACTTCATCACCTTCACTGTCTTAAGAACCATGCGCTAGCGCGCAATCCAAATTCGCTTGATACTTAACCACCGGTCCATTCCAAGGATCAAATCGAACTCCCCAAACGGTAGTTCCATCAGATCGACCACAAATACTACCCTTGAAGTTCTAGGGTACGCCTCTATAAAGTTTGTCTACCACTATAGAGTGACCTAAAGGGCTAACTCACGGTCATCTCCTAGAAGCAATTTGAGTTTAGGTCCATAGTTCCTACCACACTACTAGCAATGTACGAGAAGCGTCGAACCCACATCAATTAATGCAACATAAGGAAGATCGGAAATTAAAAACATACCGGTTATGACATCCGGTGCGTCACCCTCCTCGCGACGTCTCATCTGCGTAAACTAAGCCAGCCGCCTAGCCTGCTGTGTTGCCTGAACCTGCGCCGCCTGAGTTCCACGACCTCGGTTAGGACCGTTGTTTCTCTGCCATTACCAAGACCCTCTGTGGTCCCACATTTCTATCCCGAGTACGATTACGCCTCTCCGCCGATTCTTAGCTAGTTTTCGGGGACAATCTCTAACACGATGCTCCAAAGACCCACACTCAAAACATCCTCTATCACCGGTCCAACAACCTCCCCAATGGGTCTTTCCACAGTGGTTACACCGAGTCGGCCCTCGATTAGTAGTCGTGGGCCTTGCCGCTGATTTGGCCCACTTGGCCTAGCCTTTTCTCGAACACTACCTCTTGATCCGGTGACCCAAATCCTCTCTTACGATTATTCCTACTATAACTTTGCCTCTGGCCTCCTTGATCCCTTCGGCTACCTTAGCCTTTTCCACTAGAGATGAGAACTCACGAACTGCTGCGGGGCAATCAAGAACCTCAAATCATCTCGAGTCCGTCCTCAAAGCGGACACAGCGCTCATGTTCGTGAGACACGATGCCTCTCGCATACCTACTCACCTTAAAAACCCCGCCTCATACTCCGACACCGACTTAGTTCCTTGCACTAATCCGGAAAAGCCTTTCTCTCTGCGTGTCGGTGTAGCTGGTGCCCACATACTTCTTCCGATAGGTGGTTTTGAAATACTCCCAAGTCGATCATCTGCTGTAGCCTGTCTCGAATCGTAAGCCACCATCGATACGCTTCATCCTTTAGAAGCGACATCGCCCCTTTCGCCTTTTCTTCCTCGGTCAAAGTCAAGATCATCCATGATCCTTTCGGTTGACTCTAGCAGACTGCTTTGACCGGGTGCCACTCCCGACACACCCGGAATACCTCCGCTCCGTTAGATCGGAGTCGCCGGGGACGATTTACGAGCTCCTAAATTTCCACCACTTGACCACCATCCCCAAGACTCGCAAAACAGCTTGCGATACCGCCTCACCACCCGGCCCCGATCCCGCTCCTCACTCTAAAAGTAGGAGGTGGTGGTGGCGGTGGTACCTCATTTTCGTAACCTTGTCCCGACGGCGACGGGTTCGGACACCGTCATCCTACCCCTAACGCGTCCACGGTGTCCACGTCCTCTAGAACTCATTCTATCTACCGCGCTTTTAATCTGATTAAGAAAAATTTTATGCGTTAGCATTTGTTCCACTTTCTTATTCACGAAGAAATTTTATGGATAGAGTTTTAATCGGAGAGATTCTTTCGAGCAACCAAGGTTTTGATTTCCTATCCTAGTTCGCACAAAGAAGTTCATGCATCCATTCCTTAATACCTTCCATACCTATTCGCTCATCGGACATTTCGCCCATTTCTAACCCTGTGGGTATTTTCGTCTTTTTCCTACAGGGTATTTTCGTAATTTTCCGAACCAAAATATTTTGTTGATGATTTCCAAAGCTAAGTTGTTGAATATTTGTAAAATAGTTTAAATTTTTAGCAAAACCATTGAACTGATATTTTATGAACCGAGGGCATTTTAGTAATTTTACCCCTAAGGGCATTTCGTAATTTTCCACAATCAAGTTTTTGAGAAAAAACGTTGTAAAAATAATGTTCTCGGATTTGATAAAAAAAGTTATTGCACAAGTTTTGAAAACATTAGGGTTTGTTGTTTCATTCTTTTTGAAAACATGGCTAATTCCCTTTTGGGTTTTAATCATTGTGTTTAGCCTATGACCGAGCCCTCCCGGTCGGGGTGAACCAAAGCTACGCACGAGTGCGGTCGGGTGAAGAGGAGGTGGGTCACGCGGACCGCTTAAATACCAAGCTCTCACCGAACCTTTCTAGACATGCGCTGGAGAGGTTACCACACCACCGAGCCCTCCGAGTTAGGGTGAACGAAGCTACGCACTGTAGGATACTGCGAAGAGGAGGTGAGTCACGAGGACCGCTTAAATACTGAGCTCTTAGGATCCAATCCTAGACATGCGCATGGGGTTACCACACCTAGCTCATTGACTAAGTCATAGGTTGGTTTAGTTCCTTAAGTCTTATGTTCTGTTTATGTGTTTGAGTAATCTAATCCTAGGGTTCAAGTTCCTATAAGTCTATCTCGTTCCAAGCTTCCTACCCTTCTACAGAATATAATTCACAAACAGTTTCGATGTACTTACAGGCGGATCGGGTGCAGGAGACTCGGGCCATGCTGTTCAAAAACCAAAAATCATTCCATAAGGCCTACCAAAACATTTTTGGGCCTTGGGCTCCCCACAGCCGAGCTTTGAACTGGGCTCTGATACAAATTTTGTAACAACCCAGACCCGGCCCAAACACTATGGCCGAATCTAGTTGTTCTGATGGAAGATATTTTGTAAACACTTTTGGAAAGTAAAAATTCTTAGCTGCCGAAAACCTTTTCAATTGATTGTTTCGTTAAACCTTACTTAGAATTTATTTAAAATTAATTTCAACCAAGTTATTATAAAATATCGAGTGCGCCCGATGGCACGATGAAAACATTTTCGTGTTAATTTGGGAAAACATGTGACTTTAATTTAATATTGATAATCATAGTCTAAAACAATTATTTGACATATGAAAAATAATAAAAAAAATAAAATATCAGGAGGCCTTATTACATCCAAATAAACTAAAACCAGGAAATAAAATTTATCATAACTAAAATTAAGGTTCATTTAATTTAAATCCACCGCATGGCCACCTCGAGTCCAACCGGCTCCTCAACCGCCATCTACGAGTCACCTGAAAAATGTTAAAGGAGAAGGTGAGTCACCAAGACTCAGTATGTAACCCTTCCCCCGTTTTAAAGACATTTCCATACACAACATATAACAATTAATATGCAGAATATTATGTACCCCCAACCTAGCCAACCAAACGCCACTGTCTACCCCGCTGTGGTACCAAACCACTGGTGGTGCCAAACCACTGGTGACATATAGTCACGATGTGTTACCAAAACACTGGTGTCCGTAGACACGAATCGCTTGATGGGGCCAACCCATCGTGTGATACCAAATCACTGGCAGACGATCCCATATCTCAAGTGGGGCCAACCCACGGTGGTGTTAACCACAGGGACGAGTCACTATGAGGTACCAAACCTCTGGAGGTACCAAACCTCTGGTGACCGTAGTCACGGGTGTTACCAAAACACTGGTGCCCGTCGGCACGATTAATACTGCCCCCTCCACTCATCAATCCCACATCAGTCACATATGTATATGTTTCATGTCATCACATACTAAAATCTCATGTATCAATACATCATGCTTCCCAAAAGCATCGAATAACAAATTCATATTAACAGGTACTTACCTGAATCACCATCTATACCGATATGGTATATTATCCAATGCTACATAAAATCAAGATAGCATTCACAACAATCAGCACATTAACAAGTTATACGTGTGTATGTACACACCTGTCACCACTGAATCGTCTAAATCCCGAAAAGAGATGTCGGCCACCTAGATCTACTGGTCCCAATGTTCGGCCACATACATGGGTCAGTACCATGGCCTATTCGGCCCAAACCAAATTGAGAAGGGTTCCTTGTGAACCCGAAACCTTACCTATCACCCCTTGAGTACTCACTTCGGTACTTGATATGCGACTCCTGCTTCACTCCTACATTCGGCCATCACTAGAGTTATTAGCCTTTGGCTTAAACGAATAGTAAATAAATATAGATCCTTACCAAAGTCACTTGACAGGGACTGGGCTTGGATCGTATACCTTAAGATCCCGGCACCTAAACAGAATCGATTCCATCACGGATTAGCCACTGAAATAATTCAGCTTTTCCATTTAATCAAGTCGACAGAGAGAAGGGGTATGGGAGAGGAGTTTCGACATACTTACCCTTGCTTTAATATTCGGCCAAGACTTCAAAATATGGAGGAGGACAATTCGGTTATGTCTAGGGAGTAGGTTCGGCTAAGGTTGATTTCATTATTGATCAAGGCTTGCTTTTGAGTGGAAAAAGGGAATGAAGAAGAAGTATGGGAGGATTTTCGGCCAAGGTCTTGAGAGAATAGAAAAAAAAGAAAACAAGGAGGGAAGAGGTTGGGAATTTCGACTAATAGCTAAAAAAAGAAAACAAGGTGGTAGGTTGAGGTTTTTATAGGCATTCGGCACCCCCCTCCTACTTGCCGTCCACTCCTCTCATGAGGAGTTCAAATTTCGGCTAACCTCCTACAATTCCTCTTGACCAATTTTTTAAACCAATTCAAAATAATTTGAATTATTCCAAGGCCTAAATTCTCTCTTACCATCCTTTTAGTGTTAATCCCATAATATCTAATTAATAAATAAAATTCATCCTTATTATCCTTAGAATTAATCAAATAAAAATACAATTTAAAATACTCATATTATCCCTCTTTATCTTCCATCATCTTATTATCTAAATAAATAAATAAAAAGAGGATTAAAGAGAGAAAAACTCTCCCTCTTATTGCCGTCCCACTTAAAGAGCAAAAAGGAGAATCTTGTGACTCGAACCAAGGCTCTCCCTTATCCCTTGTGGCGTCACATGTAGCTCCTAAGTGGCCCTCCTTTTGCCACTTTTCCAAGCTGATTTTTATGCCATTAAATCCTCTATTTATTCTTGTAACCCCTACCCGCTAAGGCTCCCTACCTTTAAAGCTTCCAAATAAAAATTTTCTACTAAACCGAGCCTACTCAAGACCCTTAATTAACCTTTATTATTCCATAAATAATATCACAGTGGTTCAACATAAGAAAAATAATTTAATTCCAAATAGCCCCATCTTTGGGATGTTACATTACATTTAGTGGTATCAGAGCCAGGATGCAAAACTCGGCTATGAATTGGGTTTTAAAAATTTGAAATTCCTAAAGAACTATTTTTCAAATGAGTCGAAGTGTTTTGAAAGGTTTTACTGAATGTGTGGTACACCGAGTCTCTATCGCCGATTCTGTAAGTTCTCTCTGAAAACTGTATTATGATTTAAACTGGAACTGTTATAGGTATTGTTACTGAGACTACTGTAGGTAGTATACCGTACTGCAAACACCTTAGTAGTGTACACTGGGACTGTAGCAAAACAGATAGATACTGCGCTCTGCGAAAACGAATACTGAATTACTAATACTATTTTACATAAAACTTTATTAATAATAACTGAAACTGTAAACTAATCTACATAAAACTGTTAATTCAGATAAAACACAATTCGATAATGAGCACAAGAGGTACTCACAGACAGGGTACAAGAGGCCATGGTAGAGGCCGTAGAGGTGCTCGAGTTGGGTCCTCGCCATCTGGCCACATACCTAATTTGGAAACCAGTGAGACACCGCCTTCGCCTGTGACTGAGACTGGGTCTCATGATCGAACGGCTGGGGACGACGCACTGTCTCAAGCCATGTTAAGAATTTTGGAGAGGGTCGCTGGGACCAATACTGGTACTGGGGGCCAAGGGTCGGTTACGGAACGACTCCGGTCCAATGGAGCTGAGATTTTTAGGGATATTGCTGGGGTTTCCCCTAATGTGGCTGAGCACTGGATAGAGGCCATGGAGAGAATTATGGATGACCTGGACTGCACCCCCGAGCAAAAATTAAAGGGTGCTATTTCGATACTTCGAGTTGAGGCATATCAGTGGTGGCTCACGGTAAAGGAGGGCACTCAAGCTGATCGACTGTCTTGGGAGTTTTTCAAGACTGCCTTCCAGGGAAAGTATGTGGGGGCCAGTGATCGCAGTGAATTGGAACTTTAAAATTTATAAAAAGAATGATCGAACCTAGAAACTAACTCTGACAACGATTAAAGGCAAGTGTACCTATCGAACAGTAGTATAGCTTAGGCAAGACCGGATTATCGAACCCAAAGGAACTAAAAGTACTAATACTAACGTTCTTTTTATTATCTAGCCTAAAAATAAAGAGAGATTGTTTATCTAATCTAAATTAATTAACTACTAAACTAAAGGCTCTAAGACAAAGAAGAATGAATTTGGAAAATAACTTGGGAAAAACTCAGTTGATTTAGATGATACCCTAGGAAAAATCCACCTAGACTTCACTTGTTATCTAACACTAAACCATACGATTTATTCACTTAGTTTGATTCGTAAGACTCCCTAACGTATATTAAACCCTCTCTCGAGGCGAATAACGTCTAACCCTAGGTTAATTAGTGGAACTCTCGTTCTCTTATAATAACCCCTAGAATAGCAGTAAATCGATCTATGGATTCACATATTAGGTTTCACCCTAATCCGGCAAAATCTCGTCACCTTATCTCTAGGCGTGTGATCAACTTCGCTTAATTATGTTGGATATACTCTTAGGTAGGGTCTATTCCTCCTCCACCTAAGCACATTAAATTTGGATTAAGGTCACATAATTAAGAACAAACTAAGTATTTATCATCTAATTCAGAAAACAATAAAAAAATTCATCATAGGTTTCATCCCCTTCGGGTATCCGAAGGGTTTAGTTCATAACAATAAAAGAAAACATCTCAAGAGAAAAGATAAAACAAAACATAAGAAATTCCTAAAACCCCCTGAAGGAATTGAAGGAGAGATCCTCCGTCTTGAGTATAATTCTGGCTTCTTGAGATGGATCAACTGGCTATCCCTGAGTGAATCCCCACAAATCTGCCTTCTCTGGCCTAGCACGACGCCCATAGACGATGGCTTTGGGCTCCCCCTCTTAGGTCATACTTAGGGTGTACTTATAGGCTTTTGAAATACGCTTCTTTCTCCCTAAGTATCCTTTTCCCGAATGAAGTTGCTCTTCTCCACGGTAGAGGCACGGCCATGGCGCACGCCCGTGTGAATCATGGCCAGGCCGTGTTCGGATTTCATTAATGAGACACGGCCGTGTGAGTCAGGGTTAGACCGTGTTCTAGATGATTAACTTGGCACGGCCGTATGGGTCCAAGTCCAGGCCATGTCGATTTCCTCTTTGGCCCGTTTTGGTCCGTTTTGAGCCTGTTTCTCGTTCTTTTTATCCTTGGGTGCTTTCCTGAGTATAAGACATGAAAAGAAAGGATTAAGAGCACCTTTTTACATAAATCAAGGGATAATTCATCCAAAAGCATACTAAATGTGGGATTAAAATATGTTACTATTTCGGTTTATCAAATACCCCCACACTTAAGCTTTTGCTTGTCCTCAAGCAAAATTCTCAACTTACCATTAAAACGAACTTCCTATAATTCATAATAGTCATTGATAGTGTCTCATCATAATTCAGGGATAATTTATACATGGATAATTCAACTCAAAGTGTCCTAAAAATTCAAACACTATAAGCCTTATATTTTGTAGCACAAAACATAGGTGTTTCCCTTCATTTAAATAATTACCTCTGATTTGAAATTGACAAGGATTGACATCCTCACTAAAGATTCACTCAAATCACTCAAAGTGTTTAAGGTTCAAAATTTAGGCACTCAAAAGTCAAACATGAAGAGTTAATCCCATAGGCTTGCATGAAAATCAAATCTCCACCACTGAAATACGAGATGAAACACAAATCAAAAGGTCTTTGTTAGGGTTGTAACGGGGCTAGGGTTAAGGTGTGGAATAAGGCTGAATTAGAGGGTTAGAATCGAGATTGAATTGACAAATTACCTAACTAACAACTAATGAACTAATAATAATAATTACATCAATTGAAAACTAATAATACTAATAATACGAGCTTCTTCTTCGATATTTGGAATTTAAATAAATGTATAAACTTATTTAATCACATAACTATTAATGAATATACTTCGTTTTTTTTTAAGAACAAACTAAATACGTAATAAAGGATAAATTACTAAAATTCATAATTAGGCAACTAATCAGATCAAATCTCGATATAGGGGTAGTTAGAGAGAATGGTGATAACAATTTCAAAGGGTTTTGGGTTAATATTAGTGGGTGAGTCAATAAATAGGGTTGTTAGGATTAAAAGGGGTTCACTAGGGGTTAATTTGTGAAGGTAGGCTTTTAATGGAGTTAGTGGGTTAAAACCTAGGTGCCTTTATCATCTCTGTATATCAAATCAAAAGTGTGGTCTCAACATGTATAATCGATGCAAGTTCTAGAATAACAAATCAAGTTTGACCATACTCATAATCAATAAAGTGAGCAAGAAAAAGAATTTATGCTCTATAAGGCTCAAAAACTCACAAAAATTATGGGTATTTTTGACATCAACCTTGTAAATATCAAATTTCAAGGTAATATTTAAATTCAGGTAGACGACCTAGAAAATTTTTAATTCAGAAAAATAGACTTATTATGCTTGATTCTCTAGTATTCTTAGAATTTAATCATCAATGCACAATTATCAATGACTTAATCTAAAACATATCAATAAAAATCATAAATCATCAGAAATTTCATCCTAATTAGTAATATGAGTAAATTACTTAAAAACAAGACTAAATTCAGGGATTTTGAGAATAATGAAAAAAAAAAGTTTGGTACTACGTCTAAGATTCACCCCCCTACACTTAAGATGTACATTGCCCTCAATGTACAAAGATAGATAATATAAATGTAATGTTCAGATCAGAAGATATGGGGATAAGTGAAACTCCCTGAATTATGGATGAAATCCTTGAGTTGGCAGTGGTCGTGGTGAAAGATAAGTTGGAGAGCCGGTCTGGATGACGATCCTACGCTAGATGAAGAAATTGGGTAGCTCATGCAGGATTAGCCAAGATATACTAATAATAATTAAAATTATACTAATTCAATAATTAAAGAAAAGCAAGATAAAGTGGAGAAAAATAAAGATGAAACGAAAACTAAAGGAAAAGAAAAATGGACTATGGAGTCCTTATTGTTGGGTGTGATTTCTAAAAATTTGTGGATATGGTGGTGGTCGTGGCGTGATTCCCTAGCAGCCTTTAGAACCTGACACTAAGAAGTTAAAATAAAATAAACTAATTTAAGTAGAAGAGAAGTACAGATAAGGAAATTCAAGCAAAAGAGAAAAACAAATTAAAAACTAGATAGCCTCAAATATCCTTGGCTTGTCGTGAGAATGAAACGGCTGGCATGAACTTATGTAGATCGGTCTCTTTTGAAGAGATTGTGCTTGATTCCTTCCGCTTCTTTGGCATGGTTCTAGCGTTGCTCAAGAGTGATAGAGGCTTTGTTTCTAAGGAAGGAGAGAGATTTTTGAAAGAAAAAAAAGATAGAAGAAGGTGGGGTGAAGGGGGAGGGCTGTGGGGTTTAAATAAAATTTTGAATCTGAGGCTCTTCCACGCTCGTGGATGGAGGGTGTGTCGATTCACACGATCGACTCGCACGGCCGTGTTCCTAGGTGTGTTGGTTACCCCACACTCGTGTCTATCCTGTGTTCGACAAGTCAGTATGTTGGCACGATTTTTAGGCACGGGCGTGTTCAGCCCGTGCTTCGCAAGTCAGTAGCTTCACACGGTCATGGGGCACGGTCGTGCCCCTTTGTCGGTGCTCGTGGTGTAGTGGTTGGATCCGTGACATCTAAAAGTGGTTGGAATTGATTCGCACGGCCTCTGCTATGTCAATACGGGGATTCTTATGTCCACACGGCCACAGCCACGGCCGTGTGCAAGGCCGTGTGACTTAGAAATCTACACTTCTGGTTAGTTTATAACTAGGTGTAAAGAAAAGAAGAAAAGGAAAAATAAATTTAAAGCAAAATGTAAAATGTAAAAATAAATTGTGTTAGTGCTCGGGTTGTCTCCTGAGAAGCGCTAGTTTATAGTCTTAAGCTAGACTCTCCTCTCATTTGCATTGTCAGGGTGGTTTGAGGAGTTGGAAGTCCTTCCTCATGCCATCATTTGTATCCTCGTGAAAAGATTTAAGTCGAGATGCGTTTATAGTAAAAGTACCAAAAATAGGATTACTTACCTCGACTGTTCCATATGGGAAAACACTGGTTACCCTAAAAGGTATTTCTTTATTTGTGTTAGGGTCCGGAGGAGATATTCGAGGATCTGCCTGATCTAACAGTACCTGGTCCCCTATTTTGAAGTGGTTTGTTGTTCCTATTAGCTCTTTTGGGGGCTCCTTCGATTTTATCTTGTGTGGTTCTGGTTCTTCGTCACGTATCCCTGATTTCTCCTTGAAGTGTGTCTTCCACTCGTCTAGATCATCAATCTGAATCTCTCGTTCCTCATGAGTTATTTCTTTGTCGGCATGGGGTTTAGGATCGGGTTCAGTTGTATTCTTTGGTGGTGCTTCCTGAAAATAAGGGTTAACCGAATGGTTATCAGTAGAATTTACGTTCTCACCTTGATTACTCGATGTTCTAGCCGAGTCGAGAGCCTTGAGGGCGACCGTCTCATTACCTACACAAAGTATGAGTTCTCCTACATCAACATCAATTTTAGTCCTGGCAGTCGCTAAAAAGGGTCTTCCTAAAATTAGGGGAATCGAATTATCCTCATCCATGTCTAAGACAACAAAATCTACTGGGAAAATGAATCTGTCAATTTTTACAAGAACATCTTTGATAATACCCCTAGGAATTCTAACAGTTTTATCAGCTAATTGAATGCTCATCCTAGTTTGCTTGGGTTTCCCTAGACCTAGTTGTTTAAATAATTTATAAGGCATGACATTAATGCTTGCCCCTAAATCGCCTAACGCATTATCAACGGTTAGTCTACCAATTAAACATGGAATTGTAAAACTCCCCTGGATCTTTTAGCTTTTGTGGTAGTCTATTCTGTAACATTGCTGAGCACACTACGTTTAATTCCACATGTGGATCCTCGTCTAACTTGCGCTTATTCGTCAAGAGATGTTTTAAAAATTTCCTCGAATCTGGCATCTGTGAAAGAGCTTCAAGTAGCGGTAAGTTAATATGTAATTTCTTTAAAAGTTTAAGAAACTTACCGAATCGTTTCTTTCAGTATCGTCTCTCGTTAACGCCGGGATATGGTATGCGAGGTTGGTACTCCTTGATTACTGATTTTGGCTTGTCTTGTGTTGCCTCAACTTTACCTTTTTCTACCTCGTTTCCTTATGTTGGACTGGGTTCATCTACTTCTTCGCTTTCTTGAGCTGTTATGGCTTGGATTTGCTCCTTTGGATTAATTTCGGTATTACTCGGTAGACGCCCTTGCGGTCGTTCGGATAATAGCTTCGCAATTTGTCTGACTGACTGGGTAATTTCCCCGATTGCCTTTGTAAGTCCTCCAACTTGGTTCTCGATCGTTTTGATCGATGTTTGTTGGGTGTCGAGTGTTACATCAGTTTTTTGGAGACGGGCTTCTGTGGATGCTATGAATTTGTTCAACGTCTCTTCAAGATTCAGCTTCTTTTCCTGTGGATAGGGCTGATTTGGGAAATTTTGAGGAGGTTGTTGTCTTTGATTTCCTTGATTTCCTTGACCTCCCCATGAAAAATTTGGGTGGTTCCTCCAACCTGGATTATAATTATTACTATATGGGTTATTATTAGCTCTGAAATTGTTACCTATATAGTTCATATGTTCGCTTTCTGTGCCCGGTTGGTAGGGTGGGTACTCAGGATTCGCCACAGTTCCACTTGTGTCGCACTGCATGACTGGATGTACCTGCGAAGAACACAAACTATCAAGCTTCTTATTCATCAACTCTACTTGATTTGATAGCATGGTTACTGCGTCGAGGTTGTAAACTCCGGCTGTTTTTATTGGCCTTGTTCTTGTAACTTGCCACTGATAGTTATTCAGCGACATCTCTTCTATAAATTCGTAGGTTACTTCAGGAGTTTTATTATTCAGAGTTCCACCGGTGGCTGAGTCGATTAGTTGCCTCGTTGAGAGGTTTACACCGTTATAGAATGTTTGGACTTGGAGCCACAAGGGTAAACCATGGTGCGGACACCTTCTCAAGAGATCCTTATATCTCTCCCATGCATCGTATAATGTCTCTAAATCCATCTGCACAAAAGAAGATATATCATTGCATAATTTGGCCATTTTGGGTGGTGGGAAATATTTTAATAAGAATTTTTTGGTCATTTGTTCCCATGTAGTGATTGACCCTCGTGGTAACGAGTTTAACCACTGTTTGGCTTTATTCCTTAATGAAAAGGGAAATAACCAAAGACGTATGGCATCATCAGAAACACCATTTATTTTGAAGGTATCACAAAACTCTAAAAAGTTAGCTATATGAGTGTTTGGATCTTCGTCCTGCAAACCATCAAATTGAAAAAACTGTTGAATCATTTGTATAGTGTTAGGCTTTAATTCAAAATTATTAGCAGCTATAGCAGGCCTAACAATACTTGATTCGGCTCCTGTTAAATGAGGTTTAGCATAATCATACATAGTACGCGAAGCATTATTTTCTCCCACATCATGTGGTGGTGGGTTATTTTCGTCCATCCCTTCAGTAGGATTGGATCTGTCTTCTCGCTCTCCTTCTTGGTAATTTAGGGGTCGCCTAATTTCTCTGTGATTTCTCTGAGCGGTAGCTTCAATATCACTGTCGTATTCTAAAGGTCCTCTCGGGTTCCTTCTAGTCATAAACTAGAGGTACCTGCTAGGAAAAGAAAGAAAGAAATTTAGCAAAATTTAAAAACAATAAAAATAAAAATAAATTGCGGAAAATAAAAATAATGGCTAAAGTAATAAAAATAGAGCTTTCTTAATATTTTAGTTCCAAACAACGGCGCCAAAAACTTGATCATTTGTGAATCAGAGCTTTAAAATTTATAAAAAGAATGATCGAACACGAAACTAACTCGACAATGATTAAAGGCAAGTGTACCTATCGAGCATTAAAGAGTATAGCTTAGGCAAGACCGGATTATCGAACCCAAAAGAACTAAAAGTACTAATACTAACTTTCTTTTTATTATCTAGCCTAAAAATAAAGAGAGATTGTTTATCTAATCTAAATTAATTAACTACTAAACTAAAGACTCTAAGACACAGAAGAATGAATTTGGAAAATAACTTGGGAAAAACTCAGTTGCTTTAGATGATACCCTAGGAAGAATCCACCTAGACTTCACTTGTTATCTAACACTGAACCATACGATTTATTCACTTAGTTTGATCCGTAAGACTCCCGAACGTATATTAAACCCTCTCTCGAGGCGAATAATGTCTAACCCTAGGTTAATTAGTGGAACTCTCGTTCTCTTATAATAACCCCCTAGAATAGCAGTAAATCGATCTATGGATTCCCATATTAGGTTTCACCCTAATCCCCCAAAATATTGCCACCCCATCTCTAGGCGTGCGATCAACTCCGCTTAATTATGTTGTATCTACTCTTAGGCAGGGTCTATTCCTCCTCCACCTAAGCACATTAAATTTGGATTAAGCTCACATAATTAAGAACAAACTAAGTATTTATCATATAATTCAGAAAACAATAACAAGATTCATCATAGGTTTTATCTCTCTTGTATCCAGAAGGGTTTAGTTTATAACAATAAAGGAAAACATCTCAAGAGAAAAGATAAAACAAAACATAAGAAATCCCTAAAACCCCTTGAATGAATTGAAGGAGAGATCCTCTGTCTTGAGTATAATTCTGGCTTCTTGAGATGGATCAACTGGCTATCCCTGAGTGAATCCCCACAAATCTGCCTTCTCTGGCCTAGCACGACGCCCCTAGACGATGGCTTTGGGCTCCCCCTCTTAGGTCATACTTAGGGTGTATTTATAGGCTTTTGAAATACGTTTCTTTCTCCCTAAGTATCCTTTCCCGAATAAAATTGCTCTTCTCCACGGCAGAGGCACGACCATGGCGCACGCCTGTGTGAATCGTGGCCAGGCCGTGTTCAGATTCCTTTAATGAGACACGACCGTGTGAGTCGGGGTTAGACCATGTTCTAGATGATTGACTTGGCACGGCCGTGTGGGTCCAAGTTCAAGCCGTATCGATTTCCTCTTTGGCCCGTTTTGAGCCTTTTTCTCATTCTTTTTATCCTTGGGTGCTTTCCTGAGTATAAGACATGAAAAGAAAGGATTAAGAGCACCTTTTTACATAAATCAAGGGATAATTCATCCAAATGCATATAAATGTGGGATTAAAATATGTTACTATTTCGGTTTATTAAATACCCCCACACTTAAGCTTTTGCTTGTCCTCAAGCAAAATTCTCAACTTACCATTAAAACGAACTTCCTATAATTCATAATAGTCATTGATAGTGTCTCATCATAATTCAGGGATAATTTATACATGGATAATTCAACTCAAAGTGTCCTAAAAATTCAAACACTATAAGCCTTATATTTTGTAGCACAAAACATAGGTGTTTCCCTTCATTTAAATAATTACCTCTAATTCGAAATTGTCAAGGATTGACATCCTCACTAAAGATTCACTCAAATCACTCAAAGTGTTTAAGGTTCAAAATTTAGGCCCTCAAAAGTCAAACATGAAGAGTTAATCCCATAGGCTTGCATAAAATCAAATCTCCACCACTGAAATACGAGATGAAACACAAATCAAAAGGTCTTTGTTAGGGTTGTAACGGGGCTAGGGTTAAGGTGTGGAATAAGGCTGAATTAGAGGGTTAGAATCGAGATTGAATTGACAAATTACCTAACTAAAAACTAATGAACTAATAATAATAATTACATCAATTGAAAACTAATAATACTAATAATACGAGCTTCTTCTTTGATATTTGGAATTTAAATAAATGTATAAGCTTATTTAATCACATAACTAATAATGAATATACATCATTTTTTTAAGAACAAACTAAATACGTAATAAAGGATAAATTACTAAAATTCATAATTAGGCAACTAATCAGATCAAATCTCGATATAGGGGTAGTTAGAAAGAATGGTGATAACAATTTCAAAGGGTTTTGGGTTAATATTAGTGGGTGAGTCAATAAATAGGGTTGTTAGGATTAAAAGGGGTTCACTAGGGGTTAATTTGTGAAGGTAGGCTTTTAATGGAGTTAGTGGGTTAAAACCTAGGTGCCTTTATCATCTCTGTATATCAAATCAAAAGTGTGGTCTCGACATGTATAATCGATGCAAGTTCTAGAATAACAAATCAGTGTTGACATACTCATAATCAATAAAGTGAGCAAGAAAAAGAATTTATGCTCTATAAGGCTCAAAAACTCACAAAAATTATGGGTATTTTTAACATCAACCTTGTAAATATCAAATTTCAAGGTAATATTTAAATTCAGGTAGACGACCTAGAAAATTTTTAATTCAAAAAAATAGACTTATTATGCTTGATTCTCTAGTATTCTTAGAATTTAATCATCAATGCACAATTATCAATGACTTAATCTAAAATATATCAATAAAAATCATAAATCATCAAAAATTTCATCCTAATTAGTAATATGAGTAAATTACTTAAAAACAAGACTAAATTCAGGGATTTTGAGAATAATGAAAAAAAAAGTTTGGTACTACGTCTAAGATTCACCCTCCCCCCACACTTAAGATGTACATTGCCCTCAATGTACAAAGATAGATAATATAAATGTAATGTTCAGATTAGAAGGTATGGGGATAAGTGAAACTCCCTGAATTATGGATGAAATCCTTGAGTTGGCAGTGGTCGTGGTGAAAGATAAGTTGGAGGGCCGGTCTGGATGACGATCCTGCGCTAGATGAAGAAATTGGGTAGCTCATGCAGGATTAGTCAGGATATACTAATAATAATTAAAATTATACTAATTCAATAATTAAAGAAAAGCAAGCTAAAGTGGAGAAAAATAAAGATGAAACGAAAACTAAGGGAAAAGAAAAATGGACTATGGAGTCCTTATTGTTGGGTGTGATTTCTAAGGCTGTGGATATGGTGGTGGTCGTGGCGTGATTCCCTAGCAGCCTTTAGAACCTGACACTAAGAAGTTAAAATAAAATAAACTAATTTAAGCAGAAGAGAAGTACAGATAAGGAAATTCAAGCAAAAGAGAAAAACGAATTAAAAACTAGATAGCCTCAAATATCCTTGGCTTGTCGTGAGAATGAAGCGGCCGGCATGAACTTATGTAGATCGGTCTCCTTTGAGGAGATTGTGCTTGATTCCTTCCGCTTCTTTGGCATGGTTCTAGCGTTGCTCAAGAGTGATAGAGGCTTTGTTTCTAAGGAAAGGAGAGAGATTTTTGAAAGCAAAAAAAGATGAAAGAAGGTGGGGTGAAGGGGGAGGGCTGTTGGGTTTAAATAAATTTTTTTATCTGAGGCTTTCCCACGCCTGTGGATGGAGGGTGTGTCGATTCACACGGCCGACTCGCACGGCCGTGTTCCTAGGTGTGTTGGTTACCCCATGCTCGTGTCTAGCCTGTGTTCGACAAGTCAGTATGTTGGCACGATTTTTAGGCACGGACGTGTTCAGCCCGTGCTTGGCAAGTCAGTAGCTTCACACGGTCATGGGGCACGGTCGTGCCCTTTGTCGGTGCTCGTGGTGTAGTGGTTGGATCCGTGACATCGAAAAATGGTTGGAACTGATTCGCACGGCCTCTGCTATGTCAATACGGGGATTCTTATGTCCACACGGCCACGGCCACGGACGTGTGCAAGGCCGTGTGACTTAGAAATCTACACTTCTGGTTAGTTTATAACTAGGTGCAAAGAAAAGAAGAAAAGGATAAATAAATTTAAAGCAAAATGTAAAAATAAATTGTGTTAGTGCTCGGGTTGCCTCCCGAGAAGCGCTAGTTTATAGTCTTAAGCTAGACTCTCCTCTCATTTGCATTGTCAGGGTGGTTTGAGGAGTTGGAAGTCCTTCCTCATGCCATCATTTGTATCCTCGTGAAAAGATTTAAGTCGAGATGCGTTTATAGTAAAAGTACGAAAAATAGGATTACTTACCTCGACTGTTTCGTATGGGAAAACACTGGTTACCCTAAAAGGTATTTCTTTGTTTGTGTTAGGGTCCGGAGGAGATATTCGAGGATCTGCCTGATCTAACAGTACCTTGTCCCCTATTTTGAAGTGGTTTGTTGTTCCTATTAGCTTTTTTGGGGGCTCCTTCGGTTTTATCTTGTGTGGTTCTGGTTCTTCGTCGTGTATCCCTGATTTCTCCTTGAAGTGTATCTTCCACTCGTCTAGATCATCGATCTGAATCTCTTGTTCCTCATGAGTTATTTCTTTGTCGGCATGGGGTTTAGGATCGGGTTCAGTTGTATTCTTTGGTGGTGCTTCCTGAAAATAAGGGTTAATCGAATGGTTATCAGTAGAATTTACGTTCTCACCTTGATTACTCGATGTTCTAGCCGAGTCGAGAGCCTTGAGGGTGACCGTCTCATTACCTACACAAAGTATGAGTTCTCCTGCATCAACATCAATTTTAGTCCTGGCAGTTGCTAAAAAGGGTCTTCCTAAAATTAGGGGAATCGAATTATCCTCATCCATGTCTAAGACAACAAAATCTACTGGGAAAATGAATCTGTCAATTTTTACAAGAACATCTTCGATAATACCCCTAGGAATTCTAATAGTTTTATCAGCTAATTGAATGCTCATCCTAGTTTGCTTGGGTTTCCCTAGACCTAGTTGTTTAAATAATTTATAAGGCATGACATTAATGCTTGCCCCTAAATCAGCTAACGCATTATCAACAGTTAGTCTACCAATTAAACATGGAATTGTAAAACTCCCTGGATCTTTTAGCTTTTGTGGTAGTCTATTCTGTAACATTGCTGAGCACACTACGTTTAATTCCACATGTGGATCCTCGTCTAACTTGCGCTTATTCGTCAAGAGATGTTTTAAAAATTTCCTCGAATCTGGCATCTGTGAAAGAGCTTCAAGTAGCGGTAAGTTAATATGTAATTTCTTTAAAAGTTTAAGAAACTTACCGAACTGTTCCTCTATATCGTTTCTCGTTAACGCTTCGGGATATGGTATGCGAGGTTGGTACTCCTTGATTACCGGTTTTGGCTTGTCTTGTGTTGCCTCAACTTTACCTTTTTCTACCTTGTTTCCTTGTGTTGGACTGGGTTCATCTACTTCTTCGCTTTCTTGATTTGTTATGGCTTGGATTTGCTCCTTTGGATTAATTTCAGTATTACTCGGTAGACGCCCTTGCGGTCGTTCAGATAATAGCTTCGCAATTTGTCCGGCTGACTGGGTAATTTCCCCAATTGCCTTTGTAAGTCCTCCAACTTGGTTCTCGATCATTTTAATCGATGTTTGTTGGGTGTCGAGTGTTACCTCAGTTTTTTGGAGATGGGCTTCTGTGGATGCTATGAATTTGTTCAACTCTCTTCAAGATTCAGCTTCTTTTCCTGTGGATAGGGCTGATTTTGGAAATTTTGAAGAGGTTGTTGTCTTTGATTTCCTTGATTTCCTTGACCTCCCCATGAAAAAATTGGGTGGTTCCTCCAACCTGGATTATAATTATTACTATATGGGTTATTATTAGCTCTGAAATTGTTACCTATATAGTTCATCTGTTCGCTTTCTGTGCCCGGTTGGTAGGGTGGGTACTCAGGATTCGCCACAGTTCCACTTGTGTCGCACTGCATGACTGGATGTACCTGCAAAGAACACAAACTATCAAGCTTCTTATTCATCAACTCTACTTGATTTGATAGCATGGTTACTGCGTCGAGGTTGTAAACTCCGGCTGTTTTTATTGGCCTTGTTCTTATAACTTGCCACTGATAGTTATTCAGCGACATCTCTTCTATAAATTCATAGGTTGCTTCAGGAGTTTTATTATTCAGAGTTCCACCGGCAGCTGAGTTGATTAGTTGCCTCGTTGAGAGGTTTACACTGTTATAGAAAGTTTGGACTTAGAGCCACAAGGGTAAACCATGGTGCGGACACCTTCTCAAGAGATCCTTATATCTCTCCCATGCATCGTATAATGTCTGTAAATCCATCTGCACAAAAGAAGATATATCATTGCGTAATTTGGCCGTTTTGGCTGGTGGGAAATATTTTAATAAGAATTTTTCGGTCATTTGTTCCCATGTAGTGATTGACCCTCGTGGTAACGAGTTTAACCACTGTTTGGCTTTATTCCTTAATGAAAAGGGAAATAACTGAAGACGTATGGCATCATCAGAAATGCCATTTATTTTGAAGGTATCACAAAACTCTAAAAAGTTAGCTATATGAGTGTTTGGATCTTCGTCCTGCAAACCATCAAATTGAACAAACAGTTGAATCATTTGTATAATGTTAGGCTTTAATTCAAAATTATTAGCAGCTATAGCAGGCCTAACAATACTTGATTCGGCTCCTGTTAAATAAGGTTTAGCATAATCATACATAGTACGCGAAGCATTATTTTCTCCCACATCATGTGGTGGTGGGTTATTTTCGTCCATCCCTTCAGTAGGATTGGATCTGTCTTCTCGCTCTCTTTCTTGGTAATTTAGGGGTCGCCTAATTTCTCTGTGATTTCTTCGAGCGGTAGCTTCAATATCACTGTCGTATTCTAAAGGTCCTCTCGGGTTCCTTCTAGTCATAAACTAGAGGTACCTGCTAGGAAAAGAAAGAAAGAAATTTAGCAAAATTTAAAAACAATAAAAATAAAATAAATTGCGGAAAATAAAAATAATGGCTAAAGTAATAAAAATAGAGCTTTCTTAATATTTTAGTTCCCCGACAACGGCGCCAAAAACTTGATCGCTGTGAATCAGAGCTTTAAAATTTATAAAAAGAATGATCGAACCTGGAAACTAACTCTGACAACGATTAAAGGCAAGTGTACCTATCGAACAGTAGTATAGCTTAGGCAAGACCGGGTTATCGAACCCAAAGGAACTAAAAGTACTAATACTAACTTTCTTTTTATTATCTAGCCTAAAAATAAAGAGAGATTGTTTATCTAATCTAAATTAATTAACTACTAAACTAAAGACTCTAAGACAAAGAAGAATTAATTTGGAAAATAACTTGGGAAAAACTCATTTGATTTAGATGATACCCTAGGAAGAATCCACCTAGACTTCACTTGTTATCTAACACTGAACCATACGATTTATTCACCTAGTTTGATCCGTAAGACTCCCGAACGTATATTAAACCCTCTCTCGAGGCGAATAACGTCTAACCCAAGGTTAATTAGTGGAACTCTCGTTCTCTTATAATAACCCCCTAGAATAGCAGTAAATCGATCTATGGATTCCCATATTAGGTTTCACCCTAATCCGACAAAATCTCGTCACCCTATCTCTAGGCGTGCGATCAACTCCGCTTAATTATGTTGTATCTACTCTTAGGCAGGGTCTATTCCTCCTCCACCTAAGCACATTAAATTTGGATTAAGCTCACATAATTAAGAACAAACTAAGTATTTATCATATAATT
Organism: Gossypium sturtianum; assembly: GCA_025698515.1. Lineage (NCBI taxonomy): Eukaryota > Viridiplantae > Streptophyta > Magnoliopsida > Malvales > Malvaceae > Gossypium > Gossypium sturtianum. The sequence continues at coordinate 58,696,787 of CM046955.1, forward strand.
CAGAAAACAATAACAAGATTCATCATAGGTTTTATCCCCTTCGGGTATCCGAAGGGTTTAGTTCATAACAATAAAGGAAAACATCTCAAGAGAAAAGATAAAACAAAACATAAGAAATCCCTAAAACCCCCTGAAGGAATTGAATGAGAGATCCTCTATCTTGAGTATAATTTTGGCTTCTTGAGATGGATCAACTGGCTATCCCTGAGTGAATCCCCACAAATCTGCCTTCTCTGGCCTAGCACGACGCCCCTAGACGATGGCTTTGGGCTCCCCCTCTTAGGTCATACCTAGGGTGTATTTATAGGCTTTTGAAATACGTTTCTTTCTCCCTAAGTATCCTTTCCCAAATGAAATTGCTCTTCTCCACGACAGAGGCACGGCCATAGCGCACGCCCGTTTGAATCGTGGCCAGGCCGTGTTCAGATTTCTTTAATGAGACACGGCTGTGTGAGTCAAGGTTAGACCGTGTTCTAGATGATTGACTTGGCACGGCCGTGCGGGTCCAAGTTCAAGCCGTGTCGATTTCCTCTTTGGCCCGTTTTGAGCCTGTTTCTCATTCTTTTTATCCTTGGGTGCTTTCCTGAGTATAAGACATGAAAAGAAAGGATTAAGAGCACCTTTTTACATAAATCAAGGGATAATTCATCCAAAAGCATACTAAATGTGGGATTAAAATATGTTACTATTTCGATTTATCAGCCAGCTATGTGGATGCCTGGAGGAGAGAGTTTCTGAATTTGACTCAGGGGGATAGATCAGTGGCCGAGTATGAGGCCAAATTTCTACGACTGAGCCGCTATGCGAGAGGTATGGTGGCTACTGAGTACGAGCGATGTGTTCGCTTCAAGGATGGCCTTAGGGACAGCCTAAGGGTTCTGATAGCTCCACAGAGGGAGCGAGACTTTGCTGCACTGGTAGATAAGGCGAAGATCGCCAAGGAAGTGAAGCGCACTGAGCGCCAAAACAGAGAAAGAGGTTGGAACAAGAGGGATTTAGAGCCCTCGAGTTCCACTCAGAGGCCTAAGAAAAAGGCCAGGGTTGATGGGCCAATCAGAGTTGGGGCCCCTATTGCTACTACTAGACAGCCACCGTGTATTAACTGTGGTAGACGCCATCAGAGCGAGTGCTGAAAAAGAACTGAAGCATGTTTGAGGCGCGGTTTATTGGAGCACCGTATTAGAGAGTGTCAACGGAGGCCTGATCAGATGCAAGCTACTGTCATGGGTACTGCACAACCACCAAGGGGTGTTTAGTAGCCACTTAGAGGCGGCAGTCGAGATCGATTTGGTAATGGGTTGGGCCCTAGGCAAAGAGCACCGGGCAAAGGTGCTAATCAGACTGAGGCGAGGCAGCCGGCTCTGGTATATGCAGCACATCACCGAGAGGAGGGAGATGCTCCAGATGTCATCACGGGTACGTTCTTAATTTTTAATGTACCTTATACTGCATTGATAGATATAGGATCCACTCATTCCTTTGTTGCCTGCTCTGTTACTGAAAACTTGGGGATTCCGGTTGAGAGTACTCTGAGTGAAATTACGGTATTAAGTCCATTGGGGCAGTCCGTCTGGGTTAATAAGTTATTTAGAGACGTCCCTTTAGAGGTACAAGGGTTAACCTTTCTAGCTGATCTAATGGAGCTCCCGTTTAGGGAGTTCGATTTAGTACTGGGGATGGATTGGTTTGTCAAACACTGAGTGAGTTTGGATTGTGCCACTAAACGGGTTGTACTGAGATCTGAGGAGGACAACGAGGTAGTTGTAATTGGGGAGCGTCGGAACTACTTTAGTAATGTGATTTCTGCACTAAGGGCAGAAAAGTTGGTTCGTAAGGGATGTGAGGCGTATCTGGCCTACATCAGTGTTTTAGATTCTAGGGATTCTTCGGTTAAGGAGATAAGGACGGTTAAGGACTTTCCGGATGTTTTTCCTGAAGAGCTACCTGGGTTACCTCCAGATCGTGAAGTAGAGTTTGGGATTGAGCTTCTTCCTGGTACAACTCTGGTGTCTATTTCCCCTTATAGAATGGCACTGAAGGAGCTTGTGGAGCTTAAGGCTCAAATCTAAGAGTTACTGGATCGTGGGTTCATCCGCCCTAGTGTGTCTCCGTGGGGAGCACCGATGTTGTTCGTAAAAAAGAAGGATAGATCCATGCGCATGTGCATCGATTATCGGCAACTGAACAAACTAACCATTCAGAATAAGTACCCTCTGCCGAGGATAGATGACTTGTTCGATCAGTTCCGAGGAGCTTCAGTTTTCTCTAAAATTGACCTCCGATCTGGGTACCATCAGTTGAGAGTTAAGGAGGCTGATGTATATAAGACTGCGTTTAAGACTCGCTATGGGCACTACGAGTTCTTAGTAATGTCGTTTGGATTGACGAATGCACCAGCAGCCTTTATGGATCTGATGAACCGAGTGTTTCAGCCCTACCTGGATCAGTTTGTGGTAGTCTTTATTGATGACATTCTGGTGTATTTGAAGATGGATGATGAACATGATGAACATCTTCGAGTGGTTTTGCAGATTTTGAGGGAGAAACAACTGTACGCCAAGCTCAGTAAGTGTGAGTTTTGGTTAAAAGAAGTAACATTTCTGGGCCATGTGGTATCTGCTGAGGGGATTAGGGTCGATCCTTGAAAGGTTGAGGCTGTCTTGGATTAGAAGCAGCCTAAGACTGTATTAGAGATTCGCAGTTTTCTGGGACTGGTTGGGTACTATCGACGATTTGTAGAAGGGTTTTCTCTTATTGCAGCACCCTTGACTAAGCTGCTATGTAAGGGTGTGCCGTTTAATTGGACTGATGCGCAGCAAAAGAGCTTTGAGAAGCTTAAGATCGCATCGACCAGGCCCCTATTACGTCTGACCCAGAGTCCGGGAAAGAGTTTATCAGGTACTGATGATGCATCACATGTCGGTTTGGGATGTGTGTTGATGCAATAGGGTAAGGTAGTAGCATACGCGTCTCGACAGCTTAAGACTCATGAGGCAAATTATCCGACGCATGACTTGGAATTAGCCGCAGTGGTATTCGCACTAAAAATTTGGAGACATTACTTGTATGGTGAGAAGTGTATCATTTACACTGATCACAAGAGTCTCAAATATCTCCTCACTCAGAAAGAGTTAATCCTTAGGCAGCGTAGATGGATCGAGCTACTAAAGGATTACAACTGTACGATTGAATACCATCCTGGTAAGGCCAATGTGGTGGCCGACGCACTAAGCCGAAGGGCTATGACTGATTTGAGAGCGATGTTTGCTCGTCTCAGTTTATTTGATAATGGTAGTCTGTTGGCTGAACTCTAGGTTAAACCGATGTGGATCGAACAGATTAAGGGTAAACAGTTGGAGGATGAGTCACTGGGACTTCGATTCCGACAGATTGAGAGTGGTAGTACATCAGATTTTGGATCGAATAGCGAAGGGGTACTTTGTTTCTGTGGGAGAATCTGTGTTCCAAAGGATACTGATTTGAGGCAGTCTATTCTGCGATAGGCACATAGTAGCCCTTATGCTATGCATCCTGGCGGAAATAAAATGTACCGAGACCTTCGTGAGTTGTACTGGTGGCCAGGTCTTAAGTGAGAGGTTACTGATTTCGTGAGTAAATGTCTTACATGCCAGCAGGTTAAAGCTGAGCATCAGTTACCCTCGGGTCTACTGCAGCCAGTTAAGATTCCGCTCTGGAAATGGGAGAGAGTGACTATAGATTTCGTTAGTGGGTTGCCCTTAACGCCTACTAAGAAGGATTCAGTGTGGGTCATCGTGGATTAGTTGACCAAGTCTGCCATCTTCATACTTGTTCGCACTGATTATTCGCTGCAAAAGCTAGCTAAGCTGTATGTGTCTGAGATAGTGAGACTGCACGGAGTACTAGTTTCGATAATATCTGATAGGGATCCTCACTTCACGTCGCGGTTCTGGAGAAAGCTACATAAGACTTTGGGTACAAGGTTGGACTTCAGTACTGCATTCCATCCTTAGATAGATGGTCAGTCTGAGAGAGTGATTTATATACTAAAGGTTATGTTAAGGGGTTGTGTAATAGACTTCCGAGGCAGTTGGGAGGACTATCTGCCGTTGGCAGAGTTTGCTTACAACAACAGTTACCAGTATAGCATACAAATGGCACCTTACGAGGCATTATATGGTCGTAGGTGTCGCACTCCTTTGTGTTGGACTGAGTTGGACGAGCGTCGTGTTTTGGGTCCTAAACTGGTTTTCGATACCGAGGATAAGGTCAGGTTGATTCGAGATCAACTGAAAGAGGCATCTGACAGGCAAAAATCATATGCAGATCTGAAGCATTGAGAGATAGAGTATTCTGTGGGGGACTTCGTGTTTCTCAAGGTCTCCCCATGGAAGAAGATACTGAGATTTGGATGCAAGGGTAAGTTGAGCCCTAAATTCATTGGGCCTTATCGCATATTGAGACGAGTGGGGCCAGTTGCCTACCAGTTAGAGTTACCATCAGACTTGGAGCAGATTCACGATGTTTTCCACGTCTTGATGTTGAGGTGCTACCGCTCTGATCCCACACACATTGTCCTAGTGGAGGAGATTGAGGTTAGGCCGGACTTATCTTTTGAGGAAGAGCCGGTTCATATTTTAGATCGTGATGTAAAAGTTCTGAGGAGGAAGACGATTCCACTGGTTAAGGTTCTGTGGCGTAACCATGGTTCGGAGGAGGCCACGTGGTATCCTGAGGATGCTATGCGACAGCAATAACCTCACCTGTGCTGATCAGGTAAAATTTCGAGGCCGAAATTTTCTTTAAGGGGGTAGAGCTGTAATGCCCCAATAATTCTTAATTTTATTTTCGTATGTTGTGTCATAAATATTTGTATGCTGCAGTGGTTATGTGTTCTTGGAGTGTCTAAAGAAGTCCCAAGTTCAAGCCTTGGCTTGGGCAATTTTTTTGCTTTTTATTGAATAAACCCCTATCTCTAGCCAGTAGGCTTATTAATAAATATTGGAAAAATATGTCAGAAAGGGCTTGTGCTTTGGTGAGTTTTGTGCTTTGGTTTTACTCTCTAATTCTATTCAGTTTGGCCATATCTCACGATAATGTTTTTTTTCTCTCCTTCATTGCTGATATTCGGTTGTTTTCTCCACTCTCGCACTGTAGTGAACAAAGGATCTCACTTGTTCTTCCTTGGCCGAAACCTCTAGTTCTCTTCTGTCGAGGTTGGTAAGTATAGGTATAAGTAAATACTTTTGGTGTTGCTTCAAAGCTTACCTATTTTCGTTTGGTTCAACTGTCATACGAATAGTGGTTAATAGGTGTTCGATTGGATTGTAGGAATTAGTGGTCATTCGGTTTCGACAGTTTAAGTGGGCAAGCATCGATTGTTCAACGTGGTAAGGGAATGATGGCGAAGTGATTAAGTATTTTAATTAGGGTCGTTTTAATTTCGGTTGACAGGTGACTCATCGAATATTTATGGTGAACTTAGATTTGGATTGCTCAAGGACTGTGTGCGCGTTTCCATAACCAGGTGAGTAATACAATTCCGACTATGGGAATCAGCGAAAGCTGGAATAAGGAAACGTCGATGCCACATAAGCATGCGCTCGCTCGTGTGTTAGTCCGTGTGACTAAACATGGGCGTGAGATCAACGAGGCCGGCCATGTGCGATTTCATGGGCTGGGCCGAATTTGGTCGTGTGGGCCCCATGGGCGTGTGGGCCCCACACGGGTGAACCACACGGACATGTGGAGATATTGGGCCAGGCCATGTGATCCACACAGCCAAGGCCATTTTGGGTCGTGTGGGCCACACGGGCGTGTGGGTCCACATGGGCCCGCAATATGGGCCGTGAGCCTATTTTCACTATTTGACTGTTAAGGTTGCACGGGTCGCCCAAGACGACTGTGGACCTACTGTTGGGTCAGTAAGCTTACCCAGACCCCTAATTGACTAAATGACTGTTATGCCCCTGTGTGATGTATATAGACTGATGTACATGCATGACTATACTTTAGCGTGCTATTTTGACTACACTGAATACATGTATGATATTCTGATGTGACCTGACATGATTGCATGATGCATTGCATGGGGGTGGGTTTTATATTGATCGGTGGAAGTGTACTGTAAGGCTTCGAGCCTAAATTATTGGCAGCCCAGCTGCATATTACTGTATAGTGCCGCATTCGGTACTCTATGGAGTGTAGGGATGGGTGGGTTGATTATATCCCCGCATGGAGTGTAGGGATGGACGGAGATGGAGTATAGAGGCTAGATGGGTAGGATCTGTATACTGATTTATCTGTTACCGCACTGATTAATGATTCTTTAATGGGCCAAGGCCCAAGCACATGACTGTTCTATACTGAGATGGGCCAAAGTCCAAACTGAAATTGTTACTGATACTGAAAAAGGGCTTAGGCCCAGACTGTGTTTGTTTTTTGTCTGTTTGCTAAGTATGGGATTACACATTGAGTTTTCATAAACTCACCCATCTATTTTAACTTTTCAGGTAATCCCCAGTCATAGGCCGATCGGTGTAGCGAGGGACTCAGAGGTGGCCACACGTCCGCATACATTATCGTATTTGATTATGTTTTTAAGTATCATTATTTGGGGTATTTTTATTGTAAATGGCCTTTATGGGTTTTTACTTTAATTTGGGATTTTTATTATTATTTTGATTTTGATGGGCTCGAAACTAACTAATAATTCGACAAAGGCAAGCGCACCTATCGAACAGTAGTATAGCTATGGTGAGTCCGGAATATCGTATCCACAAGGACTAAAATTACTAGTAATAACTATCTTTCTATCATTTAGCCTAATAAATAAGGGGATTTATTTTAACCTAAATTTTAACTAACTAATTAACTATGAACGCGACAGAGAGTGAAGAAAGTAATCGAAATAAACCAATGAATAAAGACAATACCCAAGGAAGAATCCACCTAGACTTCACTTATTATTCTGAATCTAAATTAAACGATTTATTCACTTGCCTTGATCTGTAGAAATCCCTAAATTATGTTGATATCTCTTTCGAGACTAAGAACAACTGACTCTAGGTTGATTAATTGAAATCTCTTTCTAATTAAAACCCATATCATCGCATTAACTCGATTTATGGATTCCCTTATTAGATTTGACTCTAATCCGGCAGACTTATGTCATCCTATTTCTAGGGTTGCAATCAACTCCGCTTAATTATGCTAGATCTACTCTTAAACAGAGACTTTTGCTCCACTGAATAAGCGCATCCAACTTGAATTAATATCCTGAAAATATTAAAGCAAGAATTAAGAACACATAATTAAGAACAAAAATAAGTATTTATCGTGTAATTCAGATAATTAAATAATAAGATTCATCATAGGTTTCATCCTCCCTAGGTATTTAGGGAGTTTAGTTCATAACGTAAAAGGAAAACATCTTAGAATCAAGAAAACAACAAGACATAAAGAACCCAAAAACTTCTAAAGAACTTGATGGAGATCTTCAATCTTGGAGTGGATCTGGTTCCGAGATGATTCTGACTGCTTCCTTCGAGTAATTTCTTCATTCTACTCTGCGTACTCCCCTTAGGTCTTATTCTGGTGTGTATTTATAGACTTTAGAATGCTCAAAAACCCTAAAAATTGGCTTTTTCCGCGTGAAAATGAAGCCGGGTGCGACAGGGACACGGGCGTGTGGTTAGCCCGTGTGAGGAGGCCCAGGCCATGTGAAAATTTACATGGCTCTCGATCAACACGGGCTGGCACATAGGCGTGTGTCAAGCCCGTGTGGTTCACACGGGCATGTGCTCAGCCTGTGTGGTGCGGGCTTGGCCGTTTGGATCCTTAAGATGGCTCGTTTTATCTGATTTTGGCCCATTTTTTGTTCCTTTCGCTTCCATATGCTCTCCTAAGTATAGAAACATGAATTTAAAGGATTAGGAGCATCAAATTCATAAAATTGTATAATAAATCATCCAAAAACACGCTAACTGTGGGATTAAAATGTGTTACTTTTATGGTTTATCAAATATCCCCACACTTAAGCGTTTGCTTGTCCTCAAGCAAAATCCTCGACTCACAATTTAAATTAAACTTCCTCAATTCATAATTCTCATCAATAATGTCTTATCATAATTCACAAATAATCACACATTGATAATTTAACTAAAAGAGCACTAAAGATTCAAACAATCCAAGTCACACATTTTTATAACATGAAAACATAGGTGTTTCCCCTTATCTAAATAATTACCTTTAATTCAAAACCGACAAGATTCAACATCCTCACTAAAGATTCGCTCAAATCACTCAAAGTGTTTAAGGGTCAAAAATTAAGCACTCAAAAGTCAAACATGAAAAGTTATTACCATAGGCTTGTATGAAAATCAAATCTCCACCACTATAAAATGAGATGATACACAAATCAAAAGGTCTTTAAAGGGTTGTAATGGGGTTTGGGTTGAAGGTTTGGATAAAGGCTGAAATAGAGGGTTAGAATTGAGATCGATTTGATAATTTATCTAACTAGAAAAATAAACTAATATTGAATAATTACATCAATTGAAAACTCTTCAACACGAGCTTCTTCTCAACAAAATTGAAGGACTAATAAATGAATAAATATTTCCACTTTTTTTTGAATAATAAGAAAGAATTTAACAACTAAAGCAAAAGAACATAGTTAGGCAACTAACCAAATCAAATCTCGACAAAAAGGGAGTCAATAAAATGGGAATAACAAATCAAAAATAAGTTTTGGGTTAATATTAATGGGTGAGTCAAGAAACGGTTTATTAGGCTCAAAGGGGTTCACTAGGGGTTAATTATGAAGGCAGGCTTTTAATGGAATAAATGGGTTAAAACCTAGGTGCCTTTATCATCTCAGTAGATCAAATCAAGGGTGTGGTCTCGACATGCATAATCAAAGCAAGTTCTAGAATAACAAATCAATATTGACACACTCATAACCAATAAAAAAATGAGCAAGAAAAGTGTATGCTCTAAAAGGCTCAAAATCTCACAAAAATTATGGTTTTTGATGTCAATCTTGTAAATCTCAAACTTCAAGGTAATATTTAAATTTAGGGAACAACCTAGCAATTTTAATTCTGAAAATAGACTTATCATGCTTGATTCTCTATTGTCTTAAAGTTTAAACAATCAATGCACAATTACCTATGACTTAATCCAAAACATATCAATAAAAATCATAAGCCAATAAAAATTTCATTCTAATAGAAATATGAGAAAATTACTTAAGAATAAGACATAATTCAGGGATTTTTTAATAATGATATAATTAACCTCCCCACACTTAAGATGTACATTGTCCTCAATGTACCAAAATAGATAATAACAATATAATGAGAATATCATAAGAGAGGGAGAGAAGTGAAACTTCCTGAATTTTGGATAAAATCCATGGAATAATGAACGCGGAATTGTGGATATAGCAAATTGAAGTGCATGATTCTGAGCAACTATTAAGAAAATAAACACAACTGTGGAAGAAGATTAAGGGATTACTCGATTAGGAACAATCATAAAAACTAAAATATAGTTCAAAATATAAAAGATAAGTATTTCAAAATATGATAAAAAATAAAGGAAAATAGACTAAAAATAAAAATAAAAATAAAACTAAAAATAAAGATAAAGACAAAAAGAAAATAAATGGACTCAAAGGTCCTCATCGTTAGACGCGTCGCGAGGTGGCAGTGCCAAAGATGAAATATGGAGATGGTTACAGATCTGCTACAATATGGCCTCGAGACTGTCGAACCGCTGAAAGCACTGCTGCTCAAAGCGTATGAGACGCTCGGATATGTCTGTCAAAGTAGGAGAAGAAGAAGGAGGTCAGTGACTCGGAGGTGGAGGGTGAGAGGGATTCTCGTGAAGGAGAGGAACATCCTCATTGATGTCCTCGGGATCATCCTAATCATCAAGACGAGACAATCGGTACTGGGGAGGATTGAATCCACGACACCGCTCGATCATCCTCATGTGTAGCATGCTCGAGATGCCTTGAAGGGACATCTAGCCAACAAGCGTGAGTGTGGAGGACTACTCCGGTGTGACGAGGAGACCAAAGTGTCAAGTAAGGCGAGTCACGTAAGGGCCTAAGCAGATGGGGCCCTTCCTGTGGCGGTCAGTCTGATGGTGGAAGGATAAAGCAATGAAGTACGCCAAGTCGATAATATGGCCATGGGCCATGCTCCATAAGTAGTAGGTATCGTGTGTGCTCATGACTCCGGTGCTCTCTCTCCATCCTGTCAAAGTGTGAGCTAAAAGGGCGTGAATATACCTTAGAGCTGGAGAGAGAGAAGTCGCCTTCGAGCGACTAGCGTCATAGGTCGTCGGCCACCTGTGAGGTCATTCCAACAACGTGAGGGCGAGTAATGAATATGGCGATGGAGCTGAAGAAAGTCCTTGGGGCTCATGAACTCCTCTGTATAAAGTCCCAAAGCATCACCGAATTCTGGGACACTCATGTGGCGTACCAAACCACCAAGGTGAAAGATGATGGTGCCGGGCTCGTCATGGATGGACATGACACTCTGAAGATGAAACGTCGAGCAAAACTCCAAGGTAAGCTCCATATACGTGGGCTCGACGATACTGAAGAAATGGTCCCATGGAGTGGTGATGATGAAAGCGCGAACCTCATTAGCGAAGTGGACCTGCTCCAACGCGGCCCAATCAATGCAGCGGCCCAAACCTAGGGGTCGTACTCGAAGGAGCTGAAATAGGTCCTCCGAGGGGTCCGTAGAAAATCTAAGGTAGGGATGGCGAACTTCAGAGGAGGCACTGGAGGAGGTCGCGCCAGGACCCTTCCACTTTTTCGAAGCGGGGACGGCGTCCTTAGTCTTGCCTCGAGTATTTGTCATGGTGTACCTGAAAAAGTAAAACAATGTATCAATAAGATATCACCAAATAAAATCCAAGTAGTTCAAAGAAAGTTTACTCCTAATCTAGTGTAGTCGAATATCAAATTATCAAGAATCACAGTGGTGAAAACACTAGTAGAATAAAATCAAAGAATAAAGTCAGAACTAAAAGTTAGATTCTAAAAGTAAGAATTAAGAAATAAGTAATACTAGGACTAAATCAACAAATAAAACCAAGAGCAAAGTAGTCAATATAAGAACTAGTATCAAATTATCATAATATCAGTAAATAAATATGATTAACATAAAAGAATGGAACTAAGGACATAATATATAATAAACAAGAAATAAAGAAAATAAAAGAACTAATAATAATGAATAAATAAAGAAATAAATAAATAACTAAATAATAATAATAACAAATAAATAATAAAGAAAATAAGATAATGGGTAATAAGGGAAGAAGAAGGACCGACGGTGGCGAGGGTGGTGGCCGGAATGAGGCACAATTGGCGATCGACGAGGCTGGGGACCGCGCAAGGGTGGGACGGAGGTGGTTTCAGAGGAGCTGGGGGGCTGGATTGGCTGCGCAAGAGAAGAGGTGGGGGACTTCGGAGAGGGGAGAGGGAGGGGTGTGATGTGTGCGCAAGGGAGGGGTGGCCAGATTTGGGTGTTGGGGGTTTGGGGTGAAGGGAAAGAAAAGGAAAAGAGAGGGAGGGCATGGGTGGTCGGCCGACGGGTTTATGGCAAGGGGGAAGGTTGCGGCAGTGAGGGTTTAAAGAATGAGGGAAGAATGAGGGGAGGAGGACAGTGGCCGAAAATGAGGAACGGTGGCTAGGGTTTGGGGGGAGTTTTGGAGGAGAAAGGAAGAAAAAAGAAAAAAGAAAAATGGTGTTAAATAGGTGACACGATCTTGTAACGGTCCGTGTTGGGCCACACGACCGTGTCACACGCCTGTGTGGTATATCCCCAGCCCGTGTTCGTCGCGAAATTTAAAAACCCAGGATCCACACGACAAGGGGCACGCCCGTGTGTCCAGGTCGTGTGGTCCACACGGCCGCGTCGCACGGCCGTGTGCAAAGTTCTTCGCTTCTCCCACGCCCGTGTGGAATATGACACACCCGTGTGACCTAACACACGGCCGTATGTATTGCCCGTGGAGCCCCCTGACTTGTTTTAAATTTTGAAATGTGAAAAATTAGGCTCCATGTTTCACACGGCCTTGGACACGCTCGTGTGTCCAAGCCGTGTGGTCCACACGGCTGTGTCGCACGCCCGTTTGGACTATATTTAGGCCGTGTCTCTGTTGATTTTTAGGAATTTTAAGCTCCAGGATCCACACGGCCAAGGACACGCCCGTGTGTCCATGCCGTGTGGGTTTTAAAACACCATTTTTATATTTTTATATTTTTATATTTTTTTATTTTTTTTATTTTTTTAATTAATTTTGAAAATATCATAAAATATAATTAGTAAATTAGGCATTTTAATGCTCGGGTTGCCTCCCGAGAAGCGCTTGTTTAGAGTCTAAGCTCGACTTACTTTGATTTTGCTCGGTTACGGTGGTTCGCGGAGTTGAGACTCCTCTTTCTCGCTATCAGTTCTATTATCAACATATGGTTTGAGTCGAGTAATATTTACCTTAAAAGTCCCAAAATTAGAATGAGTTACCTCGACTGTTCCGCACGGGAAGACATTGAGTACCGTAAAAGGAGTCGCTCTGTTTGTATTAAGCTCTGAAGTGGTTAGTGTATGTATGGTTTGCAATGTGTATATTAAATGGTTGATATTAGAGTAGTTACATGCTTATGATTTTGGTGCATAATGATGTATGTTTAGAAGTGTATAATTAGTTGAATTATAAATGTAAATTAGGTATAAGTGATATAGCATGTCTTGTGATTTGTGTGTATGGAGAATAGGAGTATAGAATGTGCATGAAATATGTTTGAATTGGTTGATTTAGATGCTTATTTTAAGCCATGAATTGTGCAATTTGATTTGGTATAGGTTTGTGCAAGTTGGGTGGCAAAATTGCTTGGCAAATAGCCTATTTTTGTCCACACGGGCGTGTGTCTAAGCCGTGTGTGATACACGGTCACGTACACGGCCGTGTGTCCCCTTGTAACACCCCTAACCTGTATCCGTCACCGGATTAGGGTTAAAGGCGTTACCGGACAGATCAGAACCGTTTACAGACATTTAGTAATACAAGTCATCGATTGCAATCATTGTGTCCCTTAGATAGGTCACCGAGACCTTAAGCATGCTTTAGAGGAGGGTCGGGACTAAACCGAACACATACGGAAATTCTCAAAAAATTTAAAACTTTTTGAACACTGCAGAGGTCACACGCCCGTGCAGTCAGGCCGTGTGCCTCCCACAGCTACTAGACACACCCATGTGTCCTGGCCGTGCCAAAACAGGGCATGTATACTGACTTATCCCCACGGCCACCAGGCACGCCCGTGTACCATGGTCGTGTACTCTTATGCTATATACTGACTTAATCCCACGGTCACTAGGCACGCTCGTGTGCCACAACCGTGTCTGCTTAATAGGCCATTTGCAAGGTCAATATGCCACCCACACTTGGGTTTACCCTACAAGCTACATACCAATTCATTTTATGTACAATTAACAACCAAAGACATGTCAAATGATCAACAATTCTTCACAACCAAACTCATTTCTAATCATGCCAATTTGCACAACTAAATCATACATATACATAAGCATAATTTAACCACATTTACCCTTCATAGAAACATTCTTTTGATCAAACATGCATACTCATAATGCATTCATATGCTTACCAAACGTACCTGAAACGGATATACAATTCACATAGTCATTTGTATCTCGAATTTGCCCGTTGAACCATTCAAAATTTAATAGGATACTCAGAGTGCTCGGAATGGTCGTACAATGCCAACGTCCCAGACGTGGTCTTACATATAAATCTCATATCGATGCCAACGTTCCAGACGTGATCTTACACGAAATCTCTTATCGATGCCAACATCCCTGACGTGGTCTTACACGAAATCTCGAATCAATGCCAACGTCCCATACGTGGTCTTACATGATATCACATAATAGACACCTATGTCATGACATACGTAATTTCTATATATTCCTAGGTTCACACGAGACTTCACGGACTTTATCAGCTTATCGACTTATTAGCCAACTCAAATTTCACATACATTCCATCTCAATGGATAATCATAGTATTTCACATATCATATACATTCAAATAATTCAATGCAATTACATTTATTTGTATATCAACTTACCTCGGATTCGTATATTCGTTCGGACTCGGTTATTCGACTACTTTCACTTTCCCGCGATCTAAGTCCAATTTCTTCAATTCTTGATCTATACATATTCAAATGTAATCCATTTATTCACTAAATCATTCAATTCAATCCAAGAACACTTATCTAGGTCAATTTGCAATTTGGCCCTCACATTTTCACATTTGGACAATTTAGTCCCTATTTCACAAAATGAAAAAATACACCAAATTTTAAGTTACCCATGCCTAGCCGAATTTTCACATGCTTCATATTAGTCCATATATTTCATTTACTTCATAATTTAGTCCCTCAAAATGCTATTTTCACAATTTAGCCCTAATTAGCTAAATTCATCAAAAATTCAAGAACAACACATGTTCATTAAACACATATCTTTCATTTTTCACTATCAAACATCATTAAACACATGAGTTCATCAAAGGCTCATTTCAAAAACATCATCAATTCTCAAAATTAAGACATGGGTTTCAAAGTATTCGAAGCAACGATTACAAAAACGTAGAAATTATCAAAAACCGATCAAAAACATACCTTGAATCAAAGACTTTAATAGCCGAAACCTAGCTTAGATATTTTCTTTCTTTTTCTTCAAACTTTCGGCACCCCAAATATGGTAACATTCATCTTTTCATTTGTTTGTTTTATTACAAGCATATTAATATATATTTTACCATATTAACCTTTCCATTAATAATTAAAACAAACATACATTAAGGACATATTTGTCCAACACCATCCACTAACTTATAAAGTGGTTTAATTGCCTCATAAGGCCACAACATTCAAAAGCCACAACACATAGGTACTTTAACAAATAGCATGCTAGTTTGCATTTAATGCAATTTAACCCTTTTCTCAAATTAAGCACACAGACGGACAAATTAACTCACGGAACTTTAACACATGCTTAATCACATATCATAGGCACGAAAAATAATATTAAAATATTTTTCTAACTCAGATTTGTGGTTTCGAAACCACTGTTCCAACTAGGGTCTAAACCAGACTGTTACAATTCTCCCCCTTAGGGATTTTCGTCCCCGAAAATCTTACCGTTAAACAGATTCAGATATTGTTGATGATCACCAATTTCAAATTCTATATCTTTTCGTTTCAAGTCCACATAAGACTTCTGATGATCAGATGCTGCTTTCAAACTATCTCGGATCACTTTTACTTTATTTTCAGTGTCTTTTATTAGATCAACCCCGTGTAGCTTATTTTCACTGAGTTCCATCCAATACAGAGGTGTACGACATTTACGTCCGTACAAAGCTTCATAAGGTGTCATTTTGATGCTCGACTGAAAACTATTATTATATGCAAATTCAATCAGTGATAAGTATTGTTCCCACGTACCATGAAACTCAAGAATGCAGCATCTCAACATATCCTCGAGAATCTGAATGATCCGCTCGGATTGACAATCCATTTGCGGATGAAAAGCTGTGTTGAAATGCAGTTTTGTGCCTAAAGCTTCTTGTAATTTCTTCCAGAATCGAGATGTAAACCTCGGATCTCTATCAGACACAATGGATAGTGGTACCCCATTCAATCTCACAATCTCAGAAACATAAAGCTCAGCTAACTTATCAAGCGAGAAATTAGATTGTACCGAAATAAACTGGGCGGATTTCGTCAAACGATCAACTACGACCCAAATCGCATCTTTCTTTCTCGGAGTCAGAGGCAATCCAGAAACAAAGTACATCGTCACTCTATCCCATTTCCACTTGGGAATCAGAATCGACTGTAACAAACCAGGTGTAACCTGATGTTCAGCCTTAACTTACTGACAGATTAACATTTCGACACAAAGTCAGAAATATCTCGTTTCATACCAGACCACCAATAGTATTGCTTCAGATCATGGTACATCTTTGTACTACTCAGATAACAGATAGGCGACTATTATGTGCTTCATTCAAAATCAACTGAATCAACTCCAGATTTCTCGGAACACAGATTCGATCTCGAAATCTCAAGCAATTATCATTATCAACTAGAAATTCAGAATCAAAATTCGGATCACACTGAGCTCGTCTTGCTATTATTTCATTATCAACTTTTTGAGCATCAACTATTTGTTGTAAAAACATCAGCTTTGCTTTCAATTCAGCTATCACTGAACTATCATCAGGTAGATCTAATTGAGCATTCAGAACACATAATGCAAACAATGATTTCCTACTCAGTGCATCAGCAACGACATTGGCTTTACCCGGGTGATAATCTATCAAAAGTTCATAGTCTTTCAACAACTCTAACCATCTTCTTTGTCGCAGATTCAAATCTTTCTGAGTCATCAGGTATTTCAAACTTTTATGATCTGAAAACACATGACATTTCTCGTCGAACAGATAATGTCGCCAAATCTTTAATGCGAAAACAATCGCAGCTAGCTCAAGATCATGTGCCGGATAGTTCTTTTCATGAGGCTTCAACTGTCTCGAAGCATAAGCTATTACTTTGCCTTCCTACATCAAAACACATCCCAGACCATTTAACGAAGCATCACTGTAAATCACAAACTCTTTACCTGATTCTGGCTGTACTAACACTGGAGCTTCAGTCAATAGAGTTTTCAATTGATCAAAACTTTTCTGACATTTATCGGACCATTCAAATCTAACATCTTTCTGAAGTAATCTAGTCAACGGAGTAGCTATCATCGAGAATCCTTTTACGAATCTGCGGTAATAAGTCCAAGTAAAGCTACGAACTTCAGACACATTTTTCTGGAGGTTTCCATTCCAGAATAGCAGAAATCTTGCTCGGATCAACTCGAATTCCAGAGGCCGATACAATATGTCCTGTAAAATCGACTTCACGCAACTGGAATTCACATTTCTTTGAATTTTCGCATACAATTGTTCTTCTCTCTCGAGTTTGCAATACAACTTTCGGATGTTCAACATGTTCGGTTTCATCCCGTGAATAAATCAGAATATCGTCAATGAATACAACAACAAATCGATCTAGGTACGGTCCGAAAATTCTGTTCATCAAATCCATAAAAATGGCATGAGCATTCGTTAGTCCCAAAGGCATAACTAAAAACTCATAATGCTCGTACCTCGTTCTAAAAGCAATTTTTGGAATGTCTGAATCTTTTACTCTCAACTGGTAGTAACCCGATCTCAAATCTATCTTCGAAAACACAGTAGCTCCTTTTAGCTGATCAAACAATTCGTCAATCCTGGGCAACGGATATTTATTATTTATAGTCACTTTGTTCAACTGGCGATAATCAATGCACATTCTCATCGTGCCATCTTTCTTTTTTACAAATAGAACGGGAGCACCCCACGGTGAAAAACTCGGTCAATTCTTGATCTATACATGTTCAAATGTAATCCATTTATTCACTAAATCATTCAATTCAATCCAAGAACACTTATTTAGGTCAATTTGCAATTTGGCCCTCACATTTTCACATTTGGACAATTTAGTCCCTATTTCACAAAATGACAAAATACACCAAATTTTAAGTTACCCATGCCTAGCCGAATTTTCACATGCTTCATATTAGTCCATATATTTCATTTACTTCATAATTTAGTCCCTCAAAATGCTATTTTCACAATTTAGCCCTAATTAGCTAAATTCATCAAAAATTCAAGAACAACACATGTTCATTAAACACATATCTTTCATTTTTCACTATCAAACATCATTAAACACATGAGTTCATCAAAGGCTCATTTCAAAAACATCATCAATTCTCAAAATTAAGACATGGGTTTCAAAGTATTCGAAGCAACGATTACAAAAACGTAGAAATTATCAAAAACCGATCAAAAACATACCTTGAATCAAAGACTTTAATAGCCGAAACCTAGCTTAGATATTTTCTTTCTTTTTATTCAAACTTTCGGCACCCCAAAGATGATAACATTCATCTTTTCATTTGTTTGTTTTATTACAAACATATTAATATATATTTTACCATATTAACCTTTCCATTAATAATTAAAACAAACATACATTAAGGACATATTTGTCCAACACCATCCACTAACTTATAAAGTGGTTTAATTGCCTCATAAGGCCACAGCATTCAAAAGCCACAACACATAGGTACTTTAACAAATAGCATGCTAGTTTGCATTTAATGCAATTTAACCTTTTTCTCAAATTAAGCACACAGACGGACAAATTAACTCACGGAACCTTAACACATGCTTAATCACATATCATAGGCACGAAAATTAATATTAAAATATTTTTCTAACTCAGATTTGTGGTTCCGAAACCACTGTTCCAACTAGGGTCTAAACCAGACTGTTACAATTCTCCCCCTTAGGGATTTTTATCCCCGAAAATCTTACCGTTAAACAGATTCGGATATTGCTGTCTCATTGAATCTTCAGACTCCCACGTAGCCTCTTCTATTCCGTGTCGATACCACAACACTTTTACTAACAAAATTTTCTTGCTCCTCAACTCTTTTACTTCACGAGCTAAAATACGGATTTGTTCTTCTTCGTAAGTCATATCAGATCAGATTTTAATTTCAGACGGAGCAATCACATGTGACAGATCGGATCGGTATCTACGGAGCACCGAAACATGGAATACATTGTGCATCTTTTCTAGCTCGGAGGGCAACAATAATCTGTACGCAACTGGCCCAATACGCTCAATGATCTCATATGGCCCAATGAACCTCGGACTCAATTTGCCTTTACGTCTGAATCAGAGTACTTTCTTCCATGGAGACACTCTCAGAAGCACTTTATCACCAATTTCAAATTCTATATCTTTTCGTTTCAAGTCCACATAATACTTCTGATGATCAGACGCTGCTTTCAAACTATCTCAGATCACTTTTACTTTATGTTCAGTGTATTTTATTAGATCAACCCCGTGTAGCTTATTTTCACTGAGTTCCATCCAATACAGAGGTGTACGACATTTATGTCCGTACAAAGCTTCATAAGGTGCCATTTTGATGCTCGACTGAAAACTATTATTATATGCAAATTCAATCAGTGATAAGTACTGTTCCCATGTACCATGAAACTCAAGAATACAGCATCTCAACATATCCTCGAGAATCTGAATGATCCGCTCGGATTGACAATCCATTTGCGGATGAAAAGTTGTGTTGAAATGTAGTTTTGTGCCTAAAGCTTCTTGTAATTTCTTCCAGAATCGAGATGTAAACCTCGGATCTCTATCAGACACAATGGATAGTGGCACCCCATTCAATCTCACAATCTCAGAAACATAAAGCTCAACTAACTTATCAAGCGAGAAATTAGATTGTACCGGAATAAACTGGGCGGATTTTGTCAAACGATCAACTACGACCCGAATCGCATCTTTCTTTCTCGGAGTCAGAGGCAATCCAGAAACAAAGTCCATCGTCACTCTATCCCATTTCCACTTGGGAATCAGAATCGACTGTAACAAACCAAATAGAACCTGATGTTCAGCCTTAACTTACTGACAGATTAAACATTTTGACACAAAGTCAGAAATATCTTATTTCATACCAGACCACCAATAGTGTTGCTTCAGATCATGGTACATCTTTTTACTACTCAGATAACAGATAGGCGACTATTATGTGCTTCATTTAAAATCAACTGAATCAACTCCGGATTTCTCGAAACACAGATTCGATCTCAAAATCTCAAGCAATTATCATTATCAACTCGAAATTCAGAATCAGAATTCGGATCACACTGAGCTCATCTTGCTATTATTTCATAATCAACTTTCTGAGCATCAACTATTTGTTGTAAAAACATTGGCTTTGCTTTAAATTCAGCTATCACTGAACTATCATCAGATAGATCTAATTGACCATTCAGAACACATAATGCAAACAATGATTTCCTACTCAGTGCATCAGCAACGACATTGGCTTTACCCGGGTGATAATCTATCACAAGTTCATAGTCTTTCAACAACTCTAACCATCTTCTTTGTCGCAGATTCAAATCTTTCTGAGTCATCAGGTAATTCAAACTTTTATGATCTGAAAACACATGACATTTCTCGTCGAACAGATAATGTCGCCAAATCTTTAATGCGAAAACAATCGCAGCTAGCTCAAGATCATGTGCCGGATAGTTCTTTTCATGAGGCTTCAACTGTCTCGAAGCATAAGCTATTACTTTGCCTTCCTACATCAAAACACATCCCAGACCATTTAACGAAGCATCACTGTAAATCACAAACTCTTTACCCGATTCTGGATGTACTAACACTGGAGCTTCAGTCAATAGAGTTTTCAATTGATCAAAACTTTTCTGACATTTATCGGACCATTCAAATCTAACATCTTTCTGAAGTAATCTAGTCAACGGAGTAGCTATCATCGAGAATCCTTTTACGAATCTGCGGTAATAACCAGCAAGTCCCAGAAAGCTACGAACTTCAGACACATTTTTCGGAGGTTTCCATTCCAGAATAGCAGAAATCTTGCTCGGATCAACTCGAATTCCAGAGGCCGATACAATATGTCCCAGAAAACTGACTTCACGCAACCAGAATTCACATTTGCTGAATTTCGCATACAATTGTTCTTCTCTCAGAGTTTGCAATACAACTTTCAGATGTTCAACATGTTCAGTTTCATCCCGTGAATAAATCAGAATATCGTCAATGAATACAACAACAAATCGATCTAGGTACGGTCCGAAAATTCTGTTCATCAAATCCATAAAAATGGCATGAGCATTCGTTAGTCCCAAAGGCATAACTAAAAACTCATAATGCTCGTACCTCGTTCTAAAAGCAATTTTTGGAATGTCTGAATCTTTTACTCTCAACTGGTAGTAACCCGATCTCAAATCTATCTTCGAAAACACAGTAGCTCCTTTTAGCTTATCAAACAATTCGTCAGTCCAGGGCAACGGATATTTATTATTTATAGTCGCTTTGTTCAACTGGCGGTAATCAATGCAAATTCTCAACGTGCCATCTTTCTTTTTTACAAATAGAACGGGAGCACCCCACGGTGAAAAACTCGGTCTCGTAAACCCTCTGTCACTTAACTCTTGCAACTGTGACTTTAACGCTTTCAACTCTGTTGGTGCCATTCTATACGGAGCTATCGAAATAGGTGTTGTACCAGGCAACAGATCAATACCAAATTCAACTTCACGTGTCGAAGGCAATCCCGGTAATTCTTCAGGAAATACATCAGAAAACTCACAAACAACTGGCACTGATTCAACTTTCTTTTCAGACACTTTCTAATCAATCACATAAGCAAAATAAGCTTCGTAACCCTTTTTCATATAACTCTGAGCTTTCAACACAGATATCACAGCAGGCAATTCATTTAAATCATTCGACTCAATACGAACTATTTCACCATTCTGATGACAAATCAATAGTCTTTCTTTTACAGTTCACAACAGTATCATGCAATGTCAACCAGTCCATACCCAGAATTATATCAAACTCATCAAACGGTAATAGCATCAGATCAGCAGGGAAACAGATATCTCGAAACATTAACGGAAAGTTCTTGCATATTTTGTCAACCAGGACACTTTTACCTAAGGGGTTCGATACTTTTATAACAAATTCAGTAGACTCTACAGGCAAAGTCTTACTAGATACCAAATTCATACATATATACGAATGAGTAGAACCAGGGTCTATCAATGCAATCATAGAAGTATCATAAAGTGTAAATGTACTAGTTATAACATCAGGAGATGAAGCTTCCTCACGATCTCAGATGGCATACGCTCTGGCAGGCGCTCTAGCTTCAGATCTCGCAACAGTATCTCTCGTGGTTCTCTGACTTCAACTGACATTTCTTGTATTTCGCGAAGGTCTACCTCTCACTAGAGCATTATCTGATCTCGGATTCTGAATAGTCTCTGGCTCAACAGACTCTGGGCAATCACGAATGAAATGATCTAACGATCCACATTTGAAACAAGCCCGGTCATTCAATCTATAATTTCTCGGATGTCTTTTACCACAATGTTTACATTCAGATCGCTCAGATCGTACATTTCCAACACTTGCTATGGAAGTCGCTGGAGTTTTTGAGCTCGATTGTGTTCTAGCTCGATCTCTATTTGAAAGTCCCATATTAACTCTTGAACGGTTTTGTTCATCCCTGAATTTCTTTGAAGCAGACTGAAATGATCTACTCTGAAATCTCTTTCTCACATCTCTAGCTTCAAACTCAGCTTTCCTTTTATCTTTCCCGAGGGCTTCGGCTTTACACGCTCGATCAACAAGTACCACAAACTCTTTTATTTCCAGAATCCCAACAAGTAAACGGATGTCTTCATTAAGACCATCTTCGAATCTTTTGCACATTGTTGCCTCGGTGGATACACATTCACGAGCATACTGACTCAGTCTCACTAACTCTCGTTCGTATTCAGTAACAGACAGACGGGCCTGCTTCAAGTCTAGAAATTCATTTTGTTTCTGATCAATGAATCTCTCACTGATGTATTTCTTCTGAAACTCAATCTGAAAGAAATCCCTTGTCACCCGTTCTTTTAGAACAACAGAAATCAGAGTTTTCCACCATTGATAGGCCGCGTCTCGTAGCAAAGAAACTACACACTTTATGCATTCCTCGGGACCCAGTGACATTTCATCAAATACCTGGATTGTGTTTTCTAACCAGAATTTGGCTTTCTCGGCATCGTCATCACTGGTAGCCCTGAACTCTTCAGCCCCATATTTACGAATTTTGTCAATCGGAGGCTTGTTCAACAGATTCAGATTCATAGTCGGAGGCATAGCAGATGTCTGAGGGTGACTAGGTGGGGGCGGAGGTTGTGAGACAGTCGGGTTATTTCTAACAAATTGAGTGAACCACTCACTCATCATCTGGAAGAAAGCTTGTTTAGCTTCTCCCTCTTGACCGCTCGTAGCCGGTCTCGGATCAGAGGGCGCTATCCCTTCAGCAAGAGCAGGTGCATTGCTTTCTACATAGTCAGTTACGGCTCTTTCGGGATCCATTTCTATATGAAATTCACATTTTTCACATCAGGATTCATCACACTATCATAGTTCAGATATATGGCATGTATAGCTAGACTCTGACATGCTACGTTAGTCCGAGAATTGACTAAACCGTAGCTCTGATACCAACCAAATGTAACACCCCTAACCCGTATCTGTCGCCGAATTAGGGTTAAAGGCATTTCCAGACAGATCAAAAATGTTTACAGACATTTCGTAATACAAGTCATCGATTGCAATCACTGTGTCCCTTAGATAGGACACCGAGACCTTAAGCATGCTTTAGAGGAGGGTCGGGACTAAACCGAACACAAACGGAAATTCTCAAAAAATTTAAAACTTTTTGTACACTGCAGAGGTCACACGCCCGTGCAGTCAGGCCATGTGCCTCCCACGGCTACTAGACACACCCATGTGTCCTGGCCGTGCCAAAGCAGAGGCATGTATATCGACTTATCCCCACGGCCACGGTGCACGCCGTGTACCATGGTCGTATACTCTTATGCTATATACTGACTTAATCCCACGGTCACTAGGCACGCCCGTGTGCCACAATCGTGTCTGCTTAATAGGCCCTTTGCAAGGTCAATATGCCACCCACACTTGGGTTTACCCTATAGGCTACATACCAATTCATTTTATGTACAATTAACAACCAAAGACATGTCAAATGATCAACAATTCTTCACAACCAAACTCATTTCTAATCATGCCAATTTGCACAACTAAATCATACATATACATAAGCATAATTTAACCACATTTACCCTTCATAGAAACATTCTTTTGATCAAACATGCATACTCATAATGCATTCATATGCTTACCAAACGTACCTGAAACGGATATACAATTCACATAGTCATTTGTATCTCGAATTTGCTCATTGAACCATTCAAAATTTAATAGGATACTCGAAGTGCTCGGAATGGTCGTACAATGCCAACGTCCCAGACGTGGTCTTACATGTAAATCTCATATCGATGCCAACGTTCCAGACGTGATCTTACACGAAATCTCGAATCAATGCCAACGTCCCATACGTGGTCTTACACGAAATCTCGAATCAACGCCAACGTCCCATACGTGGTCTTACATGATATCACATAACAGACACCTATGTCATGACATACGTAATTCCTATATCTTCCTAGGTTCACACGGGACTTCACGGACTTTATCAGCTTATCGACTTATTAGCCAACTCAAATTTCACATACATTCCATCTCAATGGATAATCATAGTATTTAACATATCTTATACATTCAAATAATTCAATACAGTTACACTTATTTGTATATCGACTTACCTCGGATTCGTATATTTGTTCGGACTCGGTTATTCAACTACTTTCGCTTTCCCGCGATCTAAGTCTGATTTCTTCAATTCTTGATCTATATATGTTCAAATGTAATCCATTTATTCACTAAATCATTCAATTCAATCCAAGAACACTTATTTAGGGCAATTTGTAATTTAGACCTCACATTTTCACATTTCGACAATTTAGTCCCTATTTCACAAAATCACAAAATACACCAAATTTCAAGTTACCCATGCCTAGCCGAATTTTCACATGCTTCATATTAGTCCATATATTTCATTTATTTCATAATTTAGTCCCTCAAAATGCTATTTTCACAATTTAGCCCTAATTAGCTAAATTCATCAAAAATTCAAGAACAACACATGTTCATTAAACACATATCTTTCATTTTTCACTATCAAACATCATTAAACACATAAGTTCATCAAAGGCTCATTTAAAAAACATCATCAATTCTCAAAATTAAGACATGGGTTTCAAAGTATTCGAAGCAACAATTACAGAAACGTAGAAATTATCAAAAATTGATCAAAAACATACCTTGAATCAAAGACTTTAATAGCTGAAACCTAGCTTAGATATTTTCTTTATTTTTCTTCAAACTTTCGGCACCCCAAAGATGATAACATTCATATTTTCATTTGTTTGTTTTATTACAAACATATTAATATGTATTTTACCATATTAACCTTTCCATTTATAATTAAAACAAACATACATTAAGGACATATTTGTCCAACACCATCCACTAACTTATAAAGTGGTTTAATTGCCTCATAAGGCCACAACATTCATAAGCCACAACACATAGGTACTTTAACAAATAACATGCTAGTTTGCATTTAATGCAATTTAACCCTTTTCTTAAATTAAGCACACAGACGGGCAAATTAACTCACAGATCTTTAACACATGCTTAATCACATATCATAGGCACAGAAAATAATATTAAAATATTTTTCTAACTCGGATTTGTGGTTCCGAAACCACTATTCCGACTAGGGTCTAAACCAGACTGTTACACCCCTGGTGTTGAATTAGAAACCAAGTCAGTATGCTCCACACGGCCTCACCCACGGGCGCGTGACTTGGCCGTGTGACATAAGTCAGTATACCCTACAGGTTTTGCACGGTCTAGCACACAGCCTGGCACACGGGCGTGTATGGCCATTTGTAGGACACATGGGCTAACCACATGGGCGTGTGTGTTGGCCATGTGACCCAAGTCAGAGAATTACATGGGGTCAGACACGGGCTGGGACACGGCCATGTGCTCCCATTTTGAATGTCCATACAGCCTGTGACATGGGCATCTTTTTGGCCGTGTTAGACACATGGCCGGGCCACACTGGCGTGTGTCCCCTGTTTTTGAGAAAATTTTATAAATGTTCAAAAAGTTTCTAAAGTTATCGGTTTAGTCCCGAGCCACTCCTAATGCATGTTTAGAGCCTTGTAGGCTCGTATTAGGGACAATATGAATGTGTTGATTGATATTTGAATGAAATTTGGAAATATAAAAGTAAATGTATGTGTAATTATGTTATAAGTCTGGTAATGCTCCGAAACCCTATTCCGGCGTTAAATACGGGTGAGGGGTGTTACACTAAAGGCTAGATTTAAGTATATGGGAATGGTTTTCTTTGCTGAAATGGTACAACTATGGTATTGGTTTATTTGTATAGGTGATGCAATTTGGTACCATTTTGAAATAGGCAGTCATGTCGCGACGTCGAGCTATTTTCATCACTCGATGTCGCCACAACAAATCGTTAGTGTGTTATGTGATGATGAGTAGCCCCTGAAGTCGCAACGTTAACCCAATATTTTATAGACTTTTCAATTTGGTCCTAATTCGACCTCGGGTTAGGAAAAGAGCTTTCGTAAGCTCGTATAAGACCCAAAACTGATAGAAATTCATATTGAGATTAATTAATATTATTAATAGCATATATTGGCAATTAAATCATAGTTGCTCCGACAATCGATATGGCATCCCATAGCTTAGATCTAGCGATCGAATTGGGTATGAGGTGTTACACTTTGTATTGTTCACTTTCTAGAAACCATGGAACTTAACAATGTTTTCAACTCCTGAAACCAGTCAAATCAATCTATTTACACCTTGAAGCTACATCATTTTCTTTATCAACATATAAATCAAGCTTTGCTGCAAAGTATTGGAGTCCATATTCTTCATTTCTTCTATTAAATTTCCTTTCAAAAAAAATTGTTGCTATTGTTGTTAAAAGAACAGTTGATTATGAGTCCAGAAATTGGGCAAATTGCAAACGAACTAAGTGACAAGTGCAAGAAAGTAAAAATGAACACCAAAAACTTGGCTACGCTATTTGAGTTTCTTTTACGTCTGTAGGGCCTTACCTAGAGAGTGAATCCACTATTCTACAACACGTACAATGTAACACCCTAATCCACTATTCTTTTACGTTTGTTTTCCGTACTTTGAAGACTTCAACTTTGCTTGATGACGAGTATCTCTCCATCTACAGCATACTTGAGATCTTCTTCCTCTTTGGTGGGTGCATCGGATTCATTCTCTTTCTCATCTTCCGACTCGATCTCATTGTTGGGTCTTATTACCATTGCGCTTCTATTTGGACATTGGCTCACAATATGACGCCTCCCAAGGCACTTGAAGCACTTGATGTCACGGGTGCAGTTAGGCACGGCTTTATTTTTGCCTTTGGTGGTTTATCCACTCGGCTTATTAGGCTTTGTGGACACCAAAGGTTCTTTTGCTCGAAAAGAAATGTCTTTCTTGCTGGTACCTTGACCCCATTTTGATGTGGAAGTGGGATTGGAATAGGCTCAAACAGCTCCTTTTCTTTTGAGTTGTTTTTTCCACTTTAAAGTCCATATACACCATATCTACAACTTCAACATAGTGTTGTAGTTCCACCACATTGGCGATTTCGCGGTTTAATCCGGCTAAGAACCTCGCCATGGTAGCCTCCCGATCCTCCTCGACATCGGCTCGGATCATGGCAATCTCTATTTCCTTGTAATAGTCCTCTACACTCCGATTGCCTTGAGTAAGATTTTGTAGCTTTTGATACAGCTCTCGATGATAGTATGCGGGGATGAACCTTTTCCGCATAATGGCTTTCATCTCGGCCCATGTGGACACGGGTCATTCTCCGTTTCTTCTCCGGCTCATGGTTAATTAGTCCCACCATATGATTGCATATTCAAAAAACTCGATAGCCGCGAGTTTGACTTTCTTGCTCTCTGAGTAGTTATGGCACTCGAAGACAAGCTCAATTTTCTTCTCCCATTCTAGATATGCCTCCGGATCGATCTTCCTTTGGAATGGTGGAATAGCCATGTTAATATTCTTTAGATCATTATCTACTCGTTCTCGCTCCCTAGGCCCTCTGTTTCTATGGCCTCATCGTCTTTCACTTCGGTTAGATGCTTGATTGCTCTCCACATCGCTAGGATCATAGGGATCGTCTTGGTTTAGTATCTGTTGGCCTCGCTCCCTCCTCGAATTTTGAGGAGTTCTTTCTCGCTGGAACCGTTCTTCCAATTGCTCTAATTGCTCTTGTATGGGCTCTAGATGCCGTTGGAGCATTCGGTCCATCTCGTGGACTAGGGCTTGATATGTCAGGTCGGGTACTCCTCCTGCAGTAGAAATGTTTCTTACGGGGCGTACACCACCACCTTCCACAGCATTTCGTTCAGGACTACGAGACATAGTGCTTTAATCCTCACCACAAACCTCACCTATCCACTCAAAAAGAAAAATAGTTGTGCTCTCCACTCGTGTTTTCACTCATACTTTGGCTTTTATATCTCTCTAATGATCTCACCACTCTCTTGCCTTTTTCCACTCGTATTCCCCTCTCTAGGTTCGTAAGTGACTACTTTTAAACTTAACAGCAAATCTTCGTGGCTCAGCTTCAAAAGGTGTTGCAAAGGTAGGAATTGATATCGGTGTTGGGTAGGCTGAAAGAAAGAAGTAGGTAACTTGAAGTGTGGTGAAAATGTTTGTAGAATGAAATTTGGAGCTCGAGAAACAATAACATTCAAAACTAGCTCTTCTCCTTTTTTTTCTTTTTTTTTCAATTTCGAATTTTCTTCTCTCTCTATATATATATATATATTGCAAACTTTGTACTTCAAATATACTATATATTCCTCTCTCTTTTTTAACATGAAATTTTTTTCTTCAAAAGCTCCCCCCGAGAATGCTAGAACGTCGATAGTTCACAATTTTTAGCTAGCTTTGATACCAAATGATGTGATCTTGTACTCGTAAGTCGAATCGAGCCACTTGTGTTCCCGGTCGTAAAATGAAGTAGTATTTGGAATAGTTCTCAAAAGGTTAAAATTCGGCAGGTTGAGTTCAACAACGGGCTGTTTGGTGGATAAGGATGATAGACAAATTGATGATGGGCTTAAAAGCTAAAAAACAAACCAATATTAAAAGGAATATCGACCCAATTTTTATGATAGCTCTTAAGGTGGAAATGGTTGATAAGGTGAACCGTGACCCACTATCTATTGAAGATAGGAACCAAATGGTATAATTGGAATGCCACACTCGTTGGAGTGATAAGTCCACAAAGAGATTCAGATTGACGCCACTAGACTTAGCTAGATAAGTCAATTTGAGTCACAAAAGAAACAAAGAGAGTTGAATAACTTACAAAAGATATAATATTCATAAAAGAATCAAAAGTCTGAAATACATGTTTTGAGCTTAATATTTATAGCTCTAAAAAGGTCCAGCCGAATGGACAAATTAAGTTCAACTTAATTGAGCTGATTAAGCTTTGAACTCTTCAACATGTCTCTTGAAGTCTTCCAAACCTTGGTGACGCCAACAACCATGACCATTAGTGATCCCAATCAACTAGTTCATTTGAATTAAGGAATGAGCTGAATATGCTTGAAGATGATTGGTCGAATAGTGTGAACAAGCTTAAAATTCTTTCTTGGAACCCGAATGGACTTTAGCTCTTTAGTGGCAGATTGTGGCGCATGAATGGTCTCCCATGTGAACAGTTGAATTTGATTAGTCCTTGGGTGTGAACACTCAAAGTTGGATGGTCACTTGGAGTGAACGGAATTTTCAGCTGAAATGAACAAGTGTGAAAACACTTGTGGCCTTTGCAATCCACAAAAGGTTGCATGGAAGAGAGTAACCAACAGCTCCACCCTTTTAATGCACGTCCAAGTGCATGTCTTCACCTTTAATGTCGTCCATTCATCATCCTACAAGACACATTAAACACTTCTTAGGCATAATTAATTAGTCTGAACTCAAACATGTATTAAAGATGTCTAAATTAGAACATATTTAAAACACTTATTTAAGCTGTCCTAAACTATGACATAATTAAAACCCTTATTTAAAATGTTCAAATTATGACATAATTAAACTCATATTAATGTGTTTAAATTATGACATAATTAATGAGTTAAACTAATTAAACTAAATTAACTATAACCGAATTTATTTGTTTATTCCAGCAAATAAAATGCACAAGCTGAAGAAAGCTAAAATTGAGCTTGAAGCAGGTTGCATGGCACGCATGGTTTGCTTGTCCATGATTGATCAATAAACCCCACAACGGCTTCACCCCAAATTCGGTTAGTAAGGCTCATACCAGCTTTCTTGAACCTCTTAGCTCGAGCTCGGGTAATCAGCCCCGTTGATAGCTCCATGGGTTCTTTGGCAGCCTTAGTTGGGTCTTGGACCATGATCGTATCATCCCCTCCCTCTTCGAAGCGATTTGTCCCCAAATCGTCGCCTACATCATAGGGAGAAAGGTTAGATACATTAAAACTTGTACTTATATTGTACTCACCTAGAAGGTCGAGTTTGTAGGAATTATCGTTGATCCGTTCCAATACTTGATAAGGACCATCGCCTCTTGGTAGCAATTTAGACCTTCGTTGGGCTGGAAACCTTTCCTTTCTCATATGCACCCAAACCCAATCTCCGGGTTCAAAGAAAACACGTTTCCTTACCTTTTTGGCTTTGTGCGCATATTATTCAGTTCTCGCTTCGATATTCTTCCTCACCTTTTGGTGTAGTTGCTTCACATACTCAGCCTTCCGTTTAGCGTCTACATGCACAAGTTGATCATTAGGTAAAGGAATCAAATCGAGAGGAGTTAAGGAATTAAATCCATAAACAATTTCAAAGGGAGAATGTTTAGTTTCTGAATGAACAGAACGGTTATATGCAAACTCAATGTGCAGCAAGCACTCCTCCCATGTCTTGAGATTCTTCCTTATAATAGCCCTCAATAACGTTCACAAAACTCGGTTCACCACTTCCTTTTGCCTGTCCTTTTGTGGGTGGCATGTCGTTGAAAATAACAATTTTGTGCCTAGCCTTCCCCACAACGTTCTCCAAAAGTGGCTGAGAAACTTTGAGTCACGATAAGACACTATAGTCCTCCAAACTCCATGCAAACGCACAACTTCCCAGAAAAACAAATTAGCAACATGTGAGGCATCGTCAGTTTTATTGCAAGCTATAAAGTGTGCCATTTTGGAAAACCGATCAACCACAACAAATATTGAATCTTTTCCACTTTTAGTTCTAGAGAGACCTAAGACGAAGTTCATCGAGATATCAACCCAAGGCTCCTCGGAATAGGCAAGGGCGTTTACAACCCATGTGGTTTGATTCGCAACTTAGCCTTTTTACAAGCTATGCATCGATCACATACTCTTTCCACGTCATGTTTCATCTTTGGCCGAAAGAAATGCTCGTAGAGCATGGCCAATGTCTTTGTGACTTTGAAATGACCCATGAGGCCTTCGCTATGCTCCTCGTTTACGAGGACCTCCCGAACAGATCTTTGAGGAATACAAAGCTTACCTTCTCAAAAAATGTGGTCGTCATGTCTATAGAACTTTTTGAAGGCTCCATGTTCACAAGCCTTATACAATTCACCAAAATCAGCATCATTTTCATAAAGTTCTTTCAAATACACAAAACCAAGTAATTTCGAATCTAAATGGTTTAGAAGTGCATACCTCATCAACAATGCATCAGCTACGATATTTTCTTTACCTTTTTTATATTTGATTACATAGGGAAAGGATTCAAGGAACTCTACCCACTTGGCATGTCTCTTGTTTAACTTATTTTGGCCCTTGAGGTGTTTCAACGCCTCATGATCAGTATGAATTACGAATTCTCTGGGCCACAAAATGCTGCCACGTTTCCAATGTCCGAATCAGCGCGTATATCTCCTTGTTGTAGGTTGGGTAATTTAGGGGGCACCGTTCAGCTTTTCGCTAAAGTAAGCTATGGGACGCCCATCTTGAGTCAACACGACACCAATACCTATACCTGAGGCATCACACTCAATCTCGAATGTTTTGTTAAAGTCAGGCAAGGAAAGTAAAGGGGCATTTGTTAAACAATCTTTAATTAAATTAAAGGCCTTTTATTGTTCCTCACTCCCCGTTGAATTTATTCGAAATATCGATGGATACACAGGTAGTACACTCGAGGTGTACGAATCAGAATCCGTCAATTCGTGTCTAATGGTACGCATAAGGTACAATTTCAGAGAGTACACTCTCAAGCCACATATATATAAACAACAAGATTACCAGTCCAAGCTAAATCCTTTTTACGTCATATGCTCTAAAGAGCTTTATTTGGATTACCCGTCTGGGCTAAATCCTATCAGAATTGAGGTCGAAGGATTACTCATCCGAGCTAAATCCTATCCGCAACAAATGCAGGACCTCTTTCATTTCGGGAAATCACATATCCATCGATTTTCCATTTATTCAACCGGGATTTAAACACTTTTCAAGCACTATCGGGCATTTGATTATTTCATACCTCCGTAAAATTTATGTAATTCAAGTAAAACACATTCCACATTCATGTCAAGCATACGAGTAACATTTTATTCATTTACCATTTTATCGGGTATTTTCATTTATCGGGCTATATCGAGTAGATGTCATTTCAAATATTTATGACATTGATAAAATTTCACCAATACAACATTTAAATCAAGCATAAAAACATATACAATTTAGTTACTAACGCATTCTCGACAAAAGGTTGGTATGCGTAAAATCTACTAATCCGACATTTTCCTCATTCCTCGTTCTAACTTCAAATTTGGTCTATCCGGATCTATACGAGTAAATTTAACATCAATTTATCATATTTTACATTCATGTGGACTAAATTTTAATCCTAGGCAAAATTACTATTTTGCCCCTAACTTTTCCATAAATTTCGATTTTGTCCCTAGGCCCGGAAAATGAAACTTGTGCAAATTACTCCCTATTCCAAGCATAACCAAAGCCCCATTACAAATTTTCCAGCACATGTATTCATAAAATTTTAGAATTTTCATCAAATTTTACAACTTTCCATTTTAGTCCCTAAATCATGTTTTCATCAAAAATCACTTTGTAAAAGTTGTTTATCTATCAATAATCTTTCATTTTCTACCATAAATTTCTAATTTCCAGCATATACATCCATGACCCATTTTCATATTTTGATAACTTTTCAAATTAATCCCCCAAATAGAGAGATTAAGCTATCCCGATTCCAAAAATATCAAAATTACTAAAAACGAGACAAGGAAACTTACCCAATTTGGCCATGAAAGTCTCTTCTCTCTCTCGTAGGGTTTCCATGTTTATTTTGGGGAAGAATATGACATAAAATAAGATGATATCTTTTATCGTCTTTTTAATTAATAAGTATTTTGCTATTTCCAATTTAGTCCTTGCCCTTTTTCTATATTTCCATGGATGAGTCACCAAGAAAAATGTACATACTTTTCTTAATGGTCTAATTACCATATAAGGACCTCTAGTTTTTAATTTCATAGCTATTTGATCCTTCTAGCTACTAGAATCCAACTTTTGTATTTTATGCGATTTGGTCCTTTTCGTAATTAAGCACATAATCGGTAAAATTTTCTTTTCAAAATATTCACACGACATTTCTAGTATACTATGGAACATATAATAAAATAAAAATAAATTTTATTTTTTGGCTCGGATTTGTGGTCCCGAGACCATTGTTCCGATTTCACAAAAATTGGGCTATTACATGAAGCATGGGAGCATTTCAAAGAACTAATTAGAAAATACCCGATGCATGGTTTTTAGCATTAGACACAGATGAATTTTCTACAAAGGATTAAATGCTCATACGCGAATAGTGGTGGATACATCTGCTAATGGGATATTGTTTGACAAATCCTACAATGAAGCATATGAAATTTTGGAAAGAATAGCAGACAATGATTATCAGTACCCCACTACTAGAGTTGGTACTAGTAGAAGAATTGTTGGAGCAATGGAACTTGATGTGATTACCTCTTTAACAGCTCAGGTATCATCTTTGACAAATATGATTAAAACTCGATGAAGGTTGCAGAACTAGCATGCATATACTGTGGAGAAGATCATGTTTTTGATGAATGCCCATCCAATCTAGCCTCTGCGTATTACATGGGGAATTTTAATCGTAGCAGCAACAATCCCTACTCCAACACATACAATCCAGGGTGGAAACAACATCCAAATTTCAGCTGGAGTAATCAAGAAATGGGAAATGCCAACAATGTTAATTGATAGAATGTAGCTGGTGTACCACATGGATACAGTCAACCAATGTTGTAATGTGCAATAAAGTTCATCATCTTCAACATCAACTATGGCTGCTCTATTAAAGGAGTATATGGCTAAAAATGATGTGATTATTCAGAGCCAGGCAGCTTCCTTAAGAGCTATGGAGAATCAAGTGGGACAAATTGTAACACCCCTTACCCGTATTCTACACCGGAACCGGGCCCGAGGCATTACCGAATTAAAACCACTTGATTGCCACTTAGGCTCAATGTGACTACTCTCAAAAGCTACCACAACTATCTCATTAAGGACCTAAGAGGTCTTAAACATACATACAAGAGCTCCCGAGGCTCTACCGAAACTTTATCGATCTTAAAATTTCTTTCACTCAGACAAGGGTCGCACGCCTATGTGGAATGGGACACGCCCGTGCACCCTCAAGACATGCCCGTGTCTTCCACTCGTGTTCGACACTGACTAAATTCACACGGCCTGGACACGCTCGTGTTCTCCACCCGTGGTGAACACTGACCACTTTACACGACCTAGGCACACGCCCGTGTGGCTAGTCCGTGGTCTATTCTGACTTGAAATGCTAACATGCAGGGGACACACGGCCAAGTCACACGCCCATGGGCTGACCGTGTGTCACACATGGCCTAGACACACGCCCGTGTGTCTATCCACATGGACAAGAACAAAGCTATTTGTCATGCCCTTCTCACCCCTCTAGCATACACAACAAGTACTCATTCAACACATCCATAACCAACTCATAATGAACATAATCTTACATGGATAAATACATCTTTTCATATAATAATATAGCCATCAACTATGGCATTATACAAAATAGATTATCCATCTAAAGGCCAACACATCTTAGCCAAAAAAACAAAATACCCTAACGTGTCTAGCCTCTATACATGCCATATACAAAACATTAAGTCCAATGTACCAGAGTGTGTTGATAGTGTGGGTGATCTTCTGATTAATCCGCGTATCACGATTCAATCCTTGTTCTCTATAAGACAAGGGAAAAGAAAGGAGTAAGCTTTGAGCCTAGTAAGTTTACACATAAACAATTTAAGCATTCTAGTATAAGCTAAACAACAATTAGCATTATACTAACATATGTAATTCACATCCACTACTATACTTACTCTTTCTATCCCTTACCACATCTCCAACACATCATGAGTCACATACTCATAATCATTGACATGCACCCCTGCACTCAATGGCACATTTACTCAAAATACAACACATCATTATTTCTCAATAATACATCCACACAGCTAAATTACTCGGTGGTTTCGCACTTAGCCCACCACAATCAGATCATAGGGTAGTATCGCACATAGCCTACCACAAAGGATAATTATAGTGATTCCGCACATAGCTCACTAAATAATATGCTTAACAATAGTATCGCACACAGCCCATCATTGTTAAGTATCAAGGTGGTATCGTACTTAGCCCATTATCAAGCATTATCACTATACATTCACATGTCTACTTTGTAGTACATTCATCCATTCACAACTACTATCTCATTCATTCCACTAGAATCGAATAGGTTCTCAATCATGCTAAACATTAGCTAGCATTAACAATGTATACGCATAAATGCATCGCTCATACGTAAACTTACCTCGGTACTCAAAAAGTATAGAGTTGTGCAATTTAGTCCACGACCTTGCCCTTGCCTCGGTTATGATCCGAGCTTTGTCTTTCTTGATCTAAAATGATAAATCAACCCGTTCAATACACACATTGACTAAATTGACCCTTATCTCATACTTTAGCAAAATTACCATTTTGCCCCTAAACTTTCTCATATTTACACTTTTGTCCCAAGGCTCGTAAAGTGATTTTCATTCAACTTTCTAGCCTTTCATGCTTAGCCGAATCATTTACTTAACTAAAGCAATCATCAATTCTCACTAAATCACTCATGTATGACCAATCTCAAGACTTTCACAAACTAGTCCCTACATGCATTTTTCATGGAATTCACTTAGCAAAAGATGTTTCTACTACATCAAGCTTTCATATTCTTCCATAAAACATCAAAATACATGCATGTCATACATGGTTACATTTTTGAACATCAATCCTAGCTCAACATATAGCTAAAAATAGCTTACTCATGTTACTAGGACTTCAAAAATACGAAAAAATATTAAAAACGGGGCTTGGATGCACTTACTAGCAAGCTTGAAAAAATGAAGAACCCTAACAATGGCTCCCTTCAAATTTCGGTAGCTTGGAGAAGAAGATGAATGAAATTCTATCATCTTTTTCCCTTTTTAATCACTTAATTGACAAATGACCAAAATGCCCCTTAGTCAAACTTTTCCAATATCATCCACTCATGCCCATTTTTGTCCAAAAAATAGAATTTGGGAATATTACTATTTAAGGACCTCTAATTGATAATCCAAAGCTATTTCATACAATTAGCTTCTAGAATTTCACATTTTGCAACTTTTGCAATTTAGTCGTTTTGGACAATTCAACCGCAATTTAACAAAATTGCTACATGAAACTTTTACACTAACATGCAAACATAGCATAAACCTCAAAACTCATACATATACCTCGAATTTATGGTATCGCACCACTATTCTGACTAGGCCCTAAATCGGGATGTTACACAAATTGCCACTACATTAAGTTCCAGACGACAAGG
The DNA here is from genome assembly GCA_025698515.1 of Gossypium sturtianum. NCBI lineage: Eukaryota > Viridiplantae > Streptophyta > Magnoliopsida > Malvales > Malvaceae > Gossypium > Gossypium sturtianum. The sequence continues at coordinate 58,733,562 of CM046955.1, forward strand.
TGCATTACCTAGTGACACTGAAAGTTCTCGATCTCAAGGAAAGGAACAATGTAAAGCCATAACACTCCAGAGTGACACCCAGTTGCCAGGAGTTGTGAATTATGCCTTTACTGAGGAGGAAAGTTCAGAATTTCCCGAAAGCACAACTTTTGAGTCTGTAGTGGAACAAACTACAAAAGATAGGATTAAACAAAAGCATACAAAAGAAAATTCATCTTGTAAATCCAATACAAATGCCATGGCAAAGCAACCTCAACAAATAGAAGGAAGGCCACCTCCACCTTTTCCCCAATGTTTCCAAAATTCAAAGCAAGATTCTCAATTCAAGAATTTTTTGGAGGTCTTGAAGCAATTACACATCAATATACCTTTGGTGGAAGCATTAGAATAAATGCCTAACTATGTGAAATTCATGAAAGATATCCTATCCAATAAGAGAAGGTTAGGGGAGTTCGAAACTGTTGCACTCACTGAAGGGTGCACAACAATGCTAAAGAACAAACTGTCACCAAAATTAAAAGATCCGGGGGGTTTTACTATACCTTGCTCGATTGGAAACCATTATGTAGGCAAAGCATTATGCGATTTAGGTGCGAGTATCAATCTAATGCCTATGTCTATTTTCAAGAAACTCAGGATAGGAAAGGCAAGACCTACTACAGTCACACTACAACTAGCAGATAGATCATACGTCCATCCAGAAGGTAAAATTGAAGATGTACTGGTAAGAGTTGACAAGTTCATGTTTCCAGCAGATTTTATTATTCTGGAATGTGAAGCAGATAAAGAGGTACCCATAATACTAGACGACCTTTCTTAACAACTAGTAGAACATTGACTGATGTACAGAAAGGTGAATTAACCATGAGAATTAATGATCATCAGTTGACATTTAACGTGTTTGATGCTTTAAAGTGTGCAGACCCAGATAAAAAATGCCATGCTGTTGAATTTGTTGACATTGTAGTGCAAGAAGAATTTGCAGGTCATATGCACAACAATTTCGATGCAGAGTCTGTTGAATTAAATGAAACAGAACTGACTGAAGAATCTAGAGAATTGATGGAAACTCAGCAATCTGGAAATGAATTCAAGAGGAGCTTTGAATCATTAGACTTATCAGGTTGATCTTTCAACCCTCCTCGACCGTCAATAGATGATCCACCTGCGCTGGATTTGAAGCCATTACCAGTGCATTTGAAGTACACTTATTTGGGAGATACCGATACACTGCCTGTAGTTATCTCTGTCGAGCTTACAACAGACCAGGAGATACAATTACTTGAAGTCTTAAAAAATCCAAGAAAGCTTTAGGATGGTCAACCACGGATATCAAAGGAATTAGCCCTGCAATCTGCATGCACAAAATAATAACTGAAAATTGCCATGGAAAATCTATTGAACAGTAAATGGGACCGAATCTTGTCATGAAGGAAGTAGTTAAAAAGGAGATTATCAAATGGTTGGATGTTGGAATTACATACCCAATCTCTGATAGCTCTTGGGTGAGCCTTGTTCAGTGTGTACCCAAGAAAGGAGAGTTCACTGTAGTCAGCAATGATAACAATAAACTCATTCCCATACATACTATCACAAGTTGGAGAGTTTGTATGGATTATCAAAAGCTCAACAAAGCAACGAAGAAGGACCATTTACCTCTACCTTTTATAGTTCAGATATTGGACAAACTGGCAGGGAAAGCCTTCTACTGTTTCTTAGATGGCTACTCAAGGTACAACCAAATTGCCATATCTCCTACTGATCAAGAAAAGACTACATTCACCTGTCCTTATGGAACATTTGCTTCCATAAGATGCCATTTGGGTTATGTAACGCCCCTACAACATTCTAGCGTTGCATGATGGCAATATTTTTCGACATGGTGAAGAAATTCCTTGAAGTATTCATGGATGATTTCTCAGTGTTTGGCGACACTTTTGAAGACTATTTGAAAAACTTCGAATTAGTACTTTGTCGATGTCAAGAAACAAATCTTTTGTTGAATTGGGAAAAATGCCACTTCATGGTTTGTGAAGGCATTGTTTTGGGCACAAGATTTCACAGCAAGGAATTGCCGTTGACAAAGCAAAAATAGAAGTAATTGAAAAGTTGCCACCACCCACTTCAGTGAAAGGAATCAGAAAATTCCTTGGTCATGTTGGATTTTACCATCGTTTTATCAAGGATTTTTCTAAGATATTCAAACCTCTATGTTAATTGTTGGAATAAAACAGACCATTTCATTTAACGAGTTATGCTCAAAAGCGTTCGAAGAGTTAAAGGAGCGATTAATTACAGCACCTATAGTCACTACACCAGACTGGACTTTACCGTTCGAACTGATGTGTGATGCAAGTGACTTTGCTGTAGGAGCAGTTTTGGGGCAAAAAAAAGCCAAGATGTTTCATACTATATATTATTCCAGTCATACATTGACAGATTTACAGCTCAATTATACCACCACGGAGAAAGAATTGTTAGCAGTGGTATCTGCCTTTGAAAAATTCAGAGCTTATTTAGTGGGCACCAAAGTCAGAATTTATACAAACTATTCTGCCAGTAAATACTTGGTGACGAAAAAAGAGGCCAAGCCCAAACTCATCAGATGGATATTGTTGTTGCAGGAATTTGATTTGGATATCAAAGATAAGAAAGGCACTGAAAATGTAACACCCCTTACCCGGGTTCTACGCCGGGAACCGGGCCCGAGGCGTTACCAAACTCAAACCACTTAATCGCCACTTAGGCTCAACGTCATTACTCTCTATAACCTCATTCTCGACTTACGAGGCCTCACTCATATACACGAGGGTTCTCGAGAATAATCCGGAACTTTTACGATCCTTAAAATTTTTCTCTTTTATACAGGTCTCACACGCCCGTGCAAGATTAGACATGCCCGTGCATAGACATACACGCCCATGTCCCCAGACCGTGCCTAAAAACTCAGTATTCTGCCAATTTGCCCACGGCCAAGGCACGCCCGCGCTTACCAACCGTGGTGAATCCTGACTTAACACACACGGCCTCAAAGCCTAGTCACACGCCCGTGTGGCTAGCCCGTGGACTATCCTGACTTAAAATGTTAACATGCAGGGGACGCACGGTCACAGCACACGCCCGTGGGCTAACCGTGTATCACACATGGTCTAGACACACGCCCGTGTGTCTACCCACATGGTCAAGAACAAGGCTATGTGCCAAGCTCTTTTCACCCCTCTAGCATACACAACATATACTCATCTAACACCATCATAATCAACTCAAATTGAAGTGCATTCTCACATAGAAAACTACATCTTTCTTTCATATAATGTAATAGCCAACAACCATGGCATTATACAAAATAAGCTATCCATCTAAAGGTCAACACATCTTAGCCATTTACAACAAAATCCACTAACTTGTCTAGCCCCTATACATGCCATATACAAAACATTAAGTTTCATGTACCAAAGTGTGCTGATATGTGGGCTATCTTCTGATGATCCTCGTATCTCGATTCAACACTTTTAATCTATAAGACAAGGGAAAAGAAAGGGAGTAAGCTTTGAGCTTAGTAAGTTTACACATAAACAAATAAGTGTGATAGTACAAGCTAAACAACAATTAGCATTATACTACCAAAAGTAATGAACAACTATGCTTACTCTTTCTAACCCTTACCACATTTCCAACACATCATGAGTCACATACTCATAACCATCGAAATGCACTGTAACATCCCAAATGTGGGGTTATTTGGAATCGAATTATTATTCTTATGTAAGAACTATCGTGGTATTATTTATGGAATAAATAAGCTTAATTTAAGGCTTAAGTGTGCTCGGTTTGATGGAGAAATTTTAGTTTTAACTTTTAAAAGAAGGGAGCCTTAGTAAGTGGGTATTATAAGAATAAATATGGGTAATTTAACACAAAATAGGCCTTGGTTAAGTGGCAAAAGAAGCCCACTTAGGAGCTACATGTGACGCCACAAGGGGAACAAAGAGAGCACAGGTTCGAGTCGCGGAGTTTCTCTTTTGCTCATTAATGGGACGGCACATGTGAGAGTTTTCTCTCCTTGGATTTTTTATTTTGGATAATAAAGGGGTTGATAATATTATTAATATTATGGGATAATTTAAGCACTTTAAATTGGTTTTAAATTGCTTAAAATTGATGATAATAAGGGATTTTATTAGTTGATAAAAGAGGATTAATTCAATTAAGTTTGAATTAAATTAAAAGGATGGCTTGGAGCAAAAATAGGTGATGGCCGATTGTGGGACTCCTTGATGAAGAGAAGTGGACGGCTAGGAGTTGAACTCCTTGTTGCTTAGGATGGATGGCAAGCTTGAAGAGAGAGGGGGCGAATGCTTATAAAAACCCCACCCTAGCTCATTATTTTGTTTTTTTCCATTCTTGCTAAGTTCTTGAAAAACCCTAACCCCTCTCCCTTGTGTTCTTTATTTTCCTTGTTTTCTCAAACCTTTGGCCGAACCTCTCTACTCCTCTTTTCTCTTCATTCTTCTTCCTCTCCAACCGAACCTATCCCCTAGCCATAACCAAATTTTTCTTCTCCTCACTTGGTGTGCTTGTGGCCGAATAGCATAACAAAGGTAATCTCCTCGAGTTTCTTCTCCAACCGATTCATAAGGAGGGTAAGTGGTAAAAGCCGAATGCTTTGTTATTAACCCCTTTGTTCTTGTCGATTTTCTTAGGAGATAGGAACCGATTTGGCACTTGTTGCTAGGATATTAACTTCCTACTCTGGAACCGATTCTCATTCGGTGTTTGGGATCGGAGATAATCGGTTCAAGACTTTAGTCTCTGTCAATCGAATTTGGGTAAGTGGTGGTAAGATCAATCTACTTATTCTAGCGATTTGATTAAAAGCCGAAGGCTACTGACATTGCCCATTGACCGATTATAGTGGTGAACCAGATTTGGGAGTTAAGCGCGTGGTGAGTAGCAAAGACAAAGGTGAGATTTCGGGTTCACAAGGAACCCCTCTCTAATATTTTGGTTTGGCCGAATAGGCCATGGTACTAATCCCATGGTTGGCCGAATATAGGTACAGTGAGATCTAGGGTGGCCAACGTCTCTTTTCGGGATTTAGACTCCTTGTTGGTGACAGGTGTGTACATACACACCATTTAACTTGTTAATTATGCTAAGTAATGTGATTGCTAACTTGATGTATGTAGCAATGGCTTGAATACCATAACGGTTTTTATGGGGTAACTTTGGTAAGTACTGTGCATATGATTGCTATTTTATGCTTTTGGGAAGCATCTTTGTGATAATACATATGATAAATCTATGTGTGACCGTTGACTACGTGGGTTGATTGAGTGGAGGGGGCGGTGTATTCGCGGCCGACGAGCACCGGTGCTTTGGTAGCTGCTCTGTGACTATATGTCACCAGAGGTTTGGTACCTCCGGAGGTTTGGTACCTCATAGCGACTTGTCCTCGTGGTTAACACACCACCGTGGGTTGGCCCCACTTGAGATATGGGATCGTCGCCGGTGATTTGGTATCACACGATGGGTTGGCCCCATCACCCGATTTGTGTCTACGGACACCGTGCTTTGGTAGCACATAGTGACTATATGTCACCGGTGGTTTGGCACCACCGGTGTTTTGGTAACACATCGTGACTACGGTCACCAAGTGGTTTGGTACCACGTGGGGTAGACAAAGGTGTTTGGTTGGCTAGGTTGGGTACATGATACTTTGCTTAATTAATTTGTTATTTGATGTGTATGAAAATGCTTTAAAATGGGGAAGGGTTACATATCGAGTCTTGGCGACTCACCTTCTCCTTTAACATTTTTCGTGTGACTCGTAGATGGCGGTTGAGGCGCGGTGGGACTCGAGGCGCCATGCAAAGGACTTTACTTTACTGAGTAATTTTAAATTTGTTCAATTTTATTTTTGGGTTGTAATAAGGCCTCCATAAACTATAGTTGCATTTTTATTTTTTTATGTTGGATATCGACTTTAACTATATCATTAAATTAAATTAAATCACATGTTTTCTTAAGTTAACACGTGGAAATTTAAACGTGCCATCGGGTACACTTGAAATCGTATAATAACCTGGACTTAATTAAAATTCCAAATTAGATCTAAGGTTAGCTTAACAAGACAACCGAAAGAAAAGAGTTTTCCATGGAAGTTAAATGCTTTTACGAAAGGGTGTTCACAAGGCTTCACTCGGTAACAAATCAAATTCGGTCGTAGTGTTTGGGCTGGGTTTGGGTTGTTCTGACTGGTATCGAGCCAAGTTCAAAGCTCATTTGTGGGGCCCAAGGCCCAAAAATGTTTTTGGTAGGCCTTATGGTATGATTTACGGGTTTTTACAAAGCATGGCCCGAGTCTCCCAGACCGATCCGCCTGTAAGTACATCTAAACCTTTGTGTGAAATATATTCGGTAGAAGGGTAGGAAGCATGGAACGTAGATAGACTTATAGGACTTGGACCCTAGGGTTAGATCACTCAAACACAACGAAGCATAAGACTTAAAGAACTAAACCAACCTATGACTTAGTCAACGAGCTAGGGTGTGGTAACCCCACACGCATGTCTAGGATTGGATCGGAAGAGCTTGGTATTTAAGCGGTCCTCGTGACTCACCTCCTTTCGCAGTATCCCACCAGTGCGTAGCTTCGGTTCACCCTAACTCGAAGGCTCGGTGGTGTGGTAACCTCATGCGCATGTCTAGAAAGGTTCGGTGAGAGCTTGGTATTTAAGCGGTCCGCGTGACCCACCTCCTCTTCACTTGAATTACGCACAGTGCGTAGCTTTGGTTCACCCCGACCGGGAGGGCTCGGTCATAGGCTAAACACAATGATTAAAACCCGAAAAAAAGGGAATCAGCCATGTTTTCGAAAAAGAAGGAAATAACAAGCCCTAATGTTTTCAAAACTCATCCAATAACCCTCTTAAACCCTAGAACACTAGGTATACCATGTTTTTCTCGGAAAACTTGACTTGTGAAAAATTACCGAAATACCCCTAGGAGTAAAATTACCAAAATGCCCCTGACCCATAAAATATTAATTTGACGGTGTTGCCCCAAAATTTCAACTATTTTATAAAACATTCAATAACTAGCTTTGGAAATCATCAGTAAATATCTTGGTCCTGGAAAAGTACGAAAATACCCCTGTAGGAAAAAGACGAAAAATACCCTGGTTAGAAATGGCGAAATGTCAGATGAGTGAATAGGTATGGAAAGTATTAAGGAATGGATGCATGGACTTCTTTGTGTGAACTAGGATAGGAAATCAAACATTGTTTGCTCGAAAGAATCTACGATTAAACCTCATCCATAAAACTTCTTCGCGAGTAATAAAGTGAAACAAATGCTAACGCATAAAATTTTCTTAATCGATTAAAAGCGCGGTAGATAGAATGAGTTCTAGAGGACGTGGGACGCCGTGGACGTGGTAGGGGTAGGATGACGGTGTCCGAACCCGCCAGTCGGGACAAGGTTCGAGAGAATGAGGTACCACCGCCACCACCACCTCCTACTTTTAGAGCCGAGGAGCCGAGCGGCACCGGTGGCGAATCGGTATCGCAAGTCGTGTTGCGAGTCTTGGAGATGGTGGTCGGGTGGTGGAAATGTTGGAGCTCGGAAATCTGTCCCCGGCGACTCCGATCTAACGGAGCGGAGGTATTCCGAGGTGTGTCGAGTGGCACCCAAAGGCGTGAACATTGGCTAGAGTCAGCCCGAGAAAGGATCATGGATGACCTTGACTTGACCAAGAAGAGAAGTCGAAAGGCGATGTCGCTTCTAAAGGATGAAGCGTATCGGTGGTGGCTTACGGTTCGAGATGGAGCTACGTGAGATGATTTGACTTGGGAGTATTTTGGATCCGCCTAGGAAAAAGTATGTGGGCATTAGTTACACCGACGCTGCAGAGAAAGGCTTTTCAGGATTAGTCCAAGGAACTAAGTCCGTGTCGAATATGAGGCGGAGTTTCTAAGGTGAGTAGATATGCGAGAGGCATCGTGCTCACCGAACATGAGCGTTGTGTCCGCTTTGAGGATGGACTCGAGATGATTTAAGGTGTTTGATTGCCCCACAAAGTGAGTTCGTGAGTTCTCATCCCTAGTGGAGAAGGCTAAGGTAGCCGAGGGAATCAAGGAGGCCGTGAGGCGTAATTATAGTAAGAACAATCGTAAGAGAAGTTTTGGGTCATTTGGATCAAGCGTGTAGTACTCTCGAGAAAAAGGCTAGGCCAAGTGGGCCCAATCAGTGACAAGGCCCACAATCGCTAATCGAGGCCGACCCAGTGCAGGCAATGTTGTGGGAAGACCCATTGGGGAGGTTGTTGGGCGGTGATAAAGGATGCTTTGAGTGTGGGTCTTTGGAGCATCGCGTCGAGATTGTCCCCAAAAGCTAGCTAAGAAGCGACGCGGAAAGGCGAGAATCGTGCACAAGATAGAAATGTGGGACCACAGAGGGTCGTGGTAATGGTAGAGGAAACAACGGTACTAACCGAGGTCGTGGAACTCAAGGCAGAGGTTCCGGCAACACAGAGGCTAGGCAGCCTGGCTTGGTTTACGCAGCGAGGTGTCGCGAGGAAGGTGACGCACCGGATGTCATAACCGGTACGTTTCTAATTTTTGGTTTTCCTTATGTTGCATTGATTGATGTGGGCTCGACGCACTCGTACATTGCTGCTAGTAGTGTGGTAGGAACTATGGACCTAGACTCAAAGCGCTTCTAGGGAGATGACCGTAGTTAGCCCCTTAGGTCACTCCGTAGTCGTAGATAAACTCTATAGAGGCGTACCCCTAGAACTCCAAGGGGTAGTATTTGTAGCCGATCTAATGGAACTACCATTTGGAGAGTTCGATTTGATCCTTGGCATGGATTGGTTGGTTAAGTACCAAGCAAGGTTGGATCTTGTGACAAGCGCATGGTTCTTAAGGCGGCGGAAGGAGATGAAGTGGTTATGATAGGAGATAGGAGGAATTACCTATCCAACGTAGTGTATGCCTTGAAGGGTGAAAAGATGGTCAAGAAGGGTTGTGAGGCGATTTGGTTCGGATCGTGCTTTGGAAGCTAAGGAGTTGGAAGTTGAAAAGGTCCGAACGGTTGGGGAATTTGTTTGATGTGTTCCCGGAAGAACTTCCGGTTTGCCTCCGGATCGAGAAGTCGAATTCGGTATAGACTTGCTACCGAACGCAGCTTTGTGTCCATAGCACCATACCGAATGGCACCAAAGGAATTGGTGGAGCTAAAGGCTCAAATTCGGGAGCTCTTGGATAGGGGTTTATACGACCAAGTATATCTCCGTGGGGAGCGCTGTGTTGTTCGTCAAGAAGAAGGGCGGTTCTATGCGGATGTGCATCGACTCACCGTCGATTAAATAAGTTGACGATCAAGAACAAGTATCCGTTGCCTCGGATTGACGACTTGTTCGATCAAGCGAAGGGTGCCTCGGTGTTCTCTAAGATAGACCTTAGGTCGAGTTATCATCAACTTAAGGTAAAGGAGGTCGATGTTCACAAAGCGGCATTTCGAACTCGGTATGGGCATTTTGAGTTCTTGGTAATGCCATTTGGGTTGACTAATGCACCGGCGCATTCATGGACTTGATGAAGCAGAGTATTCCAAAGAAGATTTAGACCGATTCGTCGTGGTGTTCATAGGCGACATATTGGTTTACTCAAAGACGTAAGAGGAGCATGACAAGCATCTACGGATAGTTCGCAAGTATTGAGGAGAAGCGATTATATGCCAAATTTAGTAAGTGCGAATTTTGGGTGAAGGAGGTGACTTTCTTAGGTCATGTGGTATCAGCTGAAGGAATTAGAGTAGACCCTCGCAAGATTGAGGCAGATTGGAGTGGAAACCACCTAGGACAAAGGGGTGAAATACGAAGTTTTTAGGTTTGGCAGGATACTATCGGAGATTCGTGGAAGGATTCTCACTAATAGCGTGCGCCGTTGACTAAGTTGCTAAGGAAAGGTGTCCCGTTTGTATGGACGGAAAAGCAAAGCAAGAAAGCTTTGATAAGCTAAGGAAGATTTTGTGGAAGCTCGGTTTTGGTACACCAAGCGGGAAAGTTAATCACAGTTTATTGTGATGCATCTCACACCGGCTTGGGATGTGTGTTGATGCAGGATGGGAAGGTAGTAGCCTATGCATCCCGTCAATTAAGATCGCATGAGGTTAACTACCCAACTCACGACTTAGAGTTAGCGCGATGCGTCTTCGCTCGAAGATATGGAGACATTACCGTATGGAGAGAAGTCGATGGTCTACACGGATCACAAAAGTTTGAGGTATCTTCGACTCGAAGGATCCGAATCGAGGCAGCGTCGATGGATTGAACTACTAAAGGACTACGATTGTTCAATCGAATACCATCCGGTAAGGCTAATGTGGTAGCCGACGCATTGAGCCGGAAGGTGGTGACGGACTTGAGAGCAATGTTCGCTTCGGTTAAGCTGTATGATGATGGAAGTCTTTTGGCGGAACTTCAAGTTAAGCCGACTTGGATTGAGGAGATTAAAGAAAAGCGGTTAAAGGATGGAGGCTTGAGTTCTAAGAGGGTACAAGTTCAAGACGGTGGTTTGGAAGGGCTGATCTGTCTAGTGATGGAGTGCTTTGTTTTCAAGGACGAGTCAGTATGCCAAAAGATGTGGAGTTGAGACGGAAAATTCTCCAAGATGCTCATAGCAGCCCATATGCTATGCTATGCATCGGGAGGAAGCAAGATGTATGGAGATTTGCAGCTTGAAACACAGTGGCACAGGTTGAAGCGTGAGGTAACGGAATTTATAGGGAAGTGTCCGACGTGTCGTGAGTGTTAAGGTGAACATCGGTCACCATCGGGACTACTTCAACCGATAAAGATCCTCAATGGAAATGGGAGAGGATCACCATGGATTTTGTTAGTGGGCTACCTACCTTACGCCCACTAAAAAGGATGCGATTTGGGTAATTGTGGATCGCCTAACTAAGTCAGCTCACTTCATACCGGTGAGAATGGATTACTCTCTCCAGAAGCTAGCAAGGTTATATGTGGGTGAAATAGTAAGGTTGCATGGCGTGCCAGTGTCGATTATCTCGGATAGGGATCCCAGATTCACGTCAAGGTTTTGGAAAGCGTTGCATCAAGCTTTGGGTACACGGTTAGATTTGAAGACTGCTTTCCATCCACAAATCGACGGACGATCGGAAAGGGTGATCTGATTTTAGAAGACATGTTAAGAGGCTGTGTCTTGGATTTTAGTGGTAGTTGGGAGGAGTACCTACCACTAGCGGAATTCGCTTATAACAATAGTTATCAAGCGAGTATTCAAATGGCTCCATACGAGGCCCTATATGGACGAAAGTGCCGTACTCCTACATGTTGGGACGGAGTTGGGAGAACGACAAGTTATGGGTCCAGAATCGTAACCGAGACGGAAGACAAAGTCAAGGTGATTCGGTCTCGTCTCAAGGAAGCATCGGATAGGCGAAGTCTTATGCCGATCTCAAACGCAAGGAAATGGAGTATCTTTGTGGGAGACAAGGTCTTTCGAAAGTGTCGCCTTGGAAAAAGGTGTTGAGATTTGGACGGAAAGGAAGTTAAGCCCAAGGTTTATTGGGCCATATCATTGTTGTGAAGCGAATAGGACCCGTGGCTTATCACCTAGAGTTGCCGTGGGCGAGTCGATTCATGACGTCTTTCACGTGTCAATCTTTGAGACGGTATCGGTCGAGATCCTTCGCGACGTTGTGCGATAGAGCGTAAATCGAAGTGAATCCGATTTATCTTTTGAAGAGGAGCCGTTCGGATCTTAGACCGAGATGAGAAAGTTACGTAGGAAGTCGGTGCCCTTGGTGAAGGTAATGCGTGGCGGAACCATGGTATAGAGGAAGCTACGTGGGAACCCGAGGATGTAATGAGGCAAACAATACCCCCACCTTTTCTAGTTAAGGAATTTCGAGGACGAAATTTATTTTAAGGGGGTAGAAGCTGTAACATCCCAAATGTGGGGTTATTTGGAATCGAATTATTATTCTTATGTAAGAACTATCGTGGTATTATTTATGGAATAAATAAGCTTAATTTAAGGCTTAAGTGTGCTCGGTTTGATGGAGAAATTTTAGTTTTAACTTTTAAAAGAAGGAGCCTTAGTAAGTGGGTATTATAAGAATAAATATGGGTAATTTAACACAAAATAGGCCTTGGTTAAGTGGCAAAAGAAGCCCACTTAGGAGCTACATGTGACGCCACAAGGGGAACAAAGAGAGCACAGGTTGAGAGTCGGAGTTTCTCTTTTGCTCATTAATGGGACGGCACATGTGGAGAGTTTTCTCTCCTTGGATTCTTTTTATTTTGGATAATAAAGGGGTTGATAATATTATTAATATTATGGGATAATTTAAGCACTTTAAATTGGTTTTAAATTGCTTAAAATTGATGATAATAAGGGATTTTATTAGTTGATAAAAGAGGATTAATTCAATTAAGTTTGAATTAAATTAAAAGGATGGCTTGGAGCAAAAATAGGTGATGGCCGATTGTGGGACTCCTTGATGAAGAGAAGTGGACGGCTAGGAGTTGAACTCCTTGTTGCTTAGGATGGACGGCAAGCTTGAAGAGAGGGGGGCGAATGCTTATAAAAACCCCACCCTAGCTCATTATTTTGTTTTTTTTCCATTCTTGCTAAGTTGCCGAAAAACCCTAACCCCTCTCCCTTGTGTTCTTTATTTTCCTTGTTTTCTCAAACCTTTGGCCGAACCTCTCTACTCCTCTTTTCTCTTCATTCTTCTTCCTCTCCAACCGAACCTATCCCCTAGCCATAACCAAATTTTTCTTCTCCTCACTTGGTGTGCTTGTGGCCGAATAGCATAACAAAGGTAATCTCCTCGAGTTTCTTCTCCAACCGATTCATAAGGAGGGTAAGTGGTAAAAGCCGAATGCTTTGTTATTAACCCCTTTGTTCTTGTCGATTTTCTTAGGAGATAGGAACCGATTTCGGCACTTGTTGCTAGGATATTAACTTCCTACTCTGGAACCGATTCTGTTCAGGTGTTTCGGGATCAGGAGATAATCGGTTCAAGACTTTAGTCTCTGTCAATCGAATTTGGGTAAGTGGTGGTAAGATCAATCTACTTATTCTAGCGATTTGATTAAAAGCGAAGGCTACTGACAGTGCCCATTGACCGATTATAGTGGTGAACCAGATTTGGGAGTTAAGCGCCGTGGTGAGTAGCAAAGACAAAGGTGAGATTTCGGGTTCACAAGGAACCCCTCTCTAATATTTTGGTTTGGCCGAATAGGCCATGGTACTAATCCCATGGTTGGCCGAATATAGGTACAATGAGATCTAGGGTGGCCAACGTCTCTTTTCGGGATTTAGACTCCTTGTTGGTGACAGGTGTGTACATACACACCATTTAACTTGTTAATTATGCTAAGTAATGTGATTGCTAACTTGATGTATGTAGCAATGGCTTGAATACCATAACGGTTTATGGGGTAACTTTGGTAAGTACCATGCATATGATTGCTATTTTATGCTTTTGGGAAGCATCTTTGTGATAATACATATGATAAATCTATGTGTGTTGACTACGTGGGTTGATTGAGTGGGGGGCGGTGTATTCGTCTTTGACGAGCACCAGTGCTTTGGTAGCACATCGTGACTATATGTCACCAGAGGTTTGGTACCTCCGGAGGTTTGGTACCTCATAGCGACTTGTCCCGTAGTTAACACCACCGTGGGTTGGCCCCACTTGAGATATGGGATCGTCGCGCGGTGATTTGGTATCACACGATGGGTTGGCCCCATCACCCGATTTGTGTCTACGGACACCGGTGCTTTGGTAGCACATAGTGACTATATGTCACCAAAGTGGTTTGGCACCACCGGTGTTTTGGTAACACATCGTGACTACGGTCACCAAAGTGGTTTGGTACCACGTGGGGTAGACAAAGGTGTTTGGTTGGCTAGGTTGGGTACATGATACTTTGCTTAATTAATTTGTTATTTGATGTGTATGAAAATGCTTTAAAATGGGGGAAGGGTTACATACTGAGTCTTGGCGACTCACCTTCTCCTTTAACATTTTTCAGTGACTCGTAGATGGCGGTTGAGGCGCCCGGTGGGACTCGAGGCGGCCATGCAAAGGACTTTACTTTACAGAATTTTAAATTTGTTCAATTTTATTTTTGGGTTGTAATAAGGCCTCCATAAACTATAGTTGCATTTTATTTTTTTTTTATGTTGGATATCGACTTTAACTATATCATTAAATTAAATTAAATCACATGTTTTCTTAAGTTAACACGTGGAAATTTAAGCGTGCCATCGGGTACACTTGAAATCGTATAATAACCTGGACTTAATTAAAATTCCAAATTAGATCTAAGGTTAGCTTAACAAGACAACCGAAAGAAAAGAGTTTTCCATGGAAGTTAAATGCTTTTCTGAAAGGGTGTTCACAAGGCTTCACTCGGTAACAAATCAAATTCGGTCGTAGTGTTTGGGCCGGGTTTGGGTTGTTACATGCACCCCTGCATTCAATGTCACATTTACACAATATACAACACATCATTATTTCTCAATAATTCATCCACACAGCTAATTAACTTAATAATACAATCACATGGCTAATCCACACAGTTAACCCACACAGCAAATGTCTCGGTGGTTTCGCACTTAGCACACCACAATCGATTAATAAGGTGGCATCGCACTTAGCCTACCACAAAGGTAATCATAGGGGTTTCTCACTTAGCCCACTAAACGATATACCTCATGATAGCATCGCACATAGCCAACTCATCGTCAATATGCATTAGGATGGTATCGCACTTAGCCTACCATCTAGCATTATCACTACACATTCACATGTCTACTTACTCAATTAAACATCCATTCACAATTCTACTATATTCATTCTACTTGGACCAAATAGGTTCTCAATCAATCTCGAACAAGCTACACACTAGCTATCATCGACAATTTGTAAGTATGAATGCATTGTTTATACATAGACTTACCTCGATACTCAAAAGTATAGAAATATGCAATTTAGTCCACCACATTGCTTTTGCCCGAGCTTCGTCTTTCTTGATCTATAATGAATAAATCAGCTTATTCAATACATACATTGACTAAATTGACCCACATCTCATACTTTAGCAAAATTACTATTTTACCCCTAAACTTTCTCATATTTACACTTTAGTCCCAAGGCTCGTAAAGTGATTTTTATTCAACTTTCTATCCTTTCATGCGTAGCCGAACCACTTACTCAACTAAAGCATTCATCAAATCTCACTAAATCACACATGTATGACCAAACTAAAGTTTTTCACAAACTAGTCCCAACATGCATTTTCATGGAAAATCACTTAGCAAAAGATGTTTCTACTACATCAAGCCTTCATATTCTTCTATAAAACATTAAAATACATGCATGTCATACATATGTACACTTTTGAACATCCATAATAGCTCACCAAATAGCTAAAAATAGCTTACTCATGCTACTAGGACTTCAAAAATACGAAGAATATCAAAAACCGGGCTTAGGAGCACTTACTAGCAAGCTTAAAAAATTGAAAGAGCCCTAACAATGGCTTCTAAATTTTCAGACTAAAGGGAAGAAGATGAATGAATTTGTCATCTTTTCACCTATTTTAATCACTTATTTGATAAATGACCAAAATGCCCTTTTTGATAAACTTCAAATTTTGACTCATCCATGCCCATTTTTGTCCAAAAATTAGAATTTGGGTAAATTACTATTTAAGGACCTCTAATTAATAATCTAAAGCTATTTCACACAATTAGCTTCTAGAAACACACATTTTGCAACTTTTGCAATTTAGTCCTTTTGGACAATTCAACCACAATTCCACAAAATTGCTTCATGAAACTTTCACACTAGCATGCATACATAATATAAACCTCAGAAAATCATTCATAACCCTCGGATTTGTGGTCTCGAACCACTATTCTGACTAGGCCCTAAACTGGGATGTTACAGAAAATCAAGTGGCTGATCACTTGTCACGACTGGAAGCAGGGAATAATTATGGTGATAGTCAATTGATTAAAGACGAATTCCCGGATGAGCAGTTATTGTAAACTATGGCATTGCCATGGTATGTTGATATTGTTAACTTTCTAGTCAATGGGTTGTTGCACCTGCACCACAATCCAAGGCCCCTATGACTGCCCAAGAACGTGCAATTCATCAACTGGTTGATGAAATTCCAAAGTCAGATACCGACAATGATGAGGAAGAGGTACCCATGAACCAACTTAAGAGAAAAAGACTCAAGAAGGCTACTGGTAAAACCGCTCAAGCTGATAGTGATGACCAAGACAGGCCGCAACATTACAAACGAGCTTCAAGGAAATCTACATAACCCAAGTAAAGTAACATTCTTTCCATCCAAGCTTTGATTTTGATAATTTTCATTCATTTTTGACATATCTATTAATTTCATTCATGTAACTTTTATTCATTTAATTCTTTCATGTTCATGCATTGAGGACAATGCATCTCTTAGGTTTGGGGTGTGTTGTGCATATAGACTGTATTGTTAGTTGTCCATATAGTCATTTTTCCATAACTTTCAATTTTCATTCAACTGCCTGATTATGTGAGTATATGGTTATCAATGATGTTCAATGAGGATAATAACTCTTCTTTGTAAACTTACAAAATATTGTGGTAGTTGTTTAGGCACGTTTAACACAGGACAGTTGTTGAAAATGAATTTCTAAAAGTAGAATAATTGAATTATAAATGCAATTAAGTTATAGTAGTTTTCTTTGAATAAATTTAGGACTTCTTGACTTAAATTCAGTATAGTAATAGTGTATAATTTATGCCATGGTAAAATAATATGAATACTCCAATGTTTGAATCTATTGAGTAGGTCAGTAATTTTTTGTTTGCTCAATTATATTGTTGACCAGAAAAATAAGTTCAAATATGAGTATTTGTCTAAAAAAAAGTATATATTGTAAGGAAACTCCACTGAAATTTTTAAGCTAAATTGCTAAGAAGGTAGCTGTAACAGCCCAATTTCGGTGAAATCCGAACAGTGGTTTTGGGACCACAAATTCGAGCCGAAAATAAAATTTATTTTTACTTTATTATATGGACCGTATTATGTTAGAAATGTCATGTGAAAAGTTTGAAATGAAAATTTTATCGACTATGTGCTTAATTACGAGAAGGACCAAATCGCATAAAATACAAAAGTTGAATTCTAGTAGCTATAAGGATTAAATAGCTATGGAATTCAAAACTTAAAGTCCTTATAAGGTAATTAGACCATTAAAGAAAAGTATGTAGATATTTTGGTGACTCATCCATGTAAATTTAGAAAAAAGGCAAGGACTAAATTGGAAAGTGAAAATATTTAATTATTTAAAATATGATAAAAGAGATATCATCTTATTTTCTCATCTTCTTCCCCAAAATAATACATGGAAACCCTAGGAGAGAGAGAAGAAACTTTCATGGCTAAATTGGGTAAGTTTCCTTTGCCCGTTTTTAGTAATTTTGATATTTTTGAAACCGGGATAGCTTAATCTATCTATTTGATGGATTAATTTGAAAAGTTATCAAAGTATGGAAATTAGTTCATGGATGTATATGCTGAAAATTTGAAATTTATGGTAGAAAATGAAAGGTTGTTGATAGATAAACAACTTTTACAAAGTGATTTTTGATGAAAACGTGATTTAGGGACTAAAATGCAAAGTGGTGAAAATTGATGAAAAATTCTAAAATTTATAGAAAATATGTGTTGTAAATTTTATGCTGGAATTTTGGTTAGGCTTAGAATAGGGAGTAAATTGCATAAATTTCATTTTCCGAGCCTAGGGACGAAATTAGAATTTATGGAAAAGTTAGGGGCAAAATGGTAATTTTTCCTAGGATGTAAATTGAGTCCACATGAATATGAAATGTGATAAATTGACGTTAAATTTACTCGTATAGATTTGGATAGACCAAATTCGGAGTTAGAATGAGGAAAAGAGGAAAATGTCGGATTAATAGATTTATGTACACGAACATTTGTCGAGGTAAGTTCGTGTAACTAAATTGTATATGTTTTTCATTGAATTAAATGTTGTGTTTGTGAATTGTATAAATGCCATAAATATGTGAAATGATCACATACCCGTTAAAGCCCAATAAATGATAATGCCCGATAAATTATAAATGATAAAAATGTTAATTTTATGCTTGAGTTGAATGTGAACATTTGAATTGCATAAATGCATAAATATATGAGATTGACCACCTGCTTGATAATGCTTGAAAGATGTTAAATTCTGTTTGAATAAATGGAAAATTCGATGGATATGTGATTTCCCGAAATGAATGAGATCCTAAATTTGTTGCTGTCGGGATTTAGCTCGAACGAGTAACCCTATTGATCTCATTATAGAAAGGATTTAGCCCGGACGGGTAATCCTGATATAAGTCCTCTCGAGCATATGTTATGGATTGGATTTAGCCTGAACAGGTAATCCAGATCAAGCTCTTTAGAGCATATGTCATAAAAAGGATTTAGCCTGGACTGGTAATCCTGACTAAGCTCTATTGAGTATATATATATTAGAGACTGGATTTAGCCTGGACTGATAATCTTGTTGTATATATGTGTAGCTCGAGAGTGTACTCTCTGAAATAGTACCTTATGAGTACCACTGAATATGAATTTACGGATTTACTGATTTGTACACTTTGTGTGTATCCATCGATATTCCGAATAAATTCAACGGGTAAAAAATCCTGACATGACAAAATATGAATAAGAAATGAGTTATTACACGTATATGTCTGAAATACATGAAAATGATGATACATGACAACTGATTTAAGAAAACATGAGATGATGATGCTTGTACATGGAATTCATTTGATGAATATGTCATCCTTGATTATAGACTTGTACACTTTGAATGTACTACTACTCGTGTGACATTGATATTTCGAGTAATATGAGTAAAGTTCTGATATGAAATAATCTGAACTCGAGATGAATTATATGGAAATATACTTGAGATATAACGATGTGATTTATACATGTTTTATGAATATGGGATATGGAAAGTATGCACATGTATATATATCTGGAAATCTAATTGTTGTTGAGCCCATATATATATATATATATATATATATATATATATATATATGTTTTTGATATTATTATGGAATATATGACTAACAAGGGCAATGAGGATGTGTGTAGGGCTTGAGATCAAATTGATTGAATGGGCCTTACATAGTTACCTCAAAATAGAATGAATGGTAAGTTAAGTACCATGTTATACGAACTTACAAAGCATGTAATGCTTACTTAGTATTATTTCCTTGTTTTATAGTAAATCGGAAGCTCGTTGGATTGGAAGCTCGGTGGAGATCACTCACACTATCCATCAGCCTATTTTGGTGAATATGGTAAAGCAATTATGGTTATAATGGCATGTATAGGTTATATTGGCCATATTGGCATGTAAATGTAAATGATTATTGTAATCTAGCCATTAGAATAGCTAGTGATGATTATGTTTTGGTACATGTATATATGTATTTAAGTTTATCTTATGAAGATAACATAAGTGTTTATTATTGATTGATTGAGAAAGGTTAAATGAGTATGCTTATAGAAGGTAAGATTAAAAGCATGAATGCATGTAACAATATATCATGTTAGATGTTACAAATTGCTTGAATTCAATGCTTGGAATGGTTGGTATTTGGATGTAAGTTTGGTGTAGGATTTTGTGTGATTTTGGGTGAGAAATGAAGCTAGGAATGGCTTTATTTCGTCCACACGGGCGTGTGTGACACACGGTCAGGTACATGGGCATGTAGTTGGGTCGTGTGTCCCCTGCACCTTAATTTTGAGAAACAGAATCCTCAGAATTGAGTACACGGGCAGAGACAAAGGCGTGTATCTCAGTCGTGTGTGCTACACGGCCTAGAACAAGGGCGTGTGTCTTGGCCATGTGAAACCTGCACCTAATTTCGAAAATTTTAATTAACCACACGGCCTAGCACACGGGCGTGTGGCATGGCTGTGTGCACAAGTCAGAGAGTTACACGGGGTCGAACATGGCCTGTAGCACGGGCGTGTCCCAGTGTCACACGGGCGTGTCCCTCGGACCACACGGGCGTGTGAGCCCTGCAACTTGGAAAAAGTTTGTAATTTCGCAAAAAATTCTTAGAGTTTTCGATTAAGTCCCGACTCGATTCTAATGCTTGTATTGGGCCTCGAAGGTCCATTTAAGGGAAAATATCAATAATCTCGGTTAATGAATAGTAATTTACATGAATCATTTGTAAATGATCTGAAAGTTTCGGTAATTCTCTATAACCCTGTTCCAGCGACGGGTATGGGTTAGGGGTGTTATAGTAGTTGTTTGCACCATCCATCTTTTTAGTTAAAAGATTTTGTTTCATGAGTGATTTATATTCAAAATGTGACATGATATAATACATGGCAGTCTAGTGTATGCTCCATTGAGGTTGTCAAGTATAAAAGCATGTGACAAAATGAATTCCTTAGAAAATTTTTGTGTTGGAAATTGAATAAATTCCAAAAAAAAAAAGGAGTTTATGAAAGAGGTAACTTAAGTATATTCAGAAGAAATCTGCTATAGTTTTAATTGTTAAAATATTTAAGAATTTTTTCCTTTAGGAAACATTTTCTACACTTTATTTGCTAAACAGGTTTACAAGAACTGTAAGCAATTTTTCTTTGTCTCAGTAGAAGATTGCTGAGAATAGAGGTACACAGTATGCTCATTATGATTTGGCAGTATAATTGGTGACTGATTGTTTTGGCAATTCCTTACTTTCATGCATATTCATACATTATTTGCTTGAGGACAAACAATAATTCAGGTTTGGGGGTGTGATAACTCCTGAAAAGAGTTATATTTTAGGCCTCTAGATGGAATTAATTATTTGTAATTAAGTAAATATATATGCATTTTAGGATATTTTTGGAGCATTGCATAACAAAACTTGGATTTTGCTATATTGGTCATCATTTATTACTTTTATTACTTGGGGAAGGAAAAGTTGTGGTTGTGGTTGGACACAGGTACAGGTAGAAGAAGAGGATGAAGAGGATGCAGAAGGAAAATAAGGGAAGTGAAACATTGTCGTGGAAAATGGTGAGATTTATTGTCAACACAACTGCCATGGCAATTCCAGGAAGATGACTCAGCACTTTATCCACATCACTCTCAGCCAGCTGGACGTATACCAGAAAAACCACCCTAAAAAAGAGGAGAAAAATGTGTGCTGAGAGGGATAGATCCACCCAATAAAAGAATAAGCGAGAAGACGTGAGCAAAGGGGGGAGAATTGGCGTGAGAAAGAGACTGGTGACAGTAATTTTCTCTCTGCACAAAGAAGAACTCCATGAGAATTCTAGAGAAAGAAAAGGCAGCAGCTTAGAAGAGAGCAGAATAAAGACGTGAGGAAGGGGAAGAAAAATCTATCCTGAATTCACGAGCAATCTAAAGAACCAAGATGAGCTGGAGTGTGGAATTAACTTCCTACAATTCTGCCTTTATTTTCTAGATTGAATTTTTTGTGATTCAAACTTATTTAAGAAATGTTGATGAATGATTCTATTTTGATGTTACTTTTCCACCCATGAACTAAATCTTTTCTGGGTTGGAGTTGTTTGGGTGAATGTTTTATCATCTTTAATGCCCAGGATTTGAGATTGTCTATATCACTGTTTCATTCGATTTATGCTTATTTTAACTACATGCATGCAAGCTCTAGACATAGTTGACTGTATGTTGTGTTCTTAAGTGTATTTAATTCTGGAAAGGTTAAGAATACTAGATCTTGAATCGTTTGATGCAAGCGAATACTCGGCAGAATATTCATAGTACTCTAAACATAGATGTTGTGAGTTATACAGAGAGGAATGTCATTGCAGTTATCAATCCCAAGTTTTGTAGACATACATGAACTTAGATTTTAGCTTAAGATCTAGCTATCGGAAGAGGCAGGTCACAGTAGCGAATCTCTGGGCAGTAGATTAGAAAATATTTTGCCATGGTATTAT
Source organism: Gossypium sturtianum (assembly GCA_025698515.1). Classification (NCBI taxonomy): domain Eukaryota; kingdom Viridiplantae; phylum Streptophyta; class Magnoliopsida; order Malvales; family Malvaceae; genus Gossypium; species Gossypium sturtianum. The sequence goes on from CM046955.1 coordinate 58,755,643, forward strand.
TTTTATATGAACATTTCACCTAAATAATTCCAACCCTATTCATTCAACAACAGAAATACTCTTGATATTCTCTGTGAATTGCCATATCATTTTATTTGCCATGCCAATTATTTGTTCTTTATCATTTAATTTCAGTAATTCATTATTCAAGTTTCTTATTCACTTTGAGATTATTTCCTGATATGTTTGTATAATTAACAGGATTATAATAACGTACTCAATTTCTTACCAGTTTATGATCCCTGTGGAGACGATACTTACTTATCACTTTATTACTTGAATGACGTGTACACTTGCACAATTGCACTAGTTATTTTACACGCAACAATATTCTTGGCGTACTAATTATTTCCCCCTTGCGTTGGCTCAACTTAAGAATTTGTACACTTTCGGCATTACTACAATCCTTCATTTCAATCACTCATGCTATAAGCTACAATGTGGAATAACTTCGTTCACCCATTTTGCTCTTGTTTCTTACAAATGAATCATTACCTCTCTTGCCAACAAAACATATGCAATTTGCCTTAGCAATTATTACCATCGCAGACTAACGTACGAATTGACCTTAGTGAACTCATGCATGGGGATTCACACGTGGTGAGCTTTTACATGTGGATATACACAAAATATTATATACGTGGACTTGATCTTGGCGATAACATACTGGAAAACTTTTATGTGCAAAATTATCATGACAGATTCATATATGCGGGTTCTTACTTGTGAACTCAACATTAAAAGATAGCTGCTACAAGACTCTTATTTGAAGGAGTCAATACTAAATTCTTGTTTGGTGGATAGTCATTTCGGATTCTTGACTTAACGTTAATCCTTGATAGACTCTTGGATAATAGACATATTGACTATCATGAAAGATAATCACAGGTACGCTTCACATCAGAGGCTTGTTCGAGCTAATCATGTACAGAGGTGTCAAGTTACCCATTCAGGCTAAACCTTTACCGACACAATAATAGTCTGGTTAGAGCTATATATACATGTAAGGTTACCAGTCCATGCTAAACCTTTAAAATGACATCAAATTACTAGTCCAAACTAAATCTGTGTCACATGTATCTTTGAGTCCACAACAAATGTTGGATCTTAGAATCATCAGGAAATAACACTTGACCATGTGTATGAGTCTTTTACTAAGGTCATCAGGACACTTTCATTTATATCCTGATCTCATTCCTTTATATTATAAAACTATCATATATATATATATATATATATGTGTGTGTGTGGATTCATATACACAAATTGTTCTGTGGACTTCCGTATGGAGGATTTCCACGAGTAACCTTGTCACAAAGCTTAGAGAACAATTCCATCAAACTGTATTATTTTGCGTATACCCATGGCCATAAAACTTGCTTACATACATGAAGCTTAAGACCTTAGACTCCGCATACCAATCATTTTCACTACTAACATATATCATGCATTCAACTAAACATACTGTAAATGACACAACATAAATCATAACAAACCTATCACCATTAACAATTCATTAAATTAACAACTTATAAATTTGACCAGGCATGCATTTGAAATCAGCACTTTGCATGCTTAATCAGTACGACAACATTCCGCTATAATTCCACTCTTAATCAACAGTTGAACATGAAGTTAAACATACCACAACAACATAATACTAATATACATAAACAACCACTGAGGATTTAAGTTCAAAAACTCTCCAGGAATATACTTGAAAGTTGATTCCAACTATATCTGCTTAAACTTTTCTCCATTGCTTGAGCCTCCTCTTAATCGATTAACTAAGCCAGTTTACTAAATTTCTCAATTTCATAAGCTAATTTGCTAGTTTCTCCTTTCATGCAGACCGCTCCATGATTTCTCTCTTACCAAAACAAACCAGAGAAGATAAATAAGAAAGAAAATGAATAAAAAAATGAGAGAGTGTTCCTAGGAGAATGACGTCCATCTTTTACATAACCCTCCCGCACTTGTACACCAAAATCAATTTATCAGCAGCAACATTAGTGTCACCCATCGTAATGTTTCCTACTAAGAAAATACTTGGTTCTAAAGTAACGAGACTAAAAATGGAAATCTAACCATTTGCTAAATTAGTTAGCAAGATCCAAGTAATTACACTAGGACCCTCAAAAATAGGAGGTTTTATACTTTGATACCCGAAATTAATGTTGTACTTATCCTTTAATATTTTTGGGTGTGACATCCAAGTAATGATTTAAGTTTTACAGTTCACCATGTAGCAACCTCACACTCATACAAAAATCTGGATCACTCTCCACTAGGTCTTTCTCCTTAAAAGCTTAGTTGTTAAACCAAGTGACTTACTTGAATTTTACCTACACAAAATGCACTCCAGATTCCTTACTGAACAAAAGACAAGTGTTAATTCTCATACATACTACCCAATACAAGCTTATCATATGTAGGAGTTTTAGGCTTGCTAATATACATATCAATTACAATCTCCTGAGTAGCCTTACAAACAGTTCTACAACTATCCTAATAAATACCAAGATAAGTATAGAGATTTTTAAGATATCTTCAAGTCAACTCGATCCAATCTCAATAAAATAGAAAATTCAGATTGCATTGGAACACTTGGATGTGATCCTTATGTGATTTGATTCGATACAGGTAATCTTAATATATGGGCCAAATTTTTTTAGCATAATCAACAATTGCGTAACCCAATGGATTTTAGTTCAAAAGGTTGTCAATTTAAATAAGATAAATTATGTTGTGACATAGCTATAACTTGTAACTAGTGTGACAATTGGAACCATAATTGCTCCAACAGTTTTTTTTTTAAATATATTTTGCTGAAAATATCTAATTGTTATGTAGTTGTTGCAACTTATAGTTTATAGAAGTATATTTTGGTTTAGGTTGAATCAGAGACATCAAACATTTCGTCGCCGATGTTTAATCGAAATTCGATTATAAATATAATGGACTTTGGTGTTGTTCGCTTTCTGTAAAATCATGAAGCTCAACAATGTTTTCAACCCCAGCTGAGCCCATTGAGATCAAATTGTTTGCACCTTGAAGCTACATCATTTTCTTCATCAACATTTAAATCAAGCTTTGTTGCGAAGTAATGGAGTCCATCTTCTTCATTTCTTCCATTAAACTTCCTTTCAGAAAATCTGCTGCTGTTGCTGTTGAAGCCCTTCCCTTTATCTCCTTGTAATCCTACAGTTATGGACAAATCACTTGCATTGGAGCTTCTATCTGCAATCTTGCCTGTTGAAGGCGGAACCATTTTGTTCTCTTTCAGCCCAGTTTGGGGTAGCCATGGATCTTCTGCTACAAGGCTGTAGGGTCTTAAACAAATCCCATTGTTGTGTATTTCTTGGTCTTTCTGAGATCCTTCAATGGAGGTCAAACAGCTATCTATGGAATTTGTTTTTGTTTTCTGGTGGCATAAACCCTGCAACTCTTTCAAATCCATTAGTGTTGAATCCAGGCATTGGTTAGACACTTTAGACACCAGTTCAGATAATTGAAGTTGGGCTGCTTCAAGCCCCATTGAACCCGGATTTTGTCTTCCAAGACTCTCTTGAGCTTTCTCCAGTACTGACTGTAAGTACTTCCCTTGAGCCTCGATCCGAAGCTGTAAATGTCGCTGCACCTCGAGCTGCTCGTGAAGCCGTCTCTGGACTTCAATTTGCATTTGCAGTGCTTCGCCGATTTGTAAGCCTCTGGATTGTTTTATGAACATCAAAGTCAGTATATGAAAATATATATATAAACGATTGAGACACCATTGATGTTATTACCTGTTTGTCTGAGGTCCAACAGTTGAGTTATTCATCTGAATCCCATTTGCTTCACTCATTTTGTCTGCTGGCATTGCAACCGCACCTATATCCGTTGGGTTAAAAGTTATAGCTCCTGACCTTTTATATTTTTGTTTGAAGTACACTAAAAAGCAGGGGAACACAGTCTTCTTACCTATTTTGTTACTGCCATTATTAGCTTGTCCATGGGGATTTTTACTGAGCCTGTATTTCTGCAGCCAAAATATGAGAATTACTTAGCAATTGTACAACGTGTTATGTTGGAGGCCGATTCTGAACATGTGACAATGAGGAGTTAGATATAAATTACCTGAAGGTGACTCTTGAGATGATACAAGGTAAGGCCTGGAATCCCCATTATTTTCATTACTGTTTTAGGAGTAGCCTCTGCAATGAAAAGGTGTATACAGTTATTTGTACTCGTCCGAAGCAGTTTATGCATGTGGCGGAGACATATTTGGATATGAAATTACTTACTGTCTGCTCCTCCGAGCTGATTGACAGCTTCAATGAAGCGTTCATGGAGGTCAGGCGTCCACTTCAGTCTGGGCTTGGCATCAGTCGAGAGGACAAGGCCAGAATCTCCAGTGCCATTCCCACCTTGCAGTAACAAATGCCTGTCAGGAATGGCCGTTCTCAAACAAGCCTGGATGTTCTTCCCTTGATGATGATGATGGTACATCTTCTATCTCCAAAAGGAACTCAAAGCATGCAAATAGACAAGAGGACACGCTCAAATGTTGCCTCTCCCTAATGCCCAGTAATTACAAGCCAAAGGTGAGCCCAGCCATGATGGCTTTATAAAGCAGGTTTTACAAGAATAGAATCTGGGAAATAGCTACATGGCAACACCATGACCTGATCCATTATTAACAGTGACTGAAACAAAGAGATATTGTTAAACTATGGAAAGCGCTTTGAATTCCTGCAACACAAAACCAACTTTCTAAAAAACACTTGCAAGAACTTGCATTAGATACTGGGAATTGATCCATCATTTTTCCTATTCGTACCTACTGGCAAAAGCTCCAAGAATCTTATTCCCACATGGGTGACTTGGATTAGGGGAATCCACTAACTATGTTTTCTCGACTTCAAACAAGATTCTTAGAAACTCTGTACCTTTGTTCCTCACTATCACACCCCAAACCACATGATTTTGTCCTACAAACCGTTTCGCTTGGGGCCATCTGAGTCTCTACAGCGCATCCTAGAGTTTTTCAATATGGAATTGGAGCGATGTCAGGAATACAATTAAGTGATGAAGAATATAATGACCAAATTTTAGTTTCTAACCGGTAAGATTCTTTTGACTGAAGCACCGTGAAACTTTGGAATTAGATACATACAAGAAAATTTTAAAAATTTGAGGAAGAAAGATGCTCTTCATTGGAGATGATTATTGTTTGGTGGCAAAGGAATGAAATATGGAATGCATTCCACAATCTGTCTACTACACCTCCAGTTTACTACTTAAATGACACGAGCAAATCTATTAAAACAAAAAAAAAAAAAAAAACTAAGCATACCAATATCAACCCTTTCCGACTCCAATTAATATAGGTATAATTTAGAAGCTGTAGGAGAGAACTCTTGCCCCTTACTAGGCACCTCGAAGACCCAATGAACACGTGTCTGAAAATATCTGAAAATATTAAATATATTTGTATTTGGCACTCGGTCTGAATAATGTAGTTATAATTAAGAAGCAGGGGTCCCAAATCCTTTTGGTTTGTTGAACTGGTATAAAACAGCCGGCACCTTAAACGGGGAATCCTAAGCACCCGATGAAAAGGAAGGGATTTTGTACTTGCATTTGTTGAAAAAACATGACAAACCCTGGCCCTGAAAACGACAACTTGCCATTGACCTTAATGCTTTTGTCTGGTTTTCTTCTTGATTCTCTTTCTATGAATCTATACGCTCTTCTTTCTTCATTTCCATTACTTACTTATGACCTTATCTTAATTAACCAATTATAAGTGGCTTCTCAAACATCCTTCTTATAGATATATATAGAAATGTCAGCCTAATGCAGAAATATACATGCTTAAACTTGGAAGTGTAGTTGTTTTTTGCTGTTTCGTATTCTTTGTTATTCACTACTTCTGTAATATTCTGTTTATATCTTCAATCAATGTGGTAAATAATATTCATTTATGCCTACATCCTCTATAAATGAGATATAATTAAAATGAAAACAAAAAAGAAGCCAGAGAGTGAACTAGTTTTGGCGATAATGAAGGAATTATATGATATTATTAATCTCTTTTTGGCCAGAATATTACTGTTTAAAATAAAAAAGAATAATATCTGCACGATCAACAGCTAATGAGGAATAAATTCGTAATATTAAGTTATGGAGACCAAATCTGGAAAATAATATAAACCAACAAATATAGAGAAAATTTAATAAAAATGGTTGAAGAATAGGTATATATATATATGCTGACTGCTGATGCCCACAATAAAATGAGTGCTTGAAAATTTTCTAATAGAAAACAGAAATTACATTGGCGTGTGTTTCAAAACAATTATAAGCTATAAATTGTTGCAGTTATGTTTAATATTTGTATTTCAAACATTTTTATTATACAATTATAATAAAATATATAATAACTCGATTCAGAATTTAACTTAGAATTCGATTCGATTATCCAACCCAAAATACCCATGATTCAAGTAACTCCAGACACTCCATTTTGGGGGGCTTCGACTCTGTTTCTAAACCAGGATACCATCCCCCTCCATCTTAACCTCCTTGATCCCATATATAAACAATTTTCAAATATAAATATGAGAATATCAACTTTTAATATCTTACTAAAAAAAATCTTTGAATACACTTTTAAAAGGTATAATTGATTTTTTAATTTTACAAAAAAAATTATTTTATTCTTAAATTTAAATTTTCACCTCTTTTAATCTTTAAACTTGTGTTATTTATCAAATTATCTCAAAATAGATAAATAAAAGTTAATATGTGTTAACTTTGCTAACATGTTCTCACATGAATGCAACATTAGCAATTAATTATTTTTTAAAGAAATAAAAAATTTAAAAAATATAATATTTTAAAAAAAGTATAAAAATATATTTTTTAAATTTTTTTAATTTAAAAAATAATAATTGCTTACGTAACATACATGTGAAAGTTCACGTATATGTCATGTAAGCAAAATTAAAAGAATATTATTTTTTTTTATTTTTAGATAATTTGACAAATGTTTCAAATTAAAAAAAAAAGTGAAAATTTAAATGAAAAACTAAAATGATTTTTTGAGTAAATATGATACTTATACCCGACAAAACTCCATTTCCCAATGTCTTGTAATTAGTGGCATTTTTGGAAAATCAATTGATTCTGAAATGTGAGGATGCAGTTTGAGAGAATCTAAGAATAACAGAATCCGAAAACAGTTTGGTGGAATATGATTTGAGAATAGGCTAACAGTCATGTTATAGTTATTTGCAATTTAGTCCGTAACCTGTAAGTACAGATACGATAGGGGATTTTGACATTTAGTTTTAAGAGGGCCTATTAAAAGATTAAATTGTTGAAGAAAAGAATTGCAACCCACCCTCTCTTTCCATATCACCTCATTTTTCTGTTTTTGATCATCATTCATCAAATAGAAACAAAGAAAAACAAAAATCACAAATCAGGTACCCAATATCGATATGTGTTTCTTATGCTCTTTTTAATTTATGTGTTTAAAGGTTAAATTACACTTAAGGTCACCAAGTTATTATTAAATTTACGTTTTGATAACTAAATTTTTAAAAGTTACATAATAGTTACTGAATTATTCGAAATTTTTTATTTAAATCAATGGTAGTTAAGTTTATTTTTTTTAAAAAGTCTGACGAATGAGCTCCAAGCGACGGTTCAACAATCGGTACAGTGAATCAATATCCATCAACGAACAGAAGAACATACCTTACATCTAAGCCGATCATACAATCAATATCGAAAATCGGAGAAAAAAGTTGTTTAGATTTTAGTTTGTAAATTCGTGACAGTTGTTATTTCATTAAAAAAAAATCTAAATTGTGAAAGAGAAGGGAGAGGAGAGCTTTCGATTAGTGTTGGTGGTGCCAATAGATAAAGTCATACAACAGTGAATTTAACACCCAATGACTTGAATGAAAATTTTCAAATAATTTAGTAACAATTTTGTAATTTTTGGAAGTTAAATAACCAAAACGTAAACTTACTAATAGAATTGACCTTTGAGTGTAATTTACCCTATTTTAAAAGAAATAAACAACGGCAAGGCAACTATTTCAAACCATCAATAAAACATGATATATATGCTTTCTTTCTGCTTTTGAGATTAACTGAAGATGTTAAAATTACCCAACATATCTAAACCATGTGTTTAGATTGAACCCAACTTAAAATATGTATATTTCCATTTATCAGTTGTTATTATGTTGACAGAAAAAGTATTTTTGTTCAGACAAAACAAGTACTTCACTTGATATCCAAAAAGTTAAGTGCATGTAAATAAACCATTTGTAGGACCAAAAATACAGGCTTTAAGTACTTGATATTTCGTGTCTGTTAAGGACCCAATCATCATCTTCCCAACATTTCGGTACATAAAAAGTTACTTAACATTCCCTAATGGTGTCAAACCGAAAGTTCAGTACGGGTGTACGTCATTTTGTCCATAAATCGACCATTTTGTACATCAAACTCCATTGTATGATACCAGCGTGACACAAAAGAACATAAGACACGATAGCGAAATATAACTAGAATACTTAACTTACACACAAATACCGATTATCCGACACAAAATATAAATAATATAGACACGAATGATTAACAGTTACTGCATTTCAGGCCAATATTTGTTCTTCCTTGTACTAAAAGTTTAATATGATTTCACCCCTTTTTTTTCCAAAGACTAAAAAGAAGAAGCTATGAAAAGAGCAAACAGAGCAGCATAACCAGATGAGAATATTAGGTTAAAAGGACTAGTTTTAATCATAAGCAAGACACACGTGTGAGATTCTTATTGGCCAGTCACCACAAGCATTGGCTAAAATGGAAAAGTGAGAAATGACCACGGAATGTTATTCCATTGTTGAAAAGAAGGCCAAAGTCTTATTTATTTTTTCCAGATTCCCATGCATGGAACTGGAATGTAAGAATCTTAACTCAAACTAAAGCCACTGAGTCATATTCTCAAGTGAAGGTTTTTTTTTTTTTTTTTTTTTTTTTTGGGGGGATTATTCCTCTCTACTCAAAGCCACAAAAAATGGATTCCCTCCCCATCCTTTTCACCAATTTTTTTGGTAGAAAAAAAAAGGCTGAGGACAGTGAAAGAAGTTGTAGATGCTTTGATTTGAACTTTATATGTGTTGAATGTCACTGTCGTCAACTATATATACCAAGTTCTTTTAGATCAGTGAAAAATAATATAGATGTTTTCATTTAGGCATGAGATTGGGATTATATATTATGCCACCCTCCCACTGCTAACCCAAATATCCTCAAATTAACTTAAAATTCTTTTATGATAGAGTTATAAGTTAAAAAATTATTATTATTATTGCTAAATATAAGAGTTAAAAAAAACTACTATTATACTCGATGTTTAATATAAATATGTCAAATATGAGTTTATTATAATCGGTGTTAAATATAAATATGTCAAATATGAGTAACTTTATTCAAAGTTTTCTATGTATTTAAGTGCATCATATTGAAAAAATATGTCAAACACTAACACTTTAAAAAATAGAGTTGAAACAACATATAATGGTGAAGCTCATGGCGTTAAAGTACACATGTCCATGGACAAGCTGGATCACAGCTCAATTTTAAAAAAGTTCTCATTTTTACTGTTCATATATATTATAAAATATAAAAAATTATTTTATATTAATATTTATATAATTTATAATTAGATTATAACATACAGATAAAAATATTTATTTATTTTTAAGATTCGAAGGTTGCCACCACCATATATACAATCATCCAAAAGATGTAAGAAATATTAGAACATAAATGGTGGCAGAATCATATGAGCAATGCCATATACTTCTATTTGAAACAACAGAGTCGGTGGATGAATTGATTGCATAACCTCTATTAAATAGCAAAAATGGAGCTTCACTATACCTCGCTGTATAACTGTGTCTGTCGAAGATGTTCGCCTTTCTTTTTCTGGCTTAAACTTTCTGTACAGTACTAAAACCAAAAACCCTTCACAAAATTGCTGCCAATCCTACAGTTTCCCCCTCATCGATTCTATTATCTGGAGCATTGACTGAACTACGTGGCCTTGCTGAGAGGTGGAACATAATAAACTAGTAAGCACATGATCATTGAACTTACTCGGAGGTTCCTCCTATTCCGAGTTCAAGATTAGAAAGGTTAGGAAGAAAAAAAGAATAATTAGAACAACCCTTACTCAGATTAGAGGAGTGTGCTTCAATGAAAAATGGAGTGCTTACCTGTGACATTTGTTATAATGTTTACACATTTCTGAGCAGCAAGAGCCTTTTAAGTTGTTCCCGGTAGCTAATAAAAGGAAGCTCTTCATAAGCTGCTTTTGTTCTTTCGGACTAGCCGTCTTTGTCAAGGCTTCTTCAAAGGCATGTAAGTCATTGGGGCTAATACATGGGAGGGAGAGTAAAATCTGGAATAGTCCAATAAAGATGTCCTTCAGTTAGTGTTTCAAGACACTTGTATGATCATAGTGTATCCACTTAATACTTATGAAGTGATTAGATCTGAAACTAACCTTCCTGGGGCCTGGATCTCTGTTACATAGATATATGAATATGTCACGACAGAGACTAACAAGATTGGCACTGATAACAGCATTTGACTCAAGGGCCAGACCTTGAATGACAACAGAAAATAGATCTCTTGAAACATATTCCCTGAGATCCACATTATTCGTAAATATAGCTAGAAGAACTACAGCAGCAGAGAAAGCACAAACTTTGGTCACTGCTTCACTGTCGGTCCAAGAAAATGCTTCTAAAGAAATCTGCAACACTGGAATTGCCAGGCTCTTGTGCTTTAAAAGGAAACTGCAATAAGAAGTGACTGTTGAGAAAACTAGATTTTATGGAACAGAATAAATATTTGAGATGTGCAAGTATAACTGCATGTCAATATAAAATAAATAGCTAATGAGCGTATTTCATACCTGACCATAGAGCTCGAAGCAAATGCATCCAAATCTTTCAGAGAAGATGTGTCGACACGGCCAACATGGCCAGCATGTTCTAACGAAGGAAGGCTGGCATTTAATCCAGGTGATGCTATAGCAGAGAGGAGTGAACTTATCTCACGAGTTAAATCTCGAAGCAGTTTCTCCTCCATTACTTCCACTTTCAAGTCAGACCCGGTGAGAATCCCATGATTATCGGGGACCTTTGCTCGGCCTTCGTGCAAAAGACTGGACCATGAACAGCTTAGAGCTTGCTGAGAATGAATAAATAATGGGTGCAGTAGCCTTTCAAGCCATACCTCCCACATGTCCAGAGGACGGGACTTAATTAGCGGAATCAAAATAGAACGAACAAGCAGCCGTGTATGTCTGAACTCCATTGACTGTATATTTTCGATTAGAGTTAAAGCAACAAAATCAATGTCAATGCACTTGAAAAACGGATCCCCGATCGTTGTAGATAGGCCCAATACATTGTACCTATGATTATGAAAGACAGGTCAGCACCAATTTGAAAAGACATGATGAGCAGATGATGACTGAAGTATGTTGCATTCTATGTTGCTCCAACTCTTCATTTTACTTGTAAGTACCCGTGTCTAACACATATTCAGACATAAGTGTAGAGATATGACCCCCCAAAGACCCTCCAAACAAATGAAAAAAATAAGAAAAAATGAACATACCTGTATCTGACACTCCCACTTGAGTCAAAATAAAATGGGACGAGCTAAAATCTCGTTGCTAGTACACTAACCAATTTCGTAAGTTAGAGATGTACAGAGATGCCATTACTTACCCACTGTCTCGAATACCCTTTAGCCAATTTCGTATGTCAGCCTCGTTTGGTTTGATATATCCTTCCTTATTCATATCAAACTGAGATCCATCTACAAAAGTTAATGCACCCTTTGACAATTTTGGGTTCCCACCACCAAGAAGACTGGATTGCTCCACATCACTCATGCTTATTGCCGCTTTGATTTCTCCGGGTAACATTTGGAATACAGATGGTGACCAAAGGAAATGTATACCACGAAGCAGCTGCAGATGGAAAACAATGCTTTAAGGTTATATTCTCGATGAGATTTAGTCGATACCAACTGGTCCTCATTAAGTAGCAATACAACAAGGAAAAAGTCCATAAGAAAATAAAGGTTGATTCTTTAACACGATAGCATACTTTTAAGAGAGGAGGAAGCATCCACGACAGATGAGAAGCTAATGGATGTGGAGTAGAAATTGCTGTTGAGCTGTTCTGTAAGTTAGAATTGCCTTTCCTTGTTCCGCTCCTCTTAAGTGCTTTCTCGAAGAATGTCAGTGTGGAAAAGTGACCACATAAATGCTCTCTCAGAGCATAAACCAACTAAACCAAGAGATTCAGACAAGTAATTATTTTGCCACTCTATCTGTATCCACTGTTGGCTCAAAGGTTCGAGTAACCACGCCAAAACTTCTTGCTGCTGTTGAATCCTGCTCCATTTCAAGAAAAATTCAATAATAAGGAAGAAAGAAAAAGGCTGACTTCACGAGGCATACTTTAAGCAAGTAATTACCCCGCAGTAGAAGCCATGACAAGAAATGCTTCACCGAGAAGATTATGTTCACTACGAAGCAAACGACCTTCTCTTTGCAAACATGCCATCATATCAGCAATGCCCTGCATAAGAATATGATAGCTACAAAAGTAAATTATCTAAACCTTTGTGATAAGTTCGTATCTACTAAAGGATTAAGTGGATTTTTTCCACTCCAATTTTGTTTGCTGTAGGAAGGCATTGAAGTTCACTTTTGGCATATGGAGAAATATTCGGGAGAGATCCTTAAAAAGTAAAAAGATATTGAAAAAGTTCAGTTTTAAGGCACTTGATTATACTATTTATCTATTCCTTCTAAAAATAAGGAATGGGAGTTCATATTTAACAGGTTTTTAACCATAGCCACAAGCTAGAATCTCATTATTAGCACAAAAGAGTGGTCTTGTGGAGTTTTCTGCAGACTGGAAACTGGCAATCTAATGCTTCTGCATCTGAAACTTTTATTTCAGCTTGAAATTATCTAAGTCAGCATTTTGAAACTTCAAAAAGCTACAATCAAATATATTATCATTTCTTGACAGATAAAAAAGATGTCACCTTCATATGAGGCAGAATACTTTTATCAGCAGCTTTTGCTATTCGAATAAATGACGTACAAATCTGCAACCTTGCATGTCGTGCACCGCTCGTTGAAGGATCCTACAAAACAAAAGATTCAGGTAAAAGGACAATTCTAGGTCCATATTGTGAGTAATAGGGTGAAACAAAGATAAAACTACAAGGAGAACCTTAACAATAAAAGGAAGTGAATTTAGGAGCTTGTCAGATTACAGTTTCCTAATAAGGAATCTTGAGTGTATCAGATAGGATTCTGTAAATATTTTATTGATTGCTATCCCTAACTTTGAGGCTGTGTTTTAAGGGACAGCATCCCTAGAATTAGTTTGTTTCCTAGTATAGAGTTTCCTAAAGTTAGGCTCACTATGTATATAAATATTAGTGTAATTCCTTGTGAGAAAATAATAATAAAAAAGCCTATTTCTAACAGAGCTCAAAAAGCTTATTGATGACACTGGCAACTGCATCGGGAAAATACTTGAGGAAAGGACCCATTGCTTCTAGATAGTGGCCAAGTACTTCCACAAGGGCTGGCTCAGTCCAATTCAAAGAAGGAAGCTCCCGAAGTAAACCTTCAATTTGCAGTAAATGGTGTTGTTCAGTAGGTATTGTATGACAAACCAAGAGCCTCTAATAAAATAAGAAAAAACTGTCAGCAAACCTTCAATTATTCTACATAAAGCCAGGTGAACTTCTGAACTACCCCCGGCAAACTCATTTGATCCATCAAAAATAGAGATGACAACATTTTCAAGAGCCATTTGCATGCTTTCCATCACAGCCAAGTCCTGAAAAGTTGGAAAAGATAATAACGATGAAGCTTCTAAGCCTGAAAACATATGGAAAAGGTGTCACAGGAAGGACTGAAATGAAAAGGGTTGGCAACCAAACCTGAGCTGGCATCGGAGAATTCAAGAGGCTCTTAATGATCATAATAATTCTTTTGGAAACTTTAGCACCAGCCACAAGAGGCTTGTTTGAAGCAATAAACTTGATTAACTCAAACTGCAATTTAGATATGCTTTTACAATCAAAAGTACCCAAATATAGATCTAGATATAAACAAATCTGAGGTTAACAGAGCCTACCAGCCTAGAACGGTACTGGCCAAAATCACCCTTGCCTTCAAAATCATCACTCCACAATTCCAAAATCCCCGGAGAAAGGGCTGTTTCAGTCATGAGCTTTTCTTTCTTAAGCATGCGTTGGAAAGATATATCGAGAATTGTACTACAAATATCGTCATTCAGAAAACTTAAAATCTTTCTCTTTTCTTCATCAACCTGAGCCAAAGTAGAGTCCACATTGGTAGCAGTCAACCCATCTCCAGATGAATGTACTGAAAGCTTTGGCTTTGACATTGCATCCCTCAACAGGACCTGGAGAAACAAGCCAACATGAAATTTATTCAAAGTCAGCTATTTGTTATTCATGCTTTGCTATTACAAAATTTACAGAAATTTCCACATACCAACCAAAATTGCAGGGATTGGTAATGAAGAGCTAGCTTAAAATGTTGAAAAAACCCAAGCATCTGAAAAGATAAAATTAAATCAGAAGATATTACTCATTAAACAAAAGTAGTGAAAAAATAATTAGCAAATGAAAATGTTACACGATCTTGGCATATAAACTGAAACATGTTAGGAGACTTGTTTGTAAATATACAAGTTCAGTTGAATTAAAAGATAAAAAGTAGTAATTTTATAAAACAAGGCCATAATCTTTTGACAGTCATTACCTGCTGTAAATAGAGTGAGAATGTAGTGCTATCTCCAACAATACATTGCAAGTTTGAGGAACCCAAAGACACCATACTTTCACATACATATTCCACAAACTCGTAGTCACTTTCATCCATAGCCCCACCAGCTGGGCTAGATCTGACCAAAAATTCTCGGGATACGTTCATCAAGATTTCAATGATGCTACTCATTGCGGAATCGAAGTCAGAAGCAGAGTCATCCACAGGTCTCTTTCTGCATGTCAGAATCAAGAGATCCCAATGTCAAGCAGTAGTCTTCTAGGAGAAAACCTATATGTTAATCATGCAAACCATAAAGCATACCTTGGAGGGACAAGTTTGAAAAACTCGCAAGCATGAAGCTGAAAATCGGGAGAAGAAAGTAGAAAACCGCACCTGTGAAAATAGGGAAGTAAGAGTAAGGAAGGGACTGCATCAATTATTAAATCTCATCTCTTGATAAGTGAAAAGAAGAATATCATACCCGTGAATGATGCCATATTTAGAAAGATCGGACAAAGGAGCCCATTCAGCATAGGCATTAACAGCATTTAAAGTAGCTGTTACAGCAGCTGCATGCTGTTTAGCAATATCAAGTTGTTGTCTACCCACCTCAGTCATTGCAGCTCCAAAATGCCTTTCCAGTAACTGTATCAAGAGTTAAGGATAATAAAATAATGCTAAAAGAATCAACTAATGTTCTAGGAAAAGATGGAGGCATACAGTGTACAGTAGTGGCAAAATTTCTGGCAAAGATTGAGTAAGCCCACGTAACAGTAACCTATGCCGATCACCTGAATGATAAATTTGATTCCAGAGGGAGAAGATACACCAGTATTAAACAAAAGAAGCTTAAAACATCATATGATATATAATATCACTCCCTTGTAATAGAAAGTGAAGAAAGAAAGGAGAGAAGAGAAAACAAATATGCATTCCATTTCTTAAGTTTCTAAGAAAGCAGCATTTTGAGATCTTGGCTTGGGATCTTGGGAGCCAAAAAATATCAAAACATTCAGTTTTAGAACAAAAATAAAATCTCAGTCAAGGTAGACTATAAACCTTCCAAATCTTCATTGTGGACTGTAATATCTTCAGGTAGCCATCTCAGCATCATGGAGACCAATTCAGCCTAAAACATAAAAAATTGGCAAAATCATCCAATGCATGATTCAAGAATACAAAAAGACCACGACTACATGAATGTTACAAGGAGCTTTACTTGTACAGGGCCTTTGCTGGATAGGGAAACAAGAGAGGGAAGCAGCTCCTGCCAAAGATTTAGAAATTCTCTTCTAACAATCTGTAAAAATGCATATACATATATAGTTATATAACTGATAAAATGATAATCAGATTCACATATAATAAGTCAAAAGCCAAGGCAATGTGGTGAAAACCTCAGCAACAAGTGCAGCAGTTTGACTTTTCAAAACCCATTCCTCACAAGTGTCTGCAATTTCAGACATTAACTCGAAAGTAGCATTTGCAAAGTTAATATGTTCTAAAGGACCAAATTCCTCCCACCGAAACCGAACCAAGTGCTGCACAGAGATTAAGATGATAAGTATCTTATTGTCAAGACTTAAGACACAGATTTACCATCATAATTAACATATTGGTACCCAGAAATTAATCTTTCAAAGTGAGCACTCAGCGTGAACCGAAAAGGGGGAAAAACAGTGAATGAGCTTGAACCTGTAGCATTTTAAGTGCATGTAAGCGAATCTCTGAAGACCAATCTTTTTTCACTAAACGGAATGATGTGTTTGCCAAAACCCGTATATCTCCTGCTTTAATCTGTGAATATTTAAGACAGATAAATCACTTAGGTCAAGATATGAAAGTAAATGCTGCACTACATTAGATCCTGCAATCATTCGTAGACTAAAGTAGACACTAATTTGCAAGGTATGCAGACAACTTTCTCAATCATCATTTACTAAACTCTTTTCACAGGATACCTTTAGCTGTCTATTTAGGGAATCTCTCCTTCGTAGTTATTACAATTCACTTTTACTAATCACGAAAGGAAGTTGATCAACCAAACACTATCCTAAACGATATAAGAGAAACCCTAAAAACTAATTGCTTCCAAATCATAGTAATGAATTTCAGCAGGATGCTCAATTATTCATCCTAGTTGCCGAAGCCCCAAAATCTCAATCATATTATTAATGAAGCATCAAAATGTCACAAAGTGGAATCATTTCTAAACAGTTAAAACCATTCTAAGGATTCAAACTTCGATCAAATTTCAAATTACGGCTTGTTTTCAAAATTTCAATAGCACAAACTTATGGAACAAGTGCAAACCCGATCGCAGATGATCAAAACTCATCCCAATCTTCATATAAACATTGAATATTTACTGATCAAAAGATGCTGAAAATCACAAAATAAAAGAGAAAATGCAGGTAGAAACTGCAAAAGGCAGATTTTGAAACCTCTATAGAGACCAAAAGTTAATCAATTCCTGCACAAAAATATGGATATCCAAAAACCATTTTGCAAAAATGAGAAAAAAAAAAACAAAGGGAAAGAAATACAAAGATCATACCATTATTGTAAAAAAAAGCAAAGCTGAAAATGGAACTATCAGTTCCATAAAAGCAAAATACAATGACCCTCTAGATTAAACCCTTAAACTCACTTGAACCACTAATCAATCTTAGGAAAAAAGGAAAAAAAAAAACTGAAGTTCATAAATTTTCCATCTTTACATAAATCCAAACCCAGTCAAATGAATTAAAGTTGGAAATTTTCACCAATGACATAAACTTTCAAATAAGTATTCTTTACATCAAAGTTGATCAATTTACATTCAGAAACAAACAATTGAGAAAAATACATACATTCTATATGCGTGTATATATATATAGAGAGAGAGAGAGAGAAAGTACGGATTCAAGGTAAGAAACGGCGGCTTTGCGAGCATCAGGAGTGGAGTTCCAATCAAGAGCAGCAACAATGGCTCTGGATATGTATTGATGGATATGTATTGATTGTATTGATTGTGTTTTGGATTGTGGTAAGTTGTATGAATGGATATAAGTGTTGGATTGAAAGCATGAATTGGTACCAAATGTGATTTTTACCAAAATAAGGCAACGTCGCGACCACCTGTCCTCAACATCATGTCAGCCCGAAATTTTGAAAACCTTATAATTTGATCCTAATTTAACCTCAGGTTAACAAATAGAGCTTTCGTAAGCTTATATGAGACTCGAAAATGATTATTTAGCATAAAATGAATGTGAAATACATTAAGTTGCATGTGTGAATGGTTGTATGGTGAATATGTGACTATAGTTGCTCCAACAACAATTGTGGCATCCCGTAACTTGGACCCGACGACTAGGTCGGGTATGGTATTACAACAACTCGTGCACAACTTTTTAAAAAACTCCCAGTAATCGTAAAGTGATTCGCAACCCTTTGTTGAATACTAAAAATTTCCCTTCTTAACGCATCTACTCTAGATGCTGAAAAGAACCTATTAATGAGTAAATGAAACATGTCAGCCCATGTGTTAACTGAACCAAAAGGTAAATAAAATAGTCACCCTCTAGCAGAGTCAGCTTAAGAAAAAGGAAAAGCTCAAAGTTTAATCTGGTCTTCGGTAACTCCTTGTGGTTTCATACTCAAGCAACCATGTGGAATTCTTTGAGATGTTTATTTGGATTCTCATTCAGCAAACTGCGAAAAGTTGGCAACAAGTGTATCAAGCCTAATTTAAGTTCAAACAGCGTATCTACCTTCAAATAAGCGATACATAATGGTTGTTGTTCATTTAGTTCCTCAGCAAGTTACCTAAATGTACGATTAGCCATGGCTTCAGTTCACGAGGTAGATCTTCGTTGACTCTTATATTATGATGTAATTCATCGTCGACTTCTATCACAATTGTATTTTCGTTTCCAATTTCGTCTTCTGATATTTCAGACCCTGTTGGTCATTTACTACATCTTATTACTCAACAATTGGTGCAATGAGCGTGGACAAACTTCCGATCATCAGATTTTTTCGAGTTTGATTAAGTTTTCTTCAGTTTTCGAAGCAAATGGCTCACCCAAGTGAAAATTTCCCCTTCAACTCTTCATCAAGACAGGCCGGAGTGTCAGATTCTGGTGAGCAGCACAATGAAACAGGCTTATTCACTGGATGGTTCGTCAATAGACCAGAAAACCACGACAACACAATTTATCGTGGAGCTTCTAGTCTTTTAGACTTGAATATCTCTACCAGTCAGGAGTTGCCACTCCCTCTCAACCGAAAGGCACCTCTGCTGTAGTTCTTGGCCCTTCAAGAGCAAATGAGACTTATGAGAGAGCAAATGGCCGACCAGGAGACGCGATTCGAATAGCAACAAACTGTTTAACAGGAACTACTAAAGTAGAACGAGGAGCTGCGAAGGAAAGCACATTCTGATAACTCCGATTTTCAGGGCAATGTAAACCCGTAGGACAAGGCCTCAGGCACCCAAGCTAAGGAATGGCAGAGCAAGATAGATGAGTTGCAAAGAGATGTAAGGGCGTTACACCTTGAATCGCAAGACATGGATTGGTTGTTCTGTTCCAATAACCCACTGACCCCTGAGCTCGCAACAATAAACCTACCATGTGACTTTAAGGTCCCAAAAGAAATGTTTAAAGGAAGAAGAGACTCGCAAGCTCATTTAATGCAGTACAATGACTACATGAACGTATTGGGAGATCAGATGCAGCAAAATATAAAGCCTTTTCCATAATGCTTAAGGCGAGCGCAATGATTGGTACTTATCTCTTCCGCATGGTTCGGTTCAAAACTTCTCGCAGTTGGGACAGATGTTCTTAGGCAGATTCAGGGCCCATAAAATAATTAGAAATATGCCCATGGGACTCATGTCCATGAAAGAAAAGGAGGGCGAGTCCTTTCAAGATTACGTAAAGAGATTCTATACGGCAACCTTAAACATGAAGAACTTGAAAGACCAGTGGACCACAGATGCCTTTGTCATAGGGGTACAGAATGACCATGTACAGTACTCCTTCACAGATAACAAATTACAGAGTCTGGCTGACCTCTACGAGTGAGCTCACAAGTTTACGAAGGCAGAAGAGATCAAGCGGGCATCGCGTGCCACCTTCCAGAGGAAAGACAGACAGTTCAGAAATAGGGAGGGACCTCATAGCAGGCAAGTCCCCTAGCCAATCACTGCGAGTAAGAAGCGATAGGCTACTAAGGAATCAGCCCCAAGGTGATAAACTCAGAGCTCTTCAAAGACCTCAGCAATACTATGCCAGAAGATACGTTCCTCAAGGAAGGTTCGAAGCTTACACCCCTTTGAACGCTACCCGTTCCTACATTCTCAACCAAGTCAGAAGCTTTGGCATCTTACCAAGCCATGGGACATAAAATCGAAAATTGCTTCACATTGAAAGACGTTATAGAAGGAGCAGTCTGAAATGGGGAGCTCGCATAATTCGTAAATCAGAGTGGCTCCAAAATGGGTTAGAGCTCGTACGACAATCCCAAGGGCAAGTAAAAATTTAGAGGCACCATCCATATGATTGTAGGCACAAACGAAGATTGGGCAGGCTCTAATGCGAAGAGGAGGGTGCAAATAAGAAGTGTGATGTCAGTCAGTGCTCCTAAGAGGTCACAGCAGCAGGAAAAATAAAATGTTGAATTTGGCAGTGATGACAAAGAATTTGTCCAATATGAGGAAGGTAATGATCCGATAGTGGTTTCAGCAATGTCACGGGTCTCGAGGTCAAGAGAATACTCGTGGACAGTAGAAGCGCGATGGAAGTACTATCTTGGGATGTGTATCGAAAGATGGGACTAAAGGAATAGACGTTGTCTAAGGCAAGTCTGTTGTATAGTTTTGCAAACCATCCCATTGAGTTGAAAGGATTAATCACTTTGCTAGTCACCTTAGGGGATGGCGAGCATACAACCACGAAATATGTTCAATTCCATGTGGTAAATCACCCAATTTCATATAACGCCATCTTCAGAAGACCGATAATGAGGATGGAAAAGATGGTGATTGTAACATTCTGTATGAAAATTAAGTTTTCGACAAAGATTGGAGTTGGATTCCTACGATCTGATCAATGAACTGCGAGACAGTGCCATATATTGTCTGTCAAGTAAGCGAGAGAGTCTGTAGCTAAAAGGCAGAGTTCACAGAGGGCTGAATTGGCGAGCCAAGTTATTGATTTAGACAGTTTGGACGTAAGAGATGAGCATCGGAATAAAAATCCTGAGGCTGTGAAACATACTGAGACTTTACAGCTATTTTGTGATAGTGAGGAAAGAACTGTCAAAATTTCGTCAACATTGGAAGAGGAAGAGAAGAGTATGTTAATTTAGTGTTTGAAGAAGAACTCGAATGTTTTTCCCTAGTCCATAGCAGACATGTCGGGTGTGGACCTCTGAATAATTGTGCACAAGTTGAGCGTACTCCTGGAGTCGAAGCCAGCAAAGTAGAAGAGAAGGCAGTTCGCACCACAAGTGGTGGAATCAGTGAGATAGGAAGTGGCTAAGTTACTATCAGCAGGGTTCATTAGAGAGGTGGAATACCTAGATTGGGTTTCGAATGTAGTAATGGTAAAGAAGGCGAATGGAAAAGGGAGAATATGTATTAACTTCACCAACCTCAACAAAGCATGCCCTAATGACAGTTTTCCCCTACCATCAATTGACCGATTGGTGGATGCTTCTGCAGGTCACAAGTTCATAAGCTTCATAGACGCTTTCTCGAGATACAATCAGATCCTGTTGGATCAGGACGACCAAGAAAAGACAACATTTATCACCGAGGAAGGACTTTTTTGTTATCAGGTCATGCCATTTGGCCTCAAGAATGTGGGAGCAACTTATTAGAGACTAGTAAATAGGATATTTAAGAACTTGATAGGTCGTGGGCTCGAGGTCTATGTGGATGACATGCTAGTAAAGAGTGAGTCGATGGGGGAACATGTGTGAAGCCTATCAGAGATAGTCACAGTCCTAAGGGCTCATAACATGAAGTTAAATGATCTCAGAAAGAAGGATAGAGGTGAACTCGGAAAAGATCCAAACCAATATGGACATGCCTCATCCGCGAACCATAAAAGACATATAGCACCTCACTGGCAGAGTGGTAGCGCTTAACAGATTCATTTCTAGGATGGCAGATAAGTGCCTCCCTTTCTTTAAAGCTTTGAGGACCTCATTCTCATGGACCGAAGAATGCAAGCGGCCTTCGAGTATTTGATATTGTACCTTACCTCCCATCCACTTTTGAAATCACCCTGGGTAGGAGAAACCCTTTACCTATATTTGGCTACCTCAGAAGAAACAATTACAGCAGTATTGGTTAAGTTAGAGGGTGTCCAGCAATTCCTGGTATACTACATCAGTAGGGTACTCCAAAATGGCGAACCGATGTACTTAAAAATAGAAAAATGTATATATGCTTGGATAATTACAGGTCACAAATTACGCCCATACTTCCAAGCCCATCAAGTCGTTGTGGTTACCAATCAGCCCATGAAGGAAGTGTTGTCCAAGGCGGACACTTCAGGAAGGGTAAGGAAGTGGAGTATTGAACTTACTGAATTCAAAATAGACTTCGCCCCAGGAACGGCAATAAAAGGACAGGTGCTAGCTGACTTCATAGTAAAGTGTTCTTTTGAAAGAACTGAGGACGCAGCAGTTAATGTGGGCTACAACTTGAAATGTTGGATAGTAATTACCCTATAAAAATTGTATTTTGCATGAAAATTGATGGAAGTTAATAGTTTGATTAGTTATATTTTATGAAGAGGCATAACATGCTAACAATTCCATATGTTATACTTTATAATGGAGCACCATGTATTTTGTACTAAATTGCTTTTTCAATTGTTGTACGCCGTTTAGTAGTTAATCCACATCTAGAAAGTGTACATGCAACTGATAATTCAAAAAGTTGGCTAGTTTATGTCGATGGTTCCGTAGCCAAAACAAAATTGAGGGCATGTGCACTCATATCGACCCCAATGGCAGTGAATAGCAGTACAGATTGTCATTTGGGTTCCAAACATCCAATAACATCTCCGAATATGAAGCCTTGATATTGGGACTGCAATTATCACGTCAGCTAGGAGCAAATGACCTCATTGTCCACACAGATTCGTAGTTGGTGGCAAAACAAATGAATGGCGAATACGATGTGAAAGAAGTGGTGCTAAAAAAATCATGCAATGGCAACACAGTTGCTTATAAGGTTCAATAAAGCTCAAATTAAGCAGCTCCCGAGAAGCGACAACACACGCGCTGATACTTTCTTCCAAATTAACATCCTCTATTGCCATCGAACAAAGAGGGGAAATCCTACTCGAGCATAGGGAGACCCCAATCTATGACACACCGCAAGTGTTATACATGGATCAGGAGGTGACTTGGATGAAACTAATAATTCGCACCCTCCAAGGCAAAACCGAGATAAGAAGGAGCTCGTAAAACTACAACGCAACGCATCGAGGTATGTCATCGTTACAAATTAAAAATATTTTTTAAATTCCTAATATATGATTCAAATACTTAAATTTCACGAACTTATCTGACTGCATGATGAATTAAGACAACTTATTTAGTCCTAAATTTGATAGGTACACCCTTTCGGAGGGTGTACTATATAAAAAGGGATTTTCACACCCACTACTACAGTGCCTATCGCCACCTAAGGCTAAATATGTTTTGCGAGAAACCCATAAGGGGATTTGCGATGATCACTTAGAGGGTAAACTACTCACACAAAAAATATTTAGACAATGGTATTATTGGCCTACAGTCCAAAAAGACGCACACTAGTTGGTTCGCATGTGCGACTCCTGCCAAAGAAATGCTAAAGTCCAGTGACAACCAGCGAAGCCTCTTCAAATCATGTCAGGTCCTTGGCCATTCACAACTTGGGGAGTTGATATCCTTGGCCCATTTCCTATAGCCACGACTTAAAATAAGTTTATAGTAATAGCTGTAGACTATTTCACCAAATGGATTGAAGCTGAAGCATTGACAACTATAACAGAGAAACAGATGGAGTCTTTCCTGTGGAAATTGATTATTTACAGGCTTGGTATACCTAGCGTGATTATTACGGACAATGGTACATAGTTCCAGGGAAAGTTCAAAAAATTCTACACTAATACATAGTTTCAGGGAAAGTTCAAAAAATTCTACACTAACCTCTAGATATCTCTATCTCAAAGCTCAGTGAAAACACCACAAACCAATGGGCAAGTGGAAGCAATAAACAAGAAAGTTCTAACAACCCTCAAGAAAAAAGTTGGCGAGGCTAAAAGAACTTGGATAGAAGAACTGCCTGGAATCTTATGGGCCCTGCAAACTACACCCCATACCGTAACAGGAGAAATAGCTTTCTCGCTTGTCTACGGTGCAAAAGCTGTAATCCCTGCAGAGATCGATTTGAGGTCGCACCGAACACAACACTTCGACGATGAAGCTAATTAGGAGGCCATCAGGCTCAATTTTGACCTGATTGACGAACTCAAAGAGACAACTGAAATTAGAAATGCAACATGCACCTAACAAGTAGCTCGCTACTACAATTCCAAAGTAAAAAATAAGCAGTTCCAAGTTGACGATCTTGTCTTAAGAAATGTCGAAGCTAGTCTACTCGCTTCACAGTAGGGAAAAATGGCTCCAAACTGGGAGGGGCCATACAAAACTATAGAAAAATTAGGTTACAAAGCATATAAGCTAGCGATAATAGAGGGCACGACTGTACTAGAAACTTGGAATGCTCGACATCTGAAAAAGTATTATGTGTAAATCTTTACCCTGTGAATGATGAATATTTCTCTAACAACATTTATGTCATATTAAGGCTCGTAAGATAAAAACCGCAGCCTCCAACACAGTTAGCGAGAGTAAAGGTCCTAGCTGTCATATTAAGGCTCGCAAGTGAAGAGCCGTAGCCTCCAACACAGTTAGCGAGATCAAAGCTCCCAACTGTCATATTAAGGCTCGCAGGATTAAAACCGTAGCCTCCAACACAGTTAGTGAGAGCAAAGTTCCCAGCTTTCATACTAAGGCTCGCAGGACAAAAACTGCAACCTCCAACATAGTTAGCGAGAGCAAAACTCCCAGCTATCATACTAAGGCTCGCAGGATAAAGACTATAGCCTTCAACATAGTTAGCGAGAGTTGAAAACTCCCAACTGTGTTATCTTTCAAAATTTTCTTAAGTATAAAACAACTCGCGGTTTCACATCCCCAGCTGTTTATCTTTCAAATTTTCTTAAGTATGAAATAGCTCGTAGATCCACATTCCCAGTTGGTTATCTTTCAAATTTTCTTAAGTATGAAACAACTAGCGGATCCACATCCCAAGTTCGTTATCTTTCAAATTTTCTCAAGTATAAAGCTGCTCGAAGATTAATATTCCTAGCTAATAATCTTATTAAGTCTTAAACAGCTCACAGCTTGTGATTTCCGAAGGTTTTTACTTAAAGCCTTTATAATAATGGTATAACTATGTGACAAATGTGATAAGCTCGCAAAAGACACAACGGCAATAGACTATCAAAAATAGACTTTTTCTATCACAAATTTTCATTTCATAAAAATAATAACAAAACAACAACAAATACAAAGAAACTAGGATGCGTTATCTTCTCCGTCAGCACCTTGGTCAATATTGTTAGGAGGGGCAACGTCCCCAGCAGAAGGGACCACATCCTCATTTTCCTCAATCTCAACTGGATTCTCTTCTAAGTAGAAGTTTGCAGAGTTCTTCCAGGTAGACACAAATGAGTCCCACGCAACACCCGTAGGACATAGCACATCAAAGCCTAGCTCACTCATATCCACCTTGTCGAGAGCATCGAAGTCCACTTTGTGAGCATCGAATGGGCCACCAGTGACCTGAGCGTGCGACAATATATTCATTTTCAGCTTCGAAATAAAATTCAAGACATTCTCAACTGATTTTTTTTTTTGAACTTTTCCAGGGCCTCAGACTGCTTCTACACAGTGGTCTCCATTTAGTCTTGGTGCTCCTTAATGATTTTCTCCAGAATGGTCGCGTGTTCCACAATGACCCTTTTTACCTCAGCCTATGTAGCCTCATTACTCTACCTCTCAGTGGCCACTTCATAGGTTGGCCCCTCCATCTTAATCTCAGCAACAGCCAGGCATTTTGTAAGATCTCTATTTTGCTTAGTAATAACCCTATTCTCTTCCCTCACCTTAAGATATAGCTCATGAATTCTAGCCAACTCTGCCTTAGTCTCAGCAAGCTTACTCTAGCGAGCTTCTTCATATTTCAACCCCACCATGTTAGCCTCAAAAGGTAGGAATTGCACGAATAAGAACATGCTTGATGCAGGGGGTGCTCGTGCACTACTTACCCTTGCAGCCTCTGGTATAGAAGCCCTCCATCCTTGGGCCACATTAGCAGGATTGCAGGGATACTCATGCACGTTCAAGTCTTCGCGCCATGGAAATGAACCCCTATCACTTCCAAATAACACTTCTTCGACAGCGGGTACAGGAGGGGAAACATGAGAAACAACTAGATGAGTATCTTCAATGGCACTTGGTGAGCTAACAGGGGGATTAGTTGCGAGTTGCAACTGGAGGATTGGGAGATCCAGCCACTGTAGCATTAGGACCAACAGGGTCCTCCTTTCTTTAACTACGACCCTCCAACTGTGCGCTGCTCTCTTCCTTCTCACTCGTAGAAATGATGCACACAGCCCCTACAATAGTCTTACGTTTCTTGCGAGAACCACTTATCAAAGAGTCAATATCCATGGCCTCGTTGATCTCATGGGAGATACTATCAGTCTCACTCAAACTATCCCCAGAGCTATGATCGATCTTTGCATCAGCAACAACCCTATAATCAGTGGGAATAGTTAAAATTTTAAATTCTGCCTATCACATTCCCTTTACAAATACTTAGAGAGAGCAAATGGACGAAGCTTCATCTCACAGAAGCAATAGAAAAAGATTAATGGTTCCTCCGTGGCACCTCGCAATATCAGGCCTAGCTCATTAAAGGAGTCATAAGACCATGTACAACTCTTAGACAGTGCACCAAAAGATTGGGTGACCTCCATGTTATCATCAGGCCTCAACCCATTAGGGCTGTAACCCTCCAAGCAGTACTGAAAAATATTCTTCGCCGTGATAAGATCCTCTAAAACCAACAAACGCCCAGTGCAAAGCCTTCAAAATTGGGCCACAGCTTCGTTTGTGGTAAGAGTCTGTTGGAACAAACACATGTCTTGACTCAGTGAAGACCATTTGATTGGGAACCCAAAGTCCTCACCAAGTCTGTTGCGAACTCACAAGTACTTCCCCTGGTTCAGACGAAGGTTAGAACATTGGTTAACAATAATCGTTTTCACCTTTTTTTGCAAGGAAAGAAGTAATAAAACCCTGACGAGTTCTTTAGATTATGGCCCCTCAACTGATATAGATGTTGGAAAATGGTAAGCAAGGGAACCTCACCATGCTGAGAACAGTCGATGAAGTACACCATGGCAATCCACCAAGAAAAGCCTGATAGTTGGCCAGGTGCACTCTTGTAGCCCTTGAACAGATTATAGAAGAAGGGGTGTAGTGGCAAGTGGAACTAGCCTCAAGCGCGAGAATCGGAAGAAGGAAGCTATATTCGATGGTTTCACACAACCAATGCGACCCCTCTGGGATGGAGAACTCGTATCCAAAATTGGAAAGTTTTATTCCTCGAACAGCCAAGACTCTTTGTAGTTCCTCTTACTTAGTGGTGTAGAGATAACGATTGTCTATCACCAGAATCAGAGGTAGTCGCTCTCGCAGTGGACAGGTTGGGACTATCTAATTACCAATTCCTCTCATGCTTACCATAACTCGAGTAAAAAGAAGAAAATAAAAATTTAAAAAGCAAGAATGTTTGAACTTTATTTCAGGTTGCTGAAAATGCTAAGTGTGAAAGATTTAGGGTTCCGAAAGATCCCCCTTTTAAAAAAGGATTTCTCATCCCGCACTTTGACGATTAGTATAACCTAGGAAAATCAACGATCTAGATACGAGCAGATGGAAACAGTTCAACTCTCAACGGTCAGATACACACACTCAAAACTCACTTGCGCATGCGGTAAAATGATCGTTATGCATCATAGCTCGCAAGCGTGCCCAAAAAGTTGCATTAAAACTTGACATGATGGACCTAAGGCGAGTCACTTTATATCACCCCTTAGGCCCACTAAGGGGGAGTAGATTGTTATACATCAGTAATCACCGACTCGAGCCCTACTAGGGATCCAGGTCTCCGACCCATGACCCAGATAGATCCCACTAGAAGATTAAGTGTGAAGCGAGCCATGAGAGGATAGCAACGCGAGTTTGCGGGCTCGTAGAGACCTAAGGAGCTTGCAGAAAGGGGTCGCATGCTTCGTAGGCCACCAGACACATGTTCAGCAAGTACAGAGCCTGCCCAGAATGTCAGCTGTAGGAATAGAAAAGACCGCATGCTCCATAGACACATGCCCAACGAACCTAGAGTTCACAAAGAATGTCAATACTAGGGACAGAGAATGTCAGTACTAGAGGTAGCAGAGTCAAGAAAAAATAGTAGGGCCCTATCATGAGCTGTAATAGCATCTGTAACAACATGTATAAATACCCGAACACTCCTATCAATAACATAAGAGAAAATATTACTCAACAAAAATCAAAAGTTCAATGGTGTGCCTTCTGTTGCGCAATAAATAAGTTAATAGAAATAAAAATAGAATTTAATTCTAATTTTAAACTCTTTAATCTGATCTAAAGAATTATCTAAAATAAATCAAAAGATAAATTACTAGTAAATTAAAATATTATCTTAATCAAGAAATTTAAAAGTAATATTTTGGGTAAACTATCAAAATAGTCACTTTTGTATGTTTCAGGTCACATTTTAGTCACTTATGTTTGAAATGTTACGTTCTAGTCACTTACGTTACCATGTTGTAACATTTTAGAGACCGAAAATTAATTATCATTAACTGTGTAATAGTAAGCTAACGTGGCATGTTAAATCATTATTTCAAACGAAAATTTTAGATTAAATTATACAACTGGTCCCTATATTTTTTCATTTTGAGCAATTTAATTTTTTTTCTTTTTTGTTCTTTTAACTTTCCTTTTTTTTCTTTATTTTTCATTCTCTTCTCCTTTTCCCTCTGTTTTCCTCGCTTCTCCATTTTTTTTAACGTAGTTTTTCTATGTTTTCCATTTGTTAAAACTAGTCCCCATACGTTTTTTTTTTGAAAAAAATATTTTTTTCTTTTTATTTCTTTATTTTCCTTTTCTTCTTTCCTTTTATTTTTCTCTCTTCTCATACTCTTCACTACATAAACATGATCTTTGCCCACCAAATAAACCAAGTCCTTGTTTCTTTCACATGATTCCTAAATTGAATTTCACTCAAAATTGAATATCAATCATTCTTAATCAAATCTCGATTTAAATATAACCAAATTTCAAAACTAAAATTAGATCTAACTAATCAATATAAAAAAACCATATTCTTAATCAAATCTAAACATCAATTGAATTATTTATATTCAAAACAAATTTTTTCGTTTCCAAAATTTTATAGAATTGTGTAGATTATTCATTTCCTTTTCTTTTTTTCCTGACGAATAAAATTAAGCAAACGATAAAATTGATCTAAACCTTATTGGATATTCCCTAGCAAGCTTGATTGGAAGCCGAGCATGGATGAATCAAAGAGAGAAAGGGAGCATGAAACCAAACTGGTTTGGGTAAAGTTGAGGGTAAGTTTCCTATGGTGGTTGTTTTAGTTATTGAGAGTGTAGAGCTTGTTTGAAGAATTTGTAAAACAACGTAGTTTCGAGAGGACGAGAATATTGTAGGTAAGATAAATAAGGTGGCCGTAGGGGTTGGTTAGGAGGTTAAGAGAATGGGCTCGGGAAACTTTGTTGATGATAGTGGACTACCATAAGTCACGACTGTGGAGGTCTTCGAGTGAGGCAAGCTTGTGGACTGGGTCATTGAGAGACCCAAATTGGTTCGTTAAAACAATGATGGACGATAGGGATTTATAATTGTAGGGTGAGAATATGCGAAACAAGTTCTATTTTAGTTTCAACTTTCGTCTTTTCTTTTTCATAAACATAAAAAAGTTTTAACAAATGAAAAATATAGAAAAAACCATGTTAAAAGATATAAAGAAAGGAGGAAAATTGAGAGAGAAGTAGAAGATAATGGAAAATAAAGAAAAAAATAAAGTTAAAAGAACATAAAAGAAAAAAATTAAATTGCGCAAAACGAAAAATATGGGGATCAATTGTACAATTTAACCTAAAATTTTTGTTTGAATGATGATTTAACGTGCCACATCAGCTTACTGTTACACCGTTAACGACAATTAACGGCTTAGTGACTAAAATGTTACAACACGTCAACGTAAATGACTAAAACATATCATTTCAAACATAAGTGACTAAAATGTAATCTGAGGTAAACAAAAGTGTCTATTTTGGTAGTTTACCCTAATATTTTTAAAAATAAATCCCCAAAATAAAATTCTCAAAATTCTATTATCGTCTTTAAACTGATGTTTTGGCCCAAAACTTTTATGTCAACCCAATTTCCAGCTCTTTTTGACTTTCCAGCCTTCCTTGTGCACCTAATCAAAAATCAAATATTAAACCCAGAATTAGTGACATCTCATTTAAGAATTAAGCAAAATAAATATGTAAATTGGGCCTATTATCACCAACTATGAAAATTTGCAAAATAGTCACTCAACTATTTAATTTTATATTTTTCAGTCACCTAACTTTCTTGGATTTTTCGGTGTTTCTGTTTTTACATTAGCCCACTAATTACCAAAAAGACAAAATTGAATAGTATGGTAACCATTTTGTAACTTTTCATAGTTAGGTGACTAAAAAAATTTTTACTAATGGTTGGGTGACCATTTTCTAACTTTTCCTAGTTGGGTGACCAAAAAAGGAAAAAGACATAGTTGAGTGACCTCTATTGTAATTTACCCTTATTTAAATTAGATTAAATTTAGAGCGTATTTGGAACACTGAATGTATTATTTTAAACGATAAGATTAGGCTGAAATAAGATTACATTGTTTGCATTCTCAATTTTTTTTTTTTTTTGATAATTGGGAGTAGGGGTTTGAATTACTTGGGATTGAACCAAAACGCTCATGTGTACAATATAATATCACTAGGTCAAGAATTTGTTAATCATTCTTAAAATTTTAATTATCTTGTAATCTTGTAGTTTTTAGTAGTTTTAATATGTAATATAAATTACAATCTCAATATCATAAATATATTAGGCTATCTCAATTCTTGATGAAATCTAAAAATCTAGACAAAAATACCCTTTATCAAACACCTTTTATTGTTGTTGCTACTAGTACAGTGAAAAAACCTTATTGCATTAATAGGTTTTCAAATTGGTGTTATATACTGAGAAGTTGGTCCATAAATTCAAGATATTTTTGTATTTTTCAGAAAAAGAGGCAAAAAGAAGTGATCAGATAATTATGACTTCCATTGAAATCATGAAAGTTGAAGGCCTCACCAGAGAGAAAAATTCCTTTTTTGTCAAAAGATTTCTAGAGGAATTATGAGGTTAAGCAAAGTGAATAAAATCCCTATCGACCATCCTTTGACTTTGAACTTTTTAAAGATTGTCTCGAAAAATCTAAAATATATTAGCAAACCTTTTGTCTATGGTATAGCCAATGTATAGGTGTTGAGTAATTTTATCCTATATCTTCTTAATGGGAGCGTTCGGGTATTTATACTTACTGTTACTACTCATGACATGACCCCAATGTTTATGACTTGACCCCATTATTCCTAGGACTGACATTTTGAGCAAACTTCAGGCATGCTGGACATGTGTTTCACTCTGGGTTGCCTACCAGACCATACGATCTCCCTTCTACTTGAGTGTATGCTAACTGAGATTGCGACCTTCCCTTGGTTCATGTGATCTCTCCTTGTGAGCTGGGTCTGCAAGCTCCCCACGCTGTCCTTTCATGGTTTGCCTCACACTCAATCGTCTAGTGGGACCTATCCGGGTCGCGGGTAGGTGACCCAGGTGCTACCTGGGATTCGGGCTGGTGATCACTGATGTATAACAATATAGTCCTCCTTTGTGGGCCTATTGAGTGTTACAAAGTGGCATTCCTTAGGTCTATCATTTCACATTTATTGCAGCTTGTGGAATAGCAGCAGCTGTTGGGATCTGATGTGCACTACGCCACGTGTATGGGTGGATTGTACTCGTATGAATCTGACCGTTGGGACCTCTTGGTTATTCGAGTCGTCATAACATGGGGAAAATTTTTCTATAAAAAAGGAGTCCTCTGGAACCCTAAAATTCATACCTAACGCTTTCGAATCCAGAACCAATCGAAGATTTTTGTCAAGGTAAAAATTTTTCTCTGCCTTTTTCTTTTCTTTTCTTCATCAAACATGCCGAGAATGAGAGGAGTCGGTGGTCGATTACTCTCTCGTTGCCCACTACGAGAACGTGCTTCTAGGGCCCTCGTCGAAGTTAAACTTGTCCCATGCACTACAAAATATGAAGAAATAAGACAAAGTTTGCGTGCGTTAGGGATTGAAATTCCTTACTTCACATATGAGTTCTCCATTACTAAGGGGGAGCATAGGCTTAGCGACATAAGGGACGGTGGTTTCCTGCTTCCCCTCCATTCTTTGGAGGCTGGGTTTCACCTAACCCTTCATCTGTTCTTCTACCATCTCCTGTGTAAGTATCAGATTGCTCTTGGACAACTTTGCGGGTTTCCCTGGTGCATCGTGGTGTCGTATTTTATTGATTGTCATCGCCAAAATGAAGTATCAGAGCTCGCAGTTTTCCAAAGCCTGTATTTGCTGAAGGTTCAGAACCAAGAGGACTGGTCGGGTTTCTATTATTTTTCTCCTCACAAAAAATGTGAGACAATAATCATGAACCGATGCTCT
This sequence comes from Gossypium sturtianum, assembly GCA_025698515.1. Taxonomy (NCBI): domain Eukaryota; kingdom Viridiplantae; phylum Streptophyta; class Magnoliopsida; order Malvales; family Malvaceae; genus Gossypium; species Gossypium sturtianum. The sequence continues at coordinate 58,788,550 of CM046955.1, forward strand.
AACCTTCAGTTACAATGGGAAAAATACATTAGCGTAAGATGCAAGGTCGCAATCAGGTTCAATTTTGCTACGGAATGGTTTGCACCGAGTCAGGACATATGTATGTTTAAGCAAACAATAAAGACAAATGAGGGGAAGGCTGAATTTGAAAGGCTCTGTGTTGGGAGTCCCTTGATTATCGAAGACCTCATTACTGTGAGGAACATATTTCGATACTGCTTAGAGGGTCGTAGTCCTAAAGGCTATAGGCTAAGTGATAATAAAGAAGTTATCGAAGCAATAGGAGCAGTTGCTGAGAATCAATCGATCATGGCCACGTGGAGTTTATAGTAGTAATAACAATGATGACTTGGGCTGAATTCTGACCGGTCTTAAGAAAGAGCTTGAGAATTATTTCTATAGTTATTTTGGGATAAAGTCTCATCTGTGGATGGTGGCCTCCTCGCAAGTAGAGAGGGTTGCTCCTATTAATATGTTAATTGCTCTCACTAATAGTAGGGTTGTTGGTGGTGCATGCATAATTCGCACTTCAGGAAGTGACTCTGAGGAAACACTTAGTACTTCTGAATAGATAGAAGATATTTTAGGCCTGCGAACTGGACTAATGGCAGCGCATAAGAAGTGTAGGACTGGGGCGAGGGCTGTTAACATGGTTATCAACAGCGAAGAATAGGCTAATAGTGAGAGGTTAGAGAATCGCCAAAAAAGGAGAGTAGATCCTACTGGGACTTCTACTATGGTAATGGCCACTGCTGCCTCTCTCAACTTCACCTTGTGCTCCCCTTCCTCCTCCTCCTACATAAGAATTGTCTGTTAAAGATAATAGCGAGCTCCTCCCAACTCATGTATATCTAACTACTAGAGAGCTGCAAGGGGTGATAGAAGATTTTAAGGTTTCGATTCCTGATACTATGAAAGACCAAATGCATGGCATTGGATCATCAAGTGGATAAGAAATGCCTCTCATTAACTAGCTTACCTTCGTTTTGCACAATCTACTCACTGAGGCTACCACAATCAGTCTGGGTGTTAAAGAGAGTATTGGTGGGGCTGAGGCCGACTATAAAGAGCTCGTAGCCTTATGTGAAAGGGATCGTGAACAATTTTGAGAAATGAAGGGGCAACATGAGGTGCTGTATAATCAAAATCAGGAACTTGTTGGGAACTTGGGAGCATCTTAGGTAAGAATCGATTAACTGTCCACCGAGGTTGAAGTTGAAAAGGATAAAATTAGGGCCCTATAGGCTGAGCTAAGGAGGGTTGGTGAGGAAAATAAGGCAACCACAGATCGCACCATCGTCGAACATAAAGATTCAATGGCGAGGTCTGGGCAGAAGCACGTTGAGGCCCTAGATGGACTTAAGAAAAATTCTATGGAGACCATGTTGAGTCTTCTTACTGAAGTGAAGCCTAACATCCTTCTTCACACCCAGGTCGTAGTTGGGCCCTTTGCCGTCTGCAGAATTGACTTTGATGCCTTTCGCGAGTTAGAAACAGATAAGTTTGGTTTTGATGTTTTCTTCCCTTTTAGAGCTAAATGGAAGGAGTTCACAGCAAAATGGAGGGGTTCGAAGGACTTCTACCTCGAAGAAGGTTTAATTAAGACAAGCACTACACCCGACAGTGATATTAATAACACTGTGGCTGATCCTGTTGTTGAGAATATCAAAGCTGCTGAGGGAAAAATGAGGGAAAATGAAGCCTACGATGATCTGGGTGATGGAGCTAAAGTCTGACCGTTTTGTAATGTTGTAATTTTTGTATTTCCCTTTTTTATGAAATGAAAAAATTTTTGAGTTCGATTGTCAATATCACGATGTTCTATCTCTTTGCGAACTTAAGCATATTCTTGACTTAAGCAAATTTTAGAACTGAAGCAAACTTTCAAACTCAAGCAAAATTTTAGACATAAGAAAAACTTTGAATTCACAGAAGTTTTAGGGACTTAGGCTATTTTTGAGCCACTTTTAAACTTATTCCACGAACCCTAACTCTGTGAGTTATTGTAAATTTACTAACTATTTTGGAGGTTACGGTCATAAAGTGGCAAACCTTAAGATTACATCCGGGAGTTTGAGCTCACGCTAACTATTTGGAGGCTGTGATATTGAACCTACGAGCCTTAGAATAACAACTGGGAGCTTTTAACTCTCGCTAACTGTTTGAAGGCTGTGGTATTAAACCTACGAGCCTTAGAATGATAGCTGAGAGCTTTTAACTCTCGCTAACTATTTGGAGGTTGAGGTATTAAACCTGCAAGCCTTAGAGTGATACTTAGGAGCTTTTAACTCTCGCTAATTGTTTGAAGGTTGCGTTATTAAACCTACGAGCCTCAGATTGACAGTTGGGAGCTTTTAACTCTCGCTAACTGTTTAGAGGCTGCGGTATTAAAGCTACGAACCTTAGAGTGACAGTTGGGAGCTTTTAACACTAGCTAACTGTTTGGAGGCTGCGGTATTAAACCTACAAGCTTTAAAATGATAAATACAAATATTATTTAAGAAAACATTTTTATTCAAAGATGAAGGGATTATACATAATACTTCTTAAGATGTCGGGCATTCCATGTTCGCGGTACAAGCATGCCTTCCATCCTTGCTAACTTGTATCCTCCACGATCAATTTTTTCTATGACTTTATATGGACCCTCTCAATTTGGAGCCATTTTTCCTTGCTGTGAAGCTGGTAAACTAGCCTCTGTACTTCTTAAGACGAGATCACCCATTTGGAACTGCTTGTTTTTAACCTTGGAATTGTAGTAGCAAGCCACTTGTTGAGCGCGTGTCGTGTTTTTTACTTCAGTTGTTTCCCTAAGCTCATCAATTAGATCAAGGTTGAGCCTGACAGCCTCCCAATTAGCTTCCTCATTAAAGTGTTGTGTTCTGTGCGACCTCATTCCAATCTCTACAGGGATCACAGCTTCTGCACCATAAACAAGAGAGAAAGTTATTTCTCCCATTGCTGTATGGGGTGTAGTTCGCCAAGCCCATAAAATTCTAGGTAGTTCTTCTAACCAAGCACATTTGGCTTCTCCTACCTTCTTCTTTAAAGCTGTCAAAATTTTCTTGTTCATAGCTTCAACTTGTTCCTTGGTTTGGGGTGTTTTTACAGAGCTTTGAGCAAAGGAAATATGAAGATTAGCACAAAATATCTTAAATTTCCCTTGGAATTGTGTACCATTGTCCGTGATTATCAAGCGTGGTACACTAAATATATACACAATTAACTTCCAAAAGAAAGATTCCATTTGCCTCTCAGTGATGGATGCCAATGCCTTAGGTTCGATCCATTTTGTAAAGTAATCTACAGCAACTACAATGAATTTCTTCTATGCTGTGGCTATGGGGAAAGGGCCGAGGATGTAAACTCCCTAAGTTTCAACTGGCCAATGGTTGACATGATCTGAAGGGGTTCTGCTGGCTGTCGTTGTACCTGGGCGTACCTTTGGTAAGAATCGCATGTGCGAACAAGCTCGTGTGCAACTTTCTAGAGTGTGGGCCAATAATATCCCCGCCTAATGATTTTTTTAGCAATTAATCTTCCACCCTAGTGTTCGCTACAAATGCCTTCATGTATCTTTCTCATTACATACTCAGCCTCCGATGGTGCCAAGCATCGCAGTAGTGGCTGTGAGAATCCTTTTTTGTACAGTACACCCTCTAAAATGGAATACCTAGCAATTGTAGAACAAAAATAAATTGTTTTAAAGTGTTATGCAATCAAGTAGTTTGATGGCTAATCATTCATTATTTTGTTATCTAATTCGTGAACTGAAATTATTGAGATATGTGTGACATGTAACATAGATATACATACCTCGCAACTTTACGTTGCAATTTTGCGAACTCTTTTTTATCTGGGCAGGCATTTATCCCCTACAATACGTGAACTATAAGAGTTACCATGTGTCTTCTTAATCTTTACCATATACTTGGAGTGTATCGTAACTTAGGGATTCCCTGTGCTCCAACAGAATCTTTCCCCTTTGCTCGATGACAATGAATGATGCCAGCTTGGACAAAGCGTCTACTCACGTGTTATCTCTCATTGGGACTTGCTTTACTTGTATTTTTATCAAACCCTGCTAGTAACTGGGTTGCAATTCCGTGGTACTTCTTCAATCCTGACTCATTGACTTCATACTCGTCGTTCAACTATTTGGAAACCAATTGGAAATCTGTATGAACTATAAGCTGTCTCATTCCCAGCTGACGAGCTAACTGTAACCCTGATACAAACGCCTCATACTCTGCAACATTATTAGATGTTTAAAATCTAAAAGAGAGTTCATATTGCCACTCGTTTCCTTCGGGGTCCACCATGAGTACTCCTACGCCTGATCCAATTTTTGCCATAGATCTATCAATGTACACCAACCAATCTGTTGATTTGTCGGTGGTCATAGTTTCCTTCTGTTGCGGACTAACTACTATGTTGCATGCAACCAATGGAAAACAAATTTCAGTACAAATTGGAAATTTGTCGCAAGCTACTATAGAGGTGATGTAGTAAACCAAGGACTGTCATTAACATTTGTAATGGATTATAGTTTAAATATATTATTTTTCCTTACGTAATATAGATTTTTCATTTATAAGTCGGGTTACCTGAGGAATTGGCAGGTGGCTCAAACGAACATTCAACAATGAAATCAGCCAGCACTTGCCCTTTTATCGCTATTTGCGGAGCGAACTCCAAATTCAGCTAGCTCAATACTCTGTTTCGTTACCCTTCCTGAGGCGTCTGCCTTGGACAACATTTTCTTAATAGGCTGATTAGTCACGGCAACGATTGGGTGGGCTTAGAAATACAGCCGCAACTTGTGAGCTACAATAATCAAAGCAAAAATATACTTCCCTATTTTCAAGTACCTCAGCTCACTGTTCTGGAGTACTTTGCTGATGTAATACACTGGGAATTAGTGAATACCTTCTTATCTGATTAACACTGCTGCAAATGTCTCCTTTAAGGTAGCCAAATATAGATAGGGGGTTTCTCTTACCCGAGGTGACTTTAAAAGCGGAGGGGAGGTAAGATACAACTTCAATTCTTCAAAGGCTTCCTGACACTCTTTATTCCACAAAAATTTTTTTTCAGAGCTTTGGCACTTGTCTGCTATCCTGGAAATGAACTTGTTGATGTAAGAGTATGCCCAAAGATCAATCATGAGATGGTTGTAATAACATACTTGATTTACCATGTTTGTTAATATAAAGCGTTGTCATTATTATTTCAGTTTTTCTTTCTGTGTGTACAAATAAACTGTTTTATAATAATGTCCTGAGAATAATATGATTATTCTTCAAAGATCCTTAGCCAAGTATTATTGTTGACTAGGACAACAATAATGCATTAAGACTAACATGTAGTTGATTGATGATAAAGAGTTGTCATTGATATGGAGTGTCAAAATCAATGCATGAATATGTGTGTTAGAGAACAACATATTGGACTGACCCACTATGAGTATGTTTCTTGGATTGTTATGTAATTGTCACAACATTACTCATAGTGATTAATATGTATATGATCCTCAGACTTGAGATCATCATTATCCCAACGTCGTGAGTTGTATATTTTGATACAGTCAAATGTACACCGTAATAGGTTGTTCTATAAAGGCTGATGTTGGATATACCACAATCTATGTAGAGGGATATGGTTGATCAATATAGGATAAGTCCCTCCTACATAATAGGAGTAATATCTTAGGCCACTTGATTGAGTGAGACTAGAAATGCATGGCCATGCTCAAATAAGTTGATATGAGATGTCATACTAATTTGTATATCATAGTCTACTCAAGATATCAAGAAACATGGGATAGACTATGCAAGTGTGACTATTCCATGACTTGTGACCGTTCCAGAGATAAAGGACTTAAGGATTAATGCATGAAAGGTTAATCACAAAAGGTTATGTCGAATCATGACTTCTTGTAACTTAGGTAGCAATGATGCATTGCTAGATGCCACTCATTGTTTGTGACATTAGAATCATTCTAGTATTACTGCTAACGTTACAAGAACCTACAGGGTCACACCCTATGGTTGAAATGAACGGAATAAAAAAAATAGTTGGTATTGTGTTTGGTTATCACATGAATTAAATTAATTAAAGAATTAATTTAATTGGGCAATCAAATATTGAACATATTATATGTACAAGGATGTTGTACACATAATGACAACATAGTTCTATTAATATATGAATTTGGTTTGTATATAAATTTAAATAAATATAGTTTACCAAAATCCTTGTTATAATTAATGTAATTATAATTTTCGAATATAATTAATGTAATTATAATTTTCGGTTAAAAAATTTATTGTATTTATTTAATTTTATGAGTCATTAAAGATATACCAATTATAAAAGGTAATAAAAGATACAGAGCTTAATATAAACCCTAAGAGATTGCTTGTGAGGTCTAGCAGTCGTCAAGCAAATAAACCTCCAAAACAATTTTGGAGATTTCTTCTGTTCATAGTCAAACCGGGTGGATTACGTAGAGGCCGACATCGAAAAAGGTTGTGGCTTGGTTCGACAGTAGATCAAAATTCTTGCTGCCGAGGGGTCGCTGTCTACTCAGATTGAAGTTTCGATAATTTCGAAACCTTTATTTCACCCCGATTCATTCCTCACACATGGATTCATGGTTTGGATCGCCGGAATTAATTTTATTTTGCTGCGCCAAGGGGTGCCGGCATTCCAACAGTTGAGTGCCACCACTCTGCTTGTGAAGCGTTGTATGTCCTTTATTGTTCGCGGGGGAGGTATTTCCATAATCGCATGAATTTTTTTCGGGTTTACTTCTATCCCTCTTTTTGAAATCATGAAGCCTAAAAATTTACCAGCTCTCACATCGAAGGCACACTTTTCAAGGTTTAGCCTCATGTTATGAGCCCTTAGGACCACAAATGAATCAGATAGGCTTCACACATGTTCCCCTGTCGACCCACTTTTTACCAATGTTTCATCCACATAGACCTCAAGTCCATGACCTATCTGGTTTTTGAAAACTTTGTTCACTAATCTCTGATAGGTTGCTCCCATGTTCTTAAGGCCAAAAGGTATAACCTAATAGTAGAAAAGCCCTTCTTCTGTGATGAAAGTTGTCTTCTTCTAGTCATCCTGATCCAACAGAATCTAATTGTAGACCGAGAAAGCGTCCATGAAGCTCATGAATCTATGACATGTAGAGGCATCAACTAAACGGTCAATCGAAGGTAGAGGAAAAATATCTTTAGGGCACGCTTTGTTAAGGTTAGTGAAATCAATGCACATTCTCCATTTTTCATTTGTTTTCTTCACCATAACCACATTCGAAACCCAATCCGGATACTCTACCTCCCTAATGAAACCTGCTGACAACAGTTTAGCTACTTCTTGCCTTATTGCTTCTACTACTTGTGGCGTGAATTTCATTTTCTTCTACTTCATTGGCTTTGTTTCTAGGAGCACGTTCAACTCATGGATAATTACTTGGGGATCCACTCCTAGCATATCCGCTGCTGACCAGGCAAAAATGTCTGAATTCTCCTTCAAACATCGGACCAACATGCTCTTTTCTTCTGCCACCAACGTTGACGAGATTCTGATAGTTTTTTCTTCGTTGTCATAAAATAGTTGCAAAGTTTTGGTATGCTCCACGGCCTCGGGTTTTTTGCTTCTCTCATCGTCCCTTACATTCAAACTGTCTAAATCTAAAACCTAACTTGCCAACTCTACTCTCTGCGAACTCTGCCCTTCAACCACAAGCTCTCACACCTAATTAATGGACAACATATGGCACTACCTTGCAGTTCGTTGATCTGATCGGAAGAACCCAACCCGAATCCTTATTGGGAACTTGATCTTCATGTAGAACATTTCAATAACCATTTTTTCTATTCTCATTACCGACCGTCCAAAAATAGCATTGTACGCCATTGGGTGATCCACAACGAAGAATTAAACATACTCCGTAGTTGTGTACTCGCCATCCCCTAAGGTGACTGGCAAAGTGATCGAGCCCTTTACCTCAACGGGATGGGTCACAAAACCATACAATGGATTAGCCTTAGACAACACATGTTCCTTCAGCCCCATCTTCTGGTATGCATCCCAAGACAACATGTAACAGCCCGTTTTTAGTCAAATCGGAACAGTGGTTTTAGGACCATAAATCTGAGGTCAAAATATTTATTTTATTATTTTTTTAAGGTTTACAGTATGATAATATGTTTGTGTGAATTTTCTTTAAGAAAAATTATCATTTAGATGGTTAATTTGATAAAAAGGACTAAATCGCGTAAAGCGTAAAACTTGAGTTCTAATAGCTAAAGGTGTCTAATAGCTAAAGAACCTTAAAGTTAAGGTCCTTAAGTAGTAATTAGACCATTTTGATGGTAAGTGGACAATATTGGACATTAAATGGACGTTTTAAATGGTTTATCATTAAGGGTATATTTGTAAATTGTTAAATAACATAATTAATAAAAAAAACCAAATTAAAGCTCCATTATCATCTTCCTTGACCGAACATTGAAGAAGAAGAAAACCATTTTATTCATTTTAGGGTTCGATCACTTTGGAACTTAATTGGTAAGTGATTTTGACTCGGTTTTTAATGATTTCTATGTTTTTGAGATCGTTGCAGCTAGGTCTAGCTAGCCCAGGGACTAATTTGCAAAACTATTAAAGATTTTGAATGTTTCCATTGATGAATATGTATGATTTTTGATGTTTGATGATAGATTATGAATATTTGTTATGAATTATACAAGTTTTGTTAAGTGATTTTTGAGAAAAATACAAAATAGGATTAAATTGAGAAATGTGTAAATTGTGTGGTAGAAATGTGAAATAAATGAAAAATATGGGCTGCTAGGGGCATAATGGTAATTCGGATAAGCATGGGTGTTTTGAAATTTGCATGAATTTGTGATTTTGTGTAATAAGGACTAAATTGTAAAAATGTGAAAGTTTAGGGGCTAATGTGTAAAATAACTCAAATGTAAATTTTGGATTGAATTGAATAAATATATGATTAAATAAGTCAATTTTGAATATATTTAGATTAAGAAAGGAGAAATACGGACTTAGATCAGGGAAAGAACAAAGTTACGGAATAGTTGACTCGATTCGCTGTTTTAGCAACCGAGGTAAGTTCGTATGTTATAATTTCAATTCAAATGTATTTTATATGCTTTGATATAGCATAAATTGTGATTATGTGACTATGCACAAGTTTGGAAATGATTCGACGATAATTCGACGGTTGGAATCCCGGTTGAATCTTAGGAATAGTTTAGGATACTAGTGACATGTCATTAGAGGACACAGTGAGTTGGCTTCGGGCCATGATATTAGCACTTCGGGTGCGAGATATACCGATTTGGCTTCGGGCCATGTATATCGGCTGATTTGGCTTCAGACCATGATATTAGTACTTCGGATAAGTTACAGTGATTTGGCTTTGGGCCATGGTATAGGTACTTATCGTGTGAGACCTTGAGTATCTTACTTCTATTCTGAATGGTTCAACGGGTAAACGAAATAGGTGGATGAGTATGAGATTGATGTTAAATGATACAGGTACGTACATGAATTATATAAGTTCAAATCGAAAAAACTTGTGAAGGTAGTGTATAATCTCACAATTGAGTATTTGAAAGGTTTGTTAGCTAATGTAAGATATATGTTGGTGTATTCAAATTATTGAATTATATTTGTGAGATTGCATTGAGTTTATTTCATACGAGCTTACTAAGCTTTATAGCTTACTTTGTTTGTTTTTCTCGTGTTTTATAGTGTTATCAAAGCAAGCTCGAATTTGGGGATCGTCAGAGATCGCTTCACACTATCCACCTATATATTGGTATCTATGAACTTTGGTAATTTGAGTATATGGCATGTATAGGGACTTTGGTCATGCTGGTTATGTTTTGTTAATGATTTTGGCCATTTGATTTGGCTTGTAAATGTATATGTCTTGGTTTGCATCTAATAGCCATGGGAGTTGGCTTAATTTGAGTTAATTTGCTTGTGTATATGTGTATGTGCTTATAGTCTTTGTTATGTAAACTGAGGTTAGTTGTGTGATGCTTGATAGCTATAGATATTATGAATGTCAAATAGTTTGGGTGTGGATAATGGTATGCTTGTGAAATTAGGCTAAACAATGCATACCTGAGTTTAGCCATTTTGATGTTTAAAGAAGTAAAGTTTGGTACAATTTGTATGGTATGTTTTGGTGATTTGTATATATGTAAAATGGAAATATGGAATGTGCATAATTTATGTTTGAATTGGCTAGTTTAGATGATTAGATATGCTATGTGTTTTGTGCCATATGAGTGGTGTAAGTGTGCACAAAATAGGGTGGCAAAATGGCTTGGTAAATAGCCTATTTTTGTCCACACGGGCGTGTGTCTCAGCCGTGTGTGACACACGGACATGTTACACGGCCGTGTGTCCCCTGGTGTTGAAATTGAAATGAAGTCAGTATGCTCCACACGGTCTCACACACGAGCGTGTGATCGGTCGTGCGACATAAGTCAGTATACCCCCTAATTTGCACACGACCTAGCACACGGGCGTGTGACTTGGCAGTGTTACATAAGTCAGTATACCCTACAGGTTTGGCACGGCCTAGCACACGGCCTGACACACGGGCGTATGTCACCACTTCGAAGGGCACACGGGCTAGACATACGAGCGTGTGGTTGGCCATGTGACCCAAGTCAGTAAGCTCACTTGTTTGGACACGGGGTAGGACACGAGCTGGGACACGGCCATGTGCTTCCATTTCGAATGTTCACACGGCCTGTAACACGGGCGTGTCCGGTAGCCGTGTGAGACACACGGCCTAGCCACACTGGCGTGTGTCCCCTGTTTTGAGAAAAATTTTCAACGTGTTCCAAATGTTTTAAAAAGTTATCAGTTTAGTCCCGAACCAATTTCAATGCATGTTTAGAGCCTCGTAGGCTCGTATTAGGGACAAATTGATTAAGATTGAATGATAATTTCATGTATTGATTAAATGTATGAGAAAAGTATGTTTAAATGTGTTGTAAGTCTGGTAATGCTCCGTAACCCTATTCCGGCATTGAATACGGGTGAAGGGTGTTACACAATACCTTAACTGCACTTCCACTATCTACAAGTATCCTTTTAACTTCAAACACTGCAATCGTCGCTGAGACAACCATCGGATCATTACCCTCTTCATCACAGACCAATTCTTCATCATCATTATCGAATTCAACACTCCATCTTCCCTACAAACGCGATCTTTTGGAGTAACTGACTAACATTACACTTCTCATGTGTGCCTTTCTCTTTGTGTTGGAACCAACCCACTCTTCATCCGTACCCACAATCACATGGATGGTATCTTTAAATTTTTGCTTACCCTTAGGGTCACTACGCGAGCCCTGACCCTATTGGGAACCACTCTGATTCACAAACTCTACGAGCTCACCATTTTGCATTGCCTCTTCTATAGTATCCTTCAGTGTGAAACAATCCTCAATTTTGTGTCCCACGTCATCGTGAAAGGCACATTTGTCCCTCGAATTCAACCTTCTCGCAGTGCTCTTCATTAGGGATGGTTTGGGCAGGATGCCAAGGCTCTAGACCTGGTTGAGAATGTAGGCACAGGTAGCATTCAAGGGGCTGTAAGCTACAAACCTACCCTGGGGAACGTATCTACTAGTGTGCTTTGGCTGATACCTCTGGGGAGCCCTGGGCGAATCGCCTTGAGCTTGATTTCTCTGTGTCCTATCACTTTTTACTCGCAACGACTGGCCAGGAGGGCCTTGCCTACTGCAAGGTCCTTCTCTATTCCTAAACTATCTATTCTCCTTCTGGAAGGTGCCACACGACACTCTTTTAATCTCCTCTGCCTTTGTGAACTTGTGAGCTCGCTCGTACAAGTCAGCCAAACTTTGTGGTCTGTTATCTGTAAAGGAGTAATGTACATGATCATTTTGTACTCCCATTATAAAGGCATCAATGGCCCACTGGTCCTCCAAATTCTTCGTATTGAGGGACGCTACATGGAACCTCTTCACATAATCCTGAAGGGACTCACTCTCTCTACTTCACTAACATCAACCCCATAGGTGTACTCATGATTGCTCTGTGAGTCTTGAATCTTCCCAAAAACATCTGTTCTAACTGCGAGAAACTTCGAACTGAACCCTGGGGAAGGGACAGGTACCAGTACTTGGCACTTCCTTAAGCGTCCTGGAAAAGACCTTACATTTTGCTGCATCTGATACCCCCAGTATGTTCATGTAGTCGTTGTATTGCATCAAGTGGGCTCGTGGGTCCCTCCTTCCCTCAAACATATCCTTAGGAACCTTGAAGTCATGTTAAAAATTCACCGTTGCAATCTTAGGGGCCAATAGATTGTTAGAACAGAACAGTCAATCCATGTCCTAAGATTTAGGGTGTAGTGCCCTTACATCCCTTCGCAACTCATCCATCTCGCTCTGCCACTCTTTTACCTGCATGCCTGGGACATCGTCTTGCGTGTTCACATTATCCCGGGAACCAGATTTGTCAGAATGCACCTTCCTTCTCAACTCCTTGTTTTGCTTCAGCAGCTCCTGCTGAAAAGCCTGCTGTTGTTCATCCGCGCGCCTCCTAAGTAGCCACCTGCTCCTTCATGAACTTCATTTGCTCTTGAAGAGCAAAGAACTACTACTATGGTGCCTCTTGGTTAGGAGGAAACGACAACCCTTGATCAATGGGAACATTCAGGTCTAAAGGACCAAAAACTCCTTGATAAACTGCATTGCCAAAGTTTTCCGGTCTATCAGCGAACCATCCGACAAACAAATCAGCTCTACTGTGCTGACTGTTGGAACCTGATGCTCTAGCTTGTCTTGATGGAAGATTGAAGGGGAAATTCTCGTTTGGGTGAGCCATTTCTACTCTAAAACTGAATAAAACTAAATCAAATTAAAGAAATCTAATGATCGGAAGTCTTTCCATGCTCAGCGCACCAATTGTTGAGTAATTGTATCTCGTATCTTATTAATGGGAACATTCAGGTATTTATACATACTGTTACTATTCACGACATAACCCCACTGTTCATAACTTGACCCCACTATTCCTAAGACTGACATTCTGAGCGGACTTCAGGCATGCTGGACACGTGTTTCTTTCTGGGTTGCCTGCCAAACCATGCAGCCTCCCTTCTACGAGCTCCTTGAGTATATGCGAACTAAGACCGCGACCTTCCCTTGGTTCGTGCGAACTCTCCTTGCAAGCTGGGTCTGCGAGATCCCCTCGCTGTCCTCTTTTGGTTTGCCTCACACTCTATCGTCTGGTGGGATCTATCCGGGTCGCGGGAAGGCGATCCAGATCTTATCTAGGATTCGGGTTGGTGATCACTTATATATAACAATAGGCTTAAGTTTAGAATAGTATATGATTGTAGGTATTTATAAGCCTAAACATAATTTTTGTATTTGCCAATACTGTTGAAGAGTTCTTATCCTTTTTGTTGCTTTTTACTTCTTATTACAATGATATAATGATATTTAAACATTATAAGTTGTTGATGTTTATATATCATCAAGCGAATGGTTTACTGTCATTTCCTTGCAAAACATTTGTGAGAGCATGAGTGTTTTTTTTATTGCTTGAATTCAAATGGTGCAACTTCATCAAATTGTTCAATTCTTATACAAGATAGCACAGTCAAAACAAATGGAGCCAAGGGGTTGCTAAAATTACCAAATAATTTCCAAGGTGAATCAAAGAATAAAAAACTAAGCAAATAAACTTTTGTGCACCCTTGGATTATAAACTTGAAAATTAGAAAATATTGGAGGAACAACTTCTTGTTATCATTGTATATTGGTTGAATTTGAGATTTTTAATATTTATCAAGGACAGTGCAATTTTAATATAATTATCTATACCTATATCACAATTATTTTCCATGATATTGTTTTGGAAAAGTGATGAGATTTTTAAAAAAAATTTATCTAATACATTAAATTTCTCCTAGTTGGAATCCAATTCTTATTTTTATAACCTTTGAACTTTTTTTTATTTTCTATCGTCACTAACTTTGTATCTCTATCATTCAGGTATAGCACCGATCTAGTAACCTGTAATAACCATTGCACGCCTAAAAGCATGGTTTTAGCCTCCAACAACAAGCCATCTGCGATACCAAAAAACGAGCAAGTCTTGGCTGCTAAATGGTGGGACTGCCCAAAACCAGCTTTCATGTTTGAATATGCATTAAATATGAACATCCAGCATAAATATTTTAAGCAAAATCAAGAAGCCCAACAACATAATCTATAAATCTATTTCATTATCTTAATAGGGAAGCTTAATGTTGTAATACACAACAGAGGCATTCTTTATATAATTGCCACCAAACAAAGTTGAAGGAAAAGGCGTATGAAAAACAGATAAAGGTGAGAGTTGGTTCCCTAGGAAGCACTTAACTCAATGCTTAAGTTGAACAATATGATAATCTCTGACAGTGTTGTTTGAGCCACCATTTTTTCTGTTTTCTGGAATAATTTTCCGTTGGACGAGATGGTTTCATAGCAAGTATTTACAGACACAATACCTCAATACCTCACTACCCCAACAACATTTATAGGGCTGCTTTGTGTGTATTTATAGACACAAGACTGCTGGATGGTGATCTCGGTATTGGTAACGTAGTATTGATCAGTGTTACCGTTGGTAGTGTAAGACATGATGGGCTTCCACCATCGATCCGCAACCTGATCAGTGGTATTGATTGTTTTGCTGCCACTGTATGATCTTGGAGATGCGCCTGTATGGCTGCTGCTGTATGTATAGCCACCGTAACCAGCCATTGCCTTCTCTTTCTTTGAAATCCTCGACTTTTTCCTTGCTTATCTAAGATGTTTGAATTGAAGCTCTCTTTATATAGAAAAGTAAAAACTTATTCTCTTTAGCTTGACGGAAAATTCCAACTTCGAAGTCTTTCGGTTTGTATATTCTCAATATTTTTTATAAGTTTTTCATTAGGGAGGATTTGTATTAAAATTTGGGTTCCAAAATTTTAAGATTTATAAATTTCTTTGTTTAAGAATTAAAATATTTGAAATTCAAGATTTTGAATTAATTCAAAGTCACTGTTTGGAAAATTCAAGTGTAGATGATTTGGATAATTCAAAATTAGATTTAGAAATTCAAAAAACAATTTTAAAATTTAATTATTTAGGAAGATCTTGAACATAATTATTTGAACCGAATAAGATCGGTCAATCGGATTGATTGAATCAGAAATCAATTGGAGTATCAATCCGGAGAAAGGTGTTACATCGGTTGATCCGAAAATTGGTACAAAACGATTAAATAAAAAACAACAACGATTGATCGAGCGGTTGAACCAAAATTAATAATTTATTTAATGGAACCATATGGACTAATCAAATCAGTCATACATTCAAACATGTTGGATCAACAATCCGATAGCTTGACTGATTCGATCACCAGTTAGTACTGAAAATTTTGATTTAGGAAAAAAAAAAAAGGCCTTCCCACTCTATCATATGAACAATTTAAGATAAAATTGATTACTTTTGTATATTCTTTCAAAGAGAATTTTTTTTTTTTTTTTGGAATTATGCCCTGACCAACCAAATGTAACTTTTCATTTCATATTTTTATAAATTTTTTGGGTTAATATATTAAAAAAAAAAAAAACTCTCAACTTTATCGTATTATTTATATAAGTCATTTTCTTTATACAATTTATACAAGTCATTTATACTTTGTTTACACTTGAATAAAATCATATAATTTGATTTGTACTTAAATAAGTGAACTTACATATAAATTAAAAGTTAGGAGAGTTTATAAATTAAAATTGCGAAAATTATGGTCTAAATGAAATTTTTGAATATTTATATTGTACTAAATTAAATTTATGAAGCTTCGTCACTGTTTTTAGAATTAGATCGAACTGGAAACTGATCAAGGTACTAGTCCGGAATAAAGAGTCAAATCAATTGACTTGTGAACCGGTTGAACCAGTCAATCGGACTGGTCAAACTGATTTTCTCAATTTTTTATTTTCTAATAATTCATTCAATCGAACTAGTTAGACAGGTCGAACCGAGCTAATGGATTCGCCCATCAGTCCAATTCTGAAAACTTTGAACTTCGTTGATAATACATTATAAGTACAATTGTTTGTTTGAGTTTTGAAGGTAGTGTGAAAGAAGATAAAACAAAAAAATTTTCATGTTTTAAAAATCAATCTTGGATACTGAAAATTTCAAGTTTTAAAATCCAAAATTTAACTCATATGAAATTGAATTTGAATTTGTCAAATTCAAATTCAAATTTTTATTTGTTATCCAAACAAAACAAAGAATTTAAGTTTTCAAATCTAAATCTAAATTTTTTTACCAAATTATGTTTTCCAAACATGCCATTAATGTATTTGATATATCATAATTTTCATATTTGTTTTTAAAATATGTGTTAAATTCCATTTTCGAATATAAATATTTGAAGAAAAATAATACGAATCAGAAGAAAGTAGAATCGAACAATGAGCACTTTGAGAATTGAGATTCCCCATTTTTTGTCATTGAGAAAACTGCTTAAAGAATCATATTCATTTGGATAATGACTGGCATTAGCTGCCTGAAATATGCAAATCTAATAGGATCTTGATAAGAGTAGGTCTTTCACTGTGCAGAATATAATGTACAGTCTTCTGGGAAAAAAACCACTTCAATGTGATGTGCACAAAACAGTTAACAGTCCAATGAAATCATATTGAAATATAAATAAATTTAGTAGGAAGATAAATGTAAGAAAACTAGCACTAAGAAAAAAGATTTAGTACCAAGATATTATTTTACTTACGGGTCAATGCTAGACAATATTCAGAGATTATGCCACCAGCTGATGATTGGATATACTCATCCACTGGCTCAACTACTTATGAATTTTGCATAATATGCATATGTTAACTTTGTAAGCTCTACTTATCCCTAGGCTATCAAGATATTTGTTCCTAGTGTATTTTTTAAAAAGAAAACCCTTGAATTCTGAAAATTATATTTATAAACTATTTATTTCAACCATAAGGTGGGGTAATATACAAATTTTTGCTAGTGTATTAAAAGACAAAAATGCCATTCGCATCATGTATATTACTTTTTTATTTTTTTAAAATTTAAGTAACTAATCAAATACTTTAAACTAATATAAAGTAAAAATATTTTTATATATTGTATAATTAAATTTAAACAGAAATATTCTTATCAAATAAATAATAATTCAAACTCATATTAAAAAGATCTTATACCCAAACCCGAATATACATAATATAAATAACGAAGTAAACAGTATCGCAACAAATGGAAAGTAGAGACAAACTCATTGGTCCATGTCTTTTCATACTACATTGATGGGAAAAATGATTCAACTTTTTACTTTACACCTACGAAATTAAAGCACCAACATAAACCCAAAATTTTGTCTTTATAATTTGATTACAAATACATAAATAAAAGAATAAAAAAAAAAACAATTAGCATTACTTTAGCAAAGGCATATATCGGCTACATGAAACCCTCTCCCCAGAGTGTAACTAACCTAACACTGTATGAAATCTACCGAATCATGCACAAAAAAGAAATAAGCATTGAGTGAAATTTTCAGGAAATATACGGATACAATGCAACTTGATTGTCTTATTTCGAAGAATAATAAATGAAGAAAAATTCAACTTCACAATAACAGTTTCTATGACTAGATTATCATCCCCCATAAAACAAATCTACAGAGCTTCCGAAATCATTAAGCCTTAATGTTTTTGTCCCAGAAAGTACCCGGTTTTCGTTGTCCACCCGGAATAACAAACTCTTCAGTTGATTGCATTGCCACCCTAGAACTTTTTTTTCTGCTGTATGGCGAAAGCATGCATGCATGCATGCATGTCAAAACCAAAAATTCATCATAGCATCTGCCTAACTATGAAAACATTAATCATGACCCTCTGGAAAAACCAGATTGAAACCTGTCGTCTTTCAAAATATAGAAGAATCCCACCGACACTTTCAGACCACGAAGGCTATCTCAGATGAACATAATAAGTCCCAACACTTTACCAAAGTATTAGATTTTCATCCCAATATACTGAGACCAACCTGCAGCCCAATAGATAAAGAGAGGATATAATTCAAACACTATCTTAGCTGATTTCTTGCTAAGGATATCCAATGGGTAGACATGCTCAAAGAGAAACTGTACGACGTTTCATCACAGACCAAAAAGAAACAGACACTAAATGTTAAATTGACAAAATTATGGGCAAAGAAAAAATTACCGGCATGCTTCCTCTAAACAAATAACCACCTTTTTTTTTTTTTTTTTTTTTTTGCTTTCAGAAACCATGAAACAAATCCAAGAAATACAACATAATAAGCTGCCACTCACCTGCTCCCAGAAGTCAAAAAGATCATCTGCCTTGTATCACTCTATAATTAAGTACCAAGTCCTCAGGTTTCTTCCATACATAAGCTCGGACAGTAGCTAAGCTCATGTCTGGAGATAATACCTAGAACACGTAATAATAGCAAATCAAATAAGTGACCAGAATAATACGATTGAATAGAACAAAACAAGTTAGTCAAATTTTAGTTTACTATGTTGAATTCAATCACAAACATAGGAAGATCTAATACTGGTGCCAGAAAATGAGATCTTAGGTTGTTAGCCAATGGCATTATAACATCAAACATGCAATTGGCTTGCCTGATTATTGCATAAAATCTCGACTGAAGGTCGAGGCTTTTGCCAAGGCTTCAATCCAGACCGAAAAGATCCATCCCCAACTGCTAAATGCTGCAATCGTCCTCCAAGTCCAGGCGAAAATGTCCCATCCGTATTAGCATTATCAGATGGTTTGTCAAGCTTTTCTACAACGTAATTAACAACCTACATAACCAAAACATAATGAATATACATTATAATACCTAAGAATCCATAAAATAATTATACAAAAATACAACCTAGAACCAGCTGCTTGGCATTAATATTATAAAACCAGAGAAGAAAGAATCTAACAAACCAGAGCCATCTCCTCTAACATACATGTAACTAAGCACTCAACAAAGCTAATTCAGATGATAGTTTTATTATAATTCATTTCTATCTTGTTTTGGCTACGACCAAGTTAAAGGTCCTATCAATATATATGCACCTTAAACTAACATTTTCAGTAATCTAACATTGCTCTTTTGGCCATTATGCCATTCAAGTTCCAAAATATGAAAGAGATTCTACTGTATTAGCCCAAGTGATCTAAGTTTCTATACTAACAACATGTGCTGTTTTCTAAAAACATATTTGTGCAGACGCATGTACTAAGAAAACTAAACATGCATACCTTATGTATTCTCAAGATGCGAGGTGCACTTAACTTCCCTTGTGTGAGGATCTGAACAGCTGAACCTTCACAAGGATGAAGGTAGAAGCTACACCTGCAAAAATGAAAAGTAAAACTCTCAAGAGAGTGAGGAAGAAAGGATGAAAGTACATCCTGCTACCCAAGAAGTAAAATAAATAAGTATCAATGGTTCTGAATAAAGTACAATGATGTCAAAGAAGTGCGGTTTTTCTTTCTTTTTTTTTTTTGGGGGGGGGGGGGGACTAACAGATATCCACAAGAAAAAACATAAAAAATAAGGATTAAAGATTAAAGATGCAGAGAAAGAAAACATAGCAAATGACTGGACATACTTCTTCTTTAAGTCATAGCAAGCATATCAACAAGCAGGTCAACCAATAAGCAGTTCAATGTATGCGGCGTTCCTCGAAAACCTTAAGATTTAATTGAGTAAAGGAAAAAAAAAAAATTCTGCCTGAAGCAGAGGAAAGTTTAATGAGGTCACAGAAGTTACTTGGTGTTCTCGCGAGGTGGAAGCTTGTTACTCAACACACAGTCCAAAACCCAACCAGGGAAATCCTTCTCATCCTCGGTTCCATCCAATTCAGTAATTTTCTTTCTCCAAGGACCTCCTTGGGAACCCTCAGTGATAATTGAGGGAGGGGAAACTGTAGAAAACTCAAAAGAAGGATAGACCATGGAATCATTTTCAGCATTAACATCTATCTCAATTCTTGAATGAGTAAGACTTTTTGTAGTAATATCTTTTCCTGATAAAACATCTCCATTAACTGAAGCCTGGGAGCCAAGTCTTTGCCTTCTTTTAGTCATCCAATGAGCCAATAGGCCTTTAAGGGTTTCACGAGCTAGATTGACCTGGCAAAGACAAGTCAACACCAGATGCATGTACTAATCACAGCGATTGTTTTCAGAGATATCCGTGTCTGAAGATTGCCACGATTAACGGAAAAATCTAATACCTTATCATCCTCAGGATTGCCAGTTATGTTCAGATCTGCAGAGTACATTTCTGCAGAAAAGCATTGAGGGGTGTCCAAGTGAACAGACAAGCTCCCAAGCCGGGTATCCACAGTGAACCATGCAGGAATGCTTACCTAGAATGGTTTTAAACAAAAATTAAAATTAAAATCCATAAAGAAAAAAAAACAGATGCAGTATATTCAACTACTACAATCAAATAAATAGTTATCGCACCATCTCAAACAACTGCTCCTTTTTCTCATCAAACGAAACCTGGACATTAAATTAAAGAAATGAATAAATACATACAACTAAAACATAACCTTGCATATGCAAGAGTGTCTCTACGTGTACCAAACCTGTAAGTGAAAAGCAAAGTGCAAGCACTTTTCCTTGAGGGGAAAGAAAAGAAAGAAAATAGCAAAAGAATCTAGTGTACCTGTCCATAGTCTTCAATCACAACACCCTTGGTTATCTCCCAGAGCTTTACTGAACCAGCAGTATCCTGTTAAAGACACATTAATATCATTTATGCAAAAATAGATCTCCCAAAATAAAATCGTAGGAACCAAAATCTATAGAAGTACTACGGAATTTACCTTAGTCAATACATGCCTTCTGTTATTTAAAATCTCATGCTGAACTATTGCAGGAGTTCCGGGAATGGTGAAGATTGGTTCTTTATAAACAGGAGCCTTTAAATAATTGACAACGTCAGCACAGAAATGAAGGGAGAAGGATAGAAGATAAAGTTTAAAACAAATCATAGCCAAGCATCAAAGGGATATACATAACAAAGCATATCATGATTAACAAAAGAACAATCTAATATTTATTCTTTTTCTTGGGGTTGGGTGAGCAAGAAACAAATGAAACAGGAACATTAATACTTCAACGTATTTAGTAATACTTGACACAAATTAATGGAAGTGAGAAGAAAAAAAGATTTATGAGAAATTTTCATGATAAACAAGGTGATGTGCTCTTGTAAGCCAAAACATATACAAACATGAATATACACACACACTATACTTACTGGGGTAGACCCTTCCAAGGAAACCCGTGCTCTGGAGAAGGACAGGTTTCCAGCCAAGAATGAACCACCTCTTTGAAAGACCTTCTGAGGATTTTTTCCTTCAGCAGGCCATCTATGAACCGAAGAATCTGTCGTTGCAACCCATATACTATCATCATGCAACGCCAGCTGCAAAATCGGATGCTCCTTTGTGCAAAGCAAAAGACTCTCTCTAGTTGTCAAGTCTGTCAAATATAACTGATGTATGTACAAAGCACAAGTTCAGAATTAAAGCTAAATATTTACAAGTAACAGACAAGGATGTCAGAAAGTGTAAAGATTACGCGAAGAATATTTAAAATTATGGCCTTTATTCATTACCAGACCAATTCAGAAACTTAAGCTAGAATAGGCATTTTAAAGTCTTAACATTAAGTTTCATTGAGTTAAAGTTGCAACGTTTTATTTCATTTTCTGTTCACTTCATTTTAAAATGTCAAAACATATTTGAGTGGTTTCAAAAAAAATTTAGAGGAAATTGAAGAATTTGACGCAGTGAATCCATATTTGGTTTTCTTATGCTATTAAGTTTCTATTCATTGTATAAGAGTTGAGACTGCATTAAGTCAGTTTTGGAAGATTCCTACTCTGGATCCCATGTGTTTGTATGAATAAATATTGCTAAATCTCCATTAATGAGCATGGTTTACTAGACAAAAAATTTACAAGAACTTTGGCAACTGTAGTGACAAGCTTTTGCCCCAGTGCAATGTTTAAGGAAATGCAACTCTATGAGCAAAGCACCTAGATCACTTATTCTCCTTTCTTGCTCTGCAATTTCTAAGATTGTTTTCAGTCCATAATCTTACTCATAAAAATTAATTTTCAAATTAAACCCTTAGCCCTTAATTTACCATTCAACCTATAATGGTATCAGCACAGCACAGGATTTTGCCTACATCTAATCTATATCTATAGACCCCTAATTCTTCTCATAATTTCCCATCTTTTAATCTCAACCAAGCATGAAATACTAATCAGCCAATTGTCCTACATCGGCATAACTATCTTGTCAAATTCTACATCAAAACATTGGCAAAAAATGATAAACTTGTCCATTAAAATGGTTTGGCATGAATATACACTTACAGAAAGATCTCTACCACCACTATAAACATGATTAAAGGTTGGGGTGCTTGCAAGTGCCCAAACAGAATCTGTATGCACAGCATATGAATGCACACAGCGTTGCTGACCAAGATCCCATAGCCTACAAGTTAAAATTAAAACTGCTTGAAAGGCATGGTCTTAAATTATTTATGGTTGAAAATGGGATGTGGTTCAACAGCGAAACAATAAACAAATTGTGTACCTGATCATAGAATCAGACGACCCCGATAAACAATATCTGAAAGATAACAAAATGTCTGTCAAACACTTAACTAATGAAATAAATAAAGCACAGAAGAGAATAAAATCAAATAACATAATTCATTAGCAGTCAATCAAGGGAAGAACCTATAAGATAAAAACAAAGACCCTGATACATTAAAAGAAGAAGTATTCATCCCAATTTCACTTGAAAGCAGTCCACTGTTCAACCACCCCTTCGTTATAAAAATCTTTACCATCATAGGACCATTATTAATATACTAAAATTTTACAATCAGATGAGTTTACACCACTGCAATAGAACAGTTTGGCAGTCACAATAGAAAATAATCAGATGACAAATATGCATCATATGACACATGCTAAAGCTATTGTAAGCTTCCAACTAACGTCAAGTTAATTCTATTTGTAACTCAGAAAGCGACTGGAGCTGAAGTCATTGCACCAACCTGCCAGTAGAATCCATAAGTAGAGCCCTAATGTTATCTGTATGCCCTCTTAGCTTCATAGTTTTCGATCCAGTTCTTGGGTCCCAAACTCGCACAACCTATATGAAAGTGAGGCAGGATACTAAGAGTGTCACTAAAATTTTTAAATCAAAAGGCCAAATGATAACAAATGACGAAAAGATTTTTTTTTTTTCATTAAAAAAAAAAGAAAGAAAGAAAGAGGATGAGGTAAAGATATGACCATCCTTTGCAAGATGTCATAAGGGAAGAGGAACATGTTATTATCAGAACATTTGAATTGGGTAGAAGTAAAAGCTACCTTCTCAGTTCCACCAGAGACAAGAAGGCTTCCACTATCATTAATTGCCAATGCATAGACCGACTCTTTATGGCCTTTGGCAGATATGGGGACATACCCATGACACTGAGCTGTCTGAGCAGCAATGCTGTTACTCGAGCTAATTGTCCGCAAACTTGATATTGATAATGAATTTGCAGAACCATTGATACCGTTGGAACAATTATCTTCCAATACATCACTCGACTTTGAGAGAGGAGTAACTGCAGCTTCAATATCCCATACAAAAACCTCCCCACCAAGACCCCCAGAGGCAACCACATTGGTCTAAAATGTATGGCACTAAAAACAAATCAGAAAGTGACCTCTATGATGATAAATACCATACTTTGAAGCACAATTTATGCTGCCAAATTAAACATGAAACTTAAATAGCAATATTGCATTAGCAGGAACCTTTCATCCATTCAGCTAATAATATCCAGAGAAACTTTGACATAGAAATTACATTTTTTTCAGCTGCAGCTAGACAAGTTACATAGTCAGAGTGTTGACGGAGAGTGCTGGTACAAGTTCCATCAGACAAGCAATTCCATGTCTGGTATATCCCAAGGAAAAAGAATGTCAATACTTAACGAAATTAGTCAAAAAGGGACAGCCAAAGATAATGGATTAATTAACAACAAACCTTCAATGTGGTGTCTGATGAACATGAAACAAGTGTATTATCACCAGCAATTACAGTATCATTTACCTGCATAACAAGGAAATAGCTTAATTCTGAATCATAACTTACACATTGCAGAGGTATATTATGCATATATTAAATGGATGGCAAATCCCACAAACTAAAGAAAAAGGAGATCAAAGAGCTTTTTGACATTTAAGCTGACTGTTGATGTAATTAAAGTGCAAAGCGAAATACTTGCTCTACCTTTTCCTGTTGGAAAGCTGGTCGGTTACTAAGCAACTATTTATATTTGGTACTACATCAATATATGGCATCTAGTAGACCAAAAACAGAAAATAAATTAAATTGTCACACTCTCCCAACCACGTATTAGCAATCAGAAGACTATTGGTAAGGAATGAAGATCATGCTCATAGCCAAAAGCAAATTGTCATTGGCAAAAACAAAAATAAAAAAAGGGTACCCAATCAACATGTGACTCAAATGTAGCAGAGCAAGTAGCAGCATCGTCATCCAGCGCCCATCTCTTAAGTGTGCCATCTCGGCTTCCAGTGAAGAGATAGTTGCACCCATCAGAGAAAGATGACTTTAGGACAGCCAAACAATTTATGCCGGCACAATGCTGCAAAACAACATGCCAAAATGAAGAAACATCAGAGCCTAGTGCCTATACCCAAAAGAAACAGATAAAAGGTTCAACTACAATCCTCAAGCTAATTACTTGCTTTTTAGAATATAAAACAAAGGATTAGCAGAATAATCCAATTTGATTGTTAGCATGTTCTTAAATTAAGGATACAATGGACACTGTCAAAAGTTAGTAATTGAGAACAAAGGCTATTATTTTCACTTTAATTTAGCATACATAAATCTTAAGGATTAAAAGTATCCAATTAAGACAGTGGTATAATATTACCTAGAAGGAAGTTCAGGAGTTCCAACTGCAAATAGATTTAAAATATGCCAATTTTATCAACATAACAAATATATAATAAGCATTTCTTACTCAACCTTTAGGAGAACACATATGGCATGGTATTTTAAATCTATACAAGGATAAAAAAAATCACACGAAGACTCAAATGGTTTTTCTATGGATCATTATAAATTTGTGTGCCCCAATATAACAATACATATAAAAACAAGCATGACCTTCTAGATTAGCTACGATACCATAACATAGAAATTAAGAAAATGAATATAAAACCAACAAAGGAGAAACACCAATGATGCAAAATGTTGCCTTACCCTGAAAACGCAGATAAATAAATTAGAATCCTAATGGAACCTCAAATATGCAAATTCCTAAGGACTGCCGAATACATAATGAAGGAAGAAAACTTATTCACTTCAAAGATAAAGGACAATGGGATAACTAACGAAAGTATAGAAATAAATAAATAAAACGAAAAAAACTTCACCTTTGTATCATCAGTGTCACTCAATACATATCTCAGCCTCTTTTCTTTACGTGGGCGGTTAGAATTGGCATTGTTCCCCGCACTGCCCACTCGGTGCATTGCGGTGACCCCTAGGTAATCAGTCAAATGAAATTAAAAACTACACCTACACCACCGGATATTTCAATGCCTTTGAACACTTGAACATGTCAACACTGTACGTTAAGTTGGAATAACTTAAATTCTGCAACCAAAAATCAATTTAAAAAAAAAAAAAAAAAAAAAAAAAACAAGGCTCCAAATAGTAGTGCAGTAGCAGTTTCACGGATCGCGGCCGCAAATAGCAGCGTAACGGAAAATAGCAGCGAGAACGGTACGCTATTTCCGCTGAAACCGATAGCCTTAAAGAAATTTTGTCCCTTCTCAACAAAGTAAACAGAGAGAAGGTAACACGCAGTAGGATCGAAAACAGAAAATCAAATATAGCAGAGTGATGCAGAGACACAGAGCAGATAATTCAAAATCCGATGACTCAAGTAGAAAATCGATAATCAAGTTGAGTTTAGGGTTTCGAAAATTACCTTAGTTTAATTTGCTGGTATGTGAGAAACTTGAAGGCAAGAGACAGAGCGCTTGGGGGAGGAGGAGGAGGAGGAGGAGAGGGATCAAATAGAAGAGAAAAGACAGAGAGGCTATGTTTGGACAGAGTGGGGGTGATGACAGATTAGAGTGGGTCGGGAATTTTTGGGTTAAAAGGGTAAATTTCAATATTGATATTTGTCATTACATATCTTTATATGGATATATGTATTGATAGTTGTCATTTTATTTTGTGATAATGGATAATTTTGTTCTTACATAAAATTTACCTTTTTGTAGTTTTAACTTTAAAATTTTCACTAATCTTAATTTTTTTAAATAAATTTATAATTAAATATTGGTTTTAGACTATTTGAAGGATAAAATTTAATAAAATGTATTCTTTTATGTAAGTAAATTATCTCGTTACTCACATTAAAATTAAATTGTTTCTATTTTGATCATTCTAATTTTTTTATTAATTTAATCACATACATTAATTAAATTAACCAAATTAATCATCCCACCATTAAATTCATTATTCCACCGTTAGACCCATTTATTATTTTATTCTTTTTCCTTGCCATATTCTTTTTTTCTTTTTCCATTCTTTTTTTTTTCCTTTCCATTCTCATTCTCTATTTTTTCTCATCTTCTTCCTTAAACCCATATCTTCCTTATTCAAAATGGTGAGATTTTCATGTTGTAGAAGTAGATAAGACAAAGTTTTGGAAATCAAAGAGAAAAGGAAAAAAAAAAAGCTGAGAAAATGGATGGATTCAAATTTGTAGAGCTTTTATTCCATTGATAGTGTTACTGCTCTGAGCTTGGTAGTATTGGCACTTGCCTGCACTACACTCAAAAGAATCCTCTAGTTAGGCAAAGCATGGTAGAACTCGTCTTTAGTCTTTCTGTTCTTATTCAGTTGTCTTTTGAGACATCGAAAGGCTCTTAGGCTTCAAATAGAACTCGATCATATCATTGTTCCAGTCGTTGCTCGTTAAGCGTTGCAGAAAATTCGTATGTTTCAATTTATGTAGTAGACATTGTATAGTTATGTTTTGTAATATACAATTTGAGCTTGGTTTTCTATTTTTGAAGATGTTTTGGACAATGTTTTATTAATGTGAATATGGGTCCTACATAAAAACAACTTCTTCTCCTGCAATCAGTTAATTGACAGTCTGTGTATTTATATTGTGTTCGTATTATTTTTTTTGTGGCATGTTGTGTTTTAGCTATCCATGGTTCATATCACTATCCTTTCATATGCATCTTCTGTACTGTAGGATTGCTTTAGACCTTCAATTTTAGCATAACTTCTTAAACTTGATGACGCTAAGCAGATTCATGTGGAAAATAAAAAAAATATTCAATATGTTTGAAAACTGGAAAAACAAAGAACTGTAAGTATAACCATTGAAGATTTGAATCAACTCAAGAGAAGCCTATAGAAATATACTATCACACCTCGAAACGTTAAGTTAAAGTTGGAACAGTAATTTTGGGATCAATTTGAAAAGTTTACAAATTGAACGGGCTCTAGTGGATATAAGAGAAATTGATGGACTGGTTGCAAAAGAGTTGGATTTTAACCTTGGTTCCGTTGAGTTTAAACTAGGAATATTTTTAGTGGGAGACATGATGATTATGGACGTGTACACTTGGCTATTAAGTTTGGGATCAGTGAAGGAATTGCGTGAGTTGGATTGTTATTATCCGGGGCGGTTCCTTCATTTTCTATTCTTTCTTCAACTTCTTCATTGGTCTGGTTGAAGGAAAGAAAGACAAAGAGCGGTCTACATGGAGGAAAGAAGCAAAAGTTATGCATAAGTAATGGATAATTTATCAAGCTAGTAAGTTTCTTAACCTTTCTATGTCTCAGAGTTAAGTAAATGAAAGAAAGTTAATGATTTTAGCTATCCATTGATTATGTTTTGTATAGGCGAAAATTTTGGATAACCATTTTATTGGCCTCTGCATGCAAACAAATTTTGGTTTTTATGATGATGAAATATCTTCATTGAAGATTTCGTAATAGTTGTTATGTTTTGAAAGCTGGAGGCTCAAGTTGCAAATGAAAAAGCTAAGAAGAAGGTTTTGGCATCAATTTACAGGTGAGTTCAAGAACCCAAGCCTTAAATGGATGTTTACATTTTGGTATTATTGATAGGTCTGTAACTTCTGTCTTAAGATGAAGAATTTTATGGTTGAATGATGATATATCGAGATGAATGTTGTGTGTAGATATGAAAGTATATGGCTGGTTGTAAGTCTTTGAGGTATAAATGAGATGTTTGGCGTGATGTTTGCTGGTTATGTTAAATTAGTATTGAGCAAATGATGTGTCATTCTATGGTTGAATGATGTGTAATTGATGAATTACTTTGTAAGTGAATATTGATGTCTCGTGAAGTCTGTTGTGTTGATATGAAAATGCATGAAATATTTGGTGTAATATGTGTTATCCTTGAACAATAGTGTTGGTAGAATGCCTGCTTAGAGTTTGATTTTTGCGGAGTTGTGGAGGGTTGTTTTGGCAGATGAAAGATGAAGAAATGTCATGTTGTGCATTCTGCGTCACGTGTTATCTGGCTTTGCAGAGGTTTGGGTGGATAGTACAGAGAATGTATATGCATGGTTTTCAGCTTTGCGAAGGTTCAGATGGATTGTATAGAGATATATGCACAAATGAATACGATAACCTAAAGTGGGTTCTATGAATGTATGAGACTCTACAGAGTCTAAGGCTTTGAGCCATATATGTGTAAGTAAGTCCATGTCCATGGCATATGAAAGTTATCCAAGATATGATAGTCCGTCAAGACTATCTTTCGTGTATGATTCCGAAATTAGGAATTCACTCTTAAGTATCCACTCATATGTTATCTATTTCTAAATGTAAACCACTATGAATGGGATATATGTTGACGATCCGCTAGATTTTTTGGTTTGATTAAGATGAGTTGATTTTCTTATTAATTCAAAATGGGGGTTTTCCTTATGAATCTGCCGACATGTTTCGTAAATCATGAATTTGTAGACTTGGGTCTGAAACAAGAATCCATGAGGATCGTAATATGTACCCGAGTCTGTCAGAACAAGCTATTAACAGCAGTCCACAACTAGAACTATCCGCCAAGATCTACCTTATTTGAATCATCTATATTTATCTATGGAAAAGGCTGATATAAGAATCATCTGAGGTTTTCTTTCATAAGTCAGTGAGTATGAATACGCAAAGATTTTCTTTCAAGGAAGTAGTTGCACATAAGACCGTACAGACAACTATTGAGTATAGAGTTCGCAAGAATAATTCGCCAAAAGTTCAAATGTTTAACTGCATTCTGATATTACATCTGTGAAGTCTCACCTGTTGGAGATATTTATGTGCAAGGCTTCGCATAGCCGATTACAAAATCTTCTATTTTCAAGTCGTCCGTAATAGATCAAAGGCAGTAAAATAAGATGAATTGTCTTCCAGATTGTGCAAGTAATTAACTGATGGTCTATATGAGGACAATGTACTAAGTAAAAATGAGTTGGATCATGTGAAGTAAATACCACTGTAACACCCCAAATCCGGCCTGAATGTTACGGTTAGATTGTGGAGGTTACATCATTCGTGAAAATACTAAAGCTTAAGCTTTAATGAGAACCCACTTCCAACCTTAAGAAAATCCAATTTTATACAACTATTTGCAAACGAGCTAATTTACTGAAAACCCTGAGTAGTTTGAGGTAAAACTGTGTTTAATAGCTTTTACCAAAAACAAATCCAAATTTACTTAAATCATTTACGAGACAAAAACATTCTAGTGAATTTCGATAAAAATTTAGCAGCGGAACCCTTTTTAGCAACTTGATCTTATCTATCCCTAATTTACTGTTTGTTGCCTTGATTTAATTATTGGTTTAATAATTAAAACTTTTGCATAAACAAAAACTGAAAATAAATTTTAAAGTCCCAAACAAATTAAAATGTCCCAAAAGTCTGAAAAAGTCAATAAAAACATAAGCCCAAAACATACTAAATCAAAACGTGAAAACTGAGCTCCAATGTTGCCATCCAATCCTAAGTCTAAGGATCACTTGAAATAAAACAAGCAAACGAGTGAGCTTTACGCCTAGTGTGGAAGTTGGCTCACAAAATTTAGTATATTTAATAGAAAGTATCGTGGCATATCAGATATCATAACGGAGCATAATTTATTACATATCATATCATATCATATCATATCATATCATATCATATCATATCGAAGCATATCTTATAACATATCATATCAGAATTCATCATATCCTACCCCCATCTGCTTCACACAATCTTTGTCCAACCAATCACACTAATTAGAACCACAAAAGTCCATCCAATCACACTAGTACGTGGCGGTATGCCACTCATAAATATGCAACTGAGCTGCCAGACAGAAATTTGCAGTCTAGCCGCCATAATTGCATTAGAAACTGCCATATAGCAATTCCTCCATCATTCCATAACCCACCTCAAAACACAAGCATGATCATAGTCATAATATCATACATACGTATATCATAAATCGTATGGCATGCATACACACATATTTTCATACTGAACATATCATAGCATATGGTTTAAACACAACATAACCTACTTAACATACCTCCAAATCTTACCCATGTATATTTACGTACTAAAACTTATGCTTTTCCGAACCTATATGATGCCCACGGACCCAACATTCAAGTCATTCAAACAGCCCCTAATCGGGCCCTAAAATTGGCCAAAAATGACCACATGGCCCAAAAAGGTAGCTCGTGTTGTCCATATGGCCTACCAACACGGGTTGCAAAATCACACACTGCCGTGTGATGCTGGGCAATTTTGAAAAATAGCCTTGTTCTGCAATTTTTCTAAATTTTTGACGAGTTTTTTGGGTTAGATCACACACTTGATAGCGAAATCGATCAACCACACAATTAGGGAATCACAATAACTACATTTAATCATCAAATTAAACCAACTACTTGTCAAAAACCCATCAAAATTAACATTCTTTTGTCAAAAATTCAGTCCCTAAAATGAAATTAGTATACTTACTACTCAAAAACAGAGCCAAAGACAAGAAATACTCTGTTGGAGGAATTTGATTCTCACCCCCTTCGCTTAATAAAAAAACACAAGAATGTTCATCACAACTAAAGACGAAGATTATGCATAAGCACAACTCTTATCTTGTTCAAGAAACAATTTCAAAGCAAAGGAACAGAAATCATTCGACGAAACTGACTCCACGCTCAAAATTATAATCAAATAACAACATTGTGCATGAACACAAGGGAAAAACAGAATGGCAACAAGCAAGTACAACAGAAAAGAGAAAACAATAAAGAAAACTTCAAAGAAAGAGAAGTAAACAAGAAAAAGAGAGATGGACGTGAGAAAAGAGGTTGTTGGACGTGCAAAAAAAATAAAGTGATTTTAGGGATTTGTTTAATTTGATAACTTAAGAAAATAAAATAAAATATCCTATAATAATCCAACCACCATAATTTTTTAATTCAAAAAGAACTCAACAACTAACAAATAACAACCAACAAAAACATTTCACTTGCTTACGCCAAGATTTGAACCTAATACCAAGGAGTGTACATAAGCTTAACCATTGAACCAATAAGCTCATCCTTGTCACAACCCAACAAGAAATATAAGATAAACCAAAAAGACAAAGCTTAACATAAACCCAAAATAATTACAAAAATTTGAAAAAAGGTAATTGAACTCAGGACCTAAAGCAGACTTTCAAGGCACTTAACCAACACACCGTATAACAGCCCGTTTTTAGTGAAAATGAAACAGTGGTTTTGGGACCACAAATTTGACCTGAAAATATTTATTTCATTATTATTTTAAAGTCTATGGTATGTTATTAGTGTCATATAAAAATTTCGTTAAGAAATTTTAATGTTTGCATGTTTAATTTTGTGAAAAGGACTAAATTGAAAAAGGTGCAAAAGTGCAGTGCTAGTAGTTAAAGGTATCTATTAGCTATGAAATTAATTTTTTAAGGGATTTAAATGGTAATTGAACCATTATTCTTCTGAGTGGACAAATATGGACAGTAGTGTAGTGATTTTTAAAGGTTAAAAGAAAGGTTAATTTAGTAATTAGCATATTATTCTTAAATTAAATAAAACAAATTGGTTTCATCTTTTCTATGTTTCTTCTTCACTGAAAAATGAAAAAAAGGATAACCATTTTTAGGTTCTAAGCTTCAGTATTGATTTCTTCTTGCATGGTATGTATTCAAGCCCCGTTTTTAATGATTTTTATGTTTTCAGGATCGTTCTAGCTTAATCTAGCTAGCCCAGTGATTAATTTGCAAAACTATCAAAGGTTTAGGGTTTTACCATGAACATATTTGTGTGGTTCTTGAAATTTATTAAAATATTATGAGTCCTTGTTGTTAAATAAACAACATTTGTAAAGTAATTTTTGATGAAATTATCATTTAGGGACTTATTTGTTAAAGTAATAAAATGCCATGCTAAATTCGTGAAATGATGTTTTTTATAGGTTGATATGAGTCCCTAGGTAAATCGGCTAGCATGATATATGGATGAAATTGCATAAATTTCAATTTACGAGCTTAAGGACTAAATTGTAAAGAAGTTAAAATAATAGGGGCAAAACTATAATTTTGCAAAAGTATGAATTTTGGATTAAATTGAATAGTATGTATATTAAATAGATTGAATTTTCTTATTTAGATCAAGTTAAACCTCGTACGGATCTAGATCGAGGAAAAGGTAAAGTCTTGGATAAGTGATCCTATCTTGATGTCTTTGTATTCGAGGTAAATTCGTATGTTTAAATAATGTTTTAATGTTATTTGATTTATATGCTATTATGCTATTTATCATATCATGTTACGATAGAAATTCAACGACGTTACGACGACTATCAAGCCCCGTTTGAACCTTAGGAATATGTAGGATACAAATGA
The DNA here is from genome assembly GCA_025698515.1 of Gossypium sturtianum. Lineage (NCBI taxonomy): Eukaryota > Viridiplantae > Streptophyta > Magnoliopsida > Malvales > Malvaceae > Gossypium > Gossypium sturtianum. The sequence goes on from CM046955.1 coordinate 58,821,749, forward strand.
CATGTCATTAGGGTTACCATGTTTCGGGTGTTGGTCCTGAATGTCCTACCGATGGCTGAGTTCCGACATTTGTTGCGGATACTCGTCAACTTGTGTGAGTAGCATCGTGTAGCTACATTTCGACTATTAGCTTATGTGAGCAGACCCATTTATGGCTCGAGTGAGCAATGATGTAAAGGAAAAGGAAAAGGAATTATTTCAGCCATATGTTTAGCACACCTTGTGTGAGCTTCCCGCGTATCTGATATTATTTTAAGTGGTTCAACGGGCATGTAAATGGAAGGAACAGTAAGTGTTCCAATCGACTATATTATGTACCTATGGAAAGGTATGAATTGTCAATTATCAATGTATACATATTCATGACTATAGAAAGTATGAACTCAAATGTATTATGTTCATGAAATTTATCTTATCATATGATGATTTTGTTGAGTTATATGTTAAAGCACTAACTTGTGTTATTGATGATGCTTAGGCTTGTACCAAGCTTATGTTGGATTGGTTCATGTTTAATTTATAAGGTTTAGCATTGAAATGGTAAGCTTTGTTCATGATTTACGAACTTTATAAGCATTATATGCTTACATTGTTTTCTTTCCTATGTTCTTTTAGATTATCGGAAGCTCGATCGGTTTGAAAGCTCGTCGAAGACCTATCACACTATCCAACGATTATATCGGTAGCTTTTGGTGTTTCGGCCAAGTTAATAATGTCATGTATAGGTGGACTTGTGTTTAATGATCTAGTTGTTATGTTTGGCATGTATATATGGTTTTGTGATTGGTGTGCTTTTTGGAACTTTGATGCCTTTATGGTTGGTGTTATAATGGCTAAGTTGATGCATGTTGGATTGACCAATTTGGTATGTGATGGTATGTTTATAATGTGGCCAAGTTGGGTTATGCTTTGAGATGGTTATGAGCTATATGTATTGGTATGAATATGTACAATTATGCTTATGATTGGGTATATTTGATTGTTGTGCTTGAGGTGCCTATATGACATATTGGTTGGATAGTTAATGGCTTATTGAATTTGTCTTATTATGCATAATTTGGGCATGTTTTAAGGTCTTGATTATATGTGCAAGTTGCTTGTAGGTTCATGCTTGAATGAGTAAAAGAAATGGCTTGGTTTTGACCAATTTCTTGTCCACACGACCTAAGACACGGGCGTGGGTCTCAGCCGTGTGTCCCCTGTAGGTTTTAAAATTTGCAAGTCAGGCAGTTACACGGCCTGGCACACAGGCGTGTGTCTTAGTCGTGTGAGTCACACGGCCATGTGAGCTCTGCAGCTTGAATTTTCTAACTTTTTCCTCAATTTTTCAAATGTTCCCGATTTAGCCCCAAATCATTTCTAAAGTGTTTCTAAGGCCTCAAGGGCTCGAATAAGGGACAATTTTCTTGTGTATGAATAGATTATGCTATGATTAATGAAATGTTTGGAAATGAATATTTTTAAGTTATGTTTTTACTGTAATGCTCTGTAACCCTATTTTGGCCACGAATACGGGTTAAGAGTGTTATATTTAGCGATATCAGAGCTACATTTAGTTGGTTCTCAGACTGAACGTAGCGTGCGCGAGTCTAAAAATACATGCTATTATAACCTGTGATAGTGTGATAACTCTTGACCTGTTTTGAACTATGCTTTCATATAGAAAATGTCATCCAACTGAACTAAGTCCGATGAGGTTAAAAGTAACGCACAAGCCTCCGTTAACGGGGTAGCATCCAGTATCTAAAAATTCGGGGAAGAGAGGCTAAGGAAGCCTTCTTCCAAATGATGAATGAGTGGTTTACCGTGTTCGTACGAACAAACGCGATGGCTCAATGACCTCCACCCCCACCTGTTCTCTAACCTGTTCTTGTAGTTCCTCAAGGTTTGGAACAAATGCGAGTTGGCAAGCCTCCAATCGATAAAATCCGTAAATATGGGGTTGAAGAGTTTAGAGCTACGTCTAAAGATGATCCGTAGAGAGCTGAGTTCTAACTAGAAAATACGATCAGGGTATTTGACGAATTATCTTGTACACCAACTGAATGCGTGAAATGTACTGTTTTCTTACTGAAAGACTCAACCTATCAGTGGTGGAATACCTTGGTTTCAGTTGTGCCGAGAGAGCGAGTAGACTGGGAATTCTTTCAAACTGAGTTCTGTAAAAAATATGTGAGCCAGAGGTTCCTTAACAAGAAACGCAAAGAGTTTCTCAAGCTTAAACAGGGTCAGAAGATAGTATCAGAGTACGAGAGGGAATTTGTTCGATTGAGCAAGTATGCCCGAGAATGTATACCGATCGAGGTTGCCATGTGTAAACGGTTTGAAGATGGGCTGAACGAAGACAAAAAGTTGTTAGTCAAGATTCTAGAATTGAAAGAATTTGTTGTTCTAATTGACTGAGCATACAAAGCTAAAGAATTGAGTAAGGCTAAAAGAAAAGCTAATTTTGAGGCTCGTGATTCAGGTAAGAGATCAGTGGAAAATCTTATCAATTGCCATCAAAGAATTCAAAAGAATATCATAATCGTTTGTCAGCTTCAGTGGGTTATTTTGGTAAAGACCGAGGTAAACAATATGCAAGTTCAAAACCTCAGGCTACGTTCGTAGTGAGTATAGTCAGTGTTAAGAGTAACAAGTCTGAATGTTAACAATGTGGACGTCGACTGTAACACCTGTAATATCCGAGATTTTGAGGGGTCTTACATTTTAATTCATATCTATGTGTTAGTATGCTCTGTATGCTATTTGAGTGTGTTTGGGGGCTTCGGGAAACCTTGGGGCTAGGTAGGAGCCTTAGTAAAATTTTTGGTTCAAAGTTGTTAAGAGGAGAGCGAGGGGAGCTAGGCCTTAAGGGATTAAATGTGGTAAGCATGGACACAAGCAGCGAGGTGGTGGAGTGGCAAGGGGACGCTACTTTGGGTGCAGGGGAGTTTGCGTTAAAGGAGTTGCAAGGGAAGAGGAGGTTCGAGTAGCATGGACAGCATTTTGGGTTGCTTTTTGCGTCAAGCAGGGAGGAGGTAGTGGATTCGGCTATGGCACTTGGAAGGTGGAAGTTTGAATGGGTCAAACATTTTGAATATGTGGTGGAGAGTGAGGCATGAGGTTTGAATGAGTCAAACTCATTTGAATGGGTGAAGGGGAGGAAATTTAGGAGGAAAAGAAGGGATGAGGAGAGGGGCTTGAGAGTTGGCCGAATGTGGGGTTCTAGGGGTGGCATTTTCGGCCAAGAGGAGAGTGGTTCGGTTAGGGGGCTTAGGTGCCGAAATAAGGTGTGTGGTAGAGTGTGTGTGGTCATTTTTCCTTCTTTTGAAATCATTTTTCTCTCTTTTCTAGTCTTGCCGAAAGTGTCAACAAGAGTAATTCATTTTCGGTCTTCTTCTTTTACTATAGTCTAAAGCCGAAGGTTATTCTTTCACTCTCTAAAAAGTCGAAATACACCCTCCATCTTCACCATAGCCGAACCTTTTCCTTCACTTTCTCCTATAGCCGAACCTCTTAACCTCAAACTTTCTCTTCTTTTCTTCCATCACTTGTTTCATCATCAAAGCCGAACAGTTTTTCTATACCTTAGCCGAATCTCTTATTCACCATTTCTTTCTCTTTTCGCTCATACTCTTTCTTCTCTTCTACTATTGTATTTATTTTCCGATTATATCTCTTGGCCGAATGCAGTGAGTCAGAAGGGACGTTGTCGTTCATCTCCTACCAATCTTCTCAATCAGAGTAGTAGTAGTAGAGTATTAAGGATCTTTCGGGACTTGATCAATCAAGGTAAGAAGGTATTTGGTTTGGCGAAAGGCCATTTCTTTTGTCCATAGATGTTAGGCTGAATCTAACATGGCTCATGTAGGGATTTCGACAACCTTCAAGTTCAAGTGAGGGCCTTTGGGATTTAGGTCGACTTTGGTAAGAGTGTTCTTTCGATTTTAGCATTCGTTTGGTTTCGTTTAGATCTGAATTAACGTATTAACCTGGGTCTTCTGACCAAAGACTTTGTTTGATGGATTCGAATATCAGCCAAAGAGAGAAAGGGGTTGGACACGTAGTCCCTACCCCTAAGTTCAAGAAATGTTCTATTTTAGCGGTTCAGGATTGGCCACCGGGGTGTGGGCCAGCATCGGAAAGAGACAAGCAGATCGCTGTAGTCTCATCAAGTGAGGACGTTAGGGAAATCGAGAGTCTAGTGCTTCAGGTTCTCAGGTGTGTAGTTAATACACTGCTTCTTTGTTTAATTAGTCAAATGCTTGTGATATGTGTGGTAGCCGATAAAGTGGCTGTGGTGGTATTGTTACCCATATTGGGTAATCCGGTAATCAGGTTAGTACATTTCCTATATTAAAATGTGGATGGATATATGTGGATCTTTGTAAGCATGTTATATATGGATATCCGTTATGTTCACATGATTACATTGTCATTCCATCATGGTATGCTGCATGTGCATGGGGTTCGGGATATATTGAATAAGGGGAAGTGTGTACATCTATGTACATGGATTAGTGATAGCTTCGAGCCTCACTGTGGATTGATGTTGGCCTTGAGTCTCATCGTGGATATTGGTGATTTTAATCACGTGGATCAGTGGCTAGACCACTAGTGGACGGCATTGACTGTCGAAAAGGTATGCAGCGGATGGAGGGTCGATTTAGTAATCCCTAGGTGTGTGGTGGCTGGATATACGGGTGGTGTGTAGCGGTTGGATACTAGGTTGGGTTGGGTTAACATATTGCATTATTATGCGTGGTATGTGGTTGATGTGGATTTGGGGTCAAGCCCATTTGTGGATCATGTGGTTTAATTACGCACTGAGTCGGTTTGACTCACCCTATTTTTCTCAAAAACCATGCAGGTGAGACATGATTCGATGGACCAAATTTGGAGTGGATTCGAGGTGGCCATGCAAAAGTCTGTTTATTTCTATTCACATATTAAACTTTGCATTACATTTTGGGACATTTTTATTGTAATAAGGCCGCTTAAAATTTTTCGGGATTTTTATTATGGTTTGAGTTAGAATTATTAGCGGATTAATAATTGGGAATGATTTCGAGACATATACAACTTAAAAATCAAATTAAAGTTTTCAAATCCGGACTACTCACAAGCACTCGTTCTCTCAAATTTTTATACATATAATGATTTAAACTTTACACAACCTTCTAAGTTTTGTTTTCTCGGCAAACTACTATTTTCAGAACGACAAACCCCTTCTTAAATGAAGTAACTGTTTTAGAACTTAAAACTGATTCTCTTTCGTCTTCAAAGTCGAATTTTTTTTCAAACATTTTTCCCCAGTAACATTCTGAATTCGGGCGTGGTGTTTTGGGCTGGGTTTGGGGTGTTACAATTTGGTATCAGAGCCCAAATTTTAAACTCGGCCTATGGGTTTTGATGCCCACAACATTTTCAAACTTGGTATTTCAAAGTTAGTTAAAAGAAATTTTTCGTGGAATGGACTTTTGAAGGCATGGCACTCGAATCTTAGGCCCAGTGTCGCTGTAAGTCCTCGATTGTATAAATGAATTGAGTGGAAGTGGATATATGATGCATTATTGTGGATATTGTTGTGGATGATAGAATTTAGGTATTCTCTCTAGAGACTGAAACTTTAGGGATGTGTGCTCTTTACGAAAGAATAACTCGAAATTCTATACCATAAAACTACCCCTTTAATCAATGGGTGGAAAGAAAGCTAATGCATAAAACTTCTTAATTCAGATTAAGATGCGACGTTAAACATGAGTTCTAGGGGACGTGGTCGTAATACCCGTGGGCGTGGTAGAGGCAGGATGGGCGTGATCCGGAACCGATTGGGTGCAGTCAAGGATCAGAGAACGAGGTGCCGCCACCGGTCGCGGGAGCAGAGTTTCAGGATCAAACCGGTGGAGATGACACTGTGTCGCAGGCTATGCTGCGGGTTTTGGAAAGAGTTGCGGGAGCTAATATGGGTACTGGGGCTCGGAAGTCCGTGTTTGAGCGACTTCGAGCGAATAGAGCCGAGATATTTAGATGTGTCTCTGGGGTAGCTCCGAATGTGGCGGAGTATTGGTTAGAGGCAGTCGAGAGGATCATGGATGACTTGGACTACACTGCTGAGGAGAAGTTGAAGGGCGCTGTTTCGTTACTTCGGGATGAGGCCTACCAGTGGTGGCTCACTTTCAGAGAGGGTACTCCGGCAGATCGAGTGGATTGGGGTTTCTTTAAGATTAAGTTTGAGGGGAAATACGTAGGGGCTAGTTACGTGGATGCACAGAGGAAGGCATTCCTGAACTTAGTGCAATGGGGTAAGATGGTAGCGGAGTACGAGGCAGAATTTTTGCGGCTGAGCCGGTATGCTCGGGGAATTGTTGCTACTGATTACGAGCGCTGTGTTAGATTTGAGGATGGGCTGCGAGATGAGCTGCGGGTGTTGATCGCTCCTCAACGAGAGAGGGACTTTGCCACTTTGGTAGAAAAAGCTAGAATAGCGGAAGAGGTTAAGCGTACTGAGAGGCAGAATAGGGATAGGGACAGAGGCAGGAATAAGAGGAGTTTTGGACCGTCAGCATCATCTGGGGGTTTTCAGAAAAAGACTAGGGTTGAAAGTTCTACTCGTGTTTCTATGCCAGTTGCTGGGAATCAGTTTCGACCGTGTGCCCAGTGTGGGAGGTCTCATGTAGGAGAGTGCTGGGGAAGGAACAAAGAGTGTTACAGGTGTGGGTCGAAGGATCACTTGGTTAAGAACTGTCCTCAGGACATGGATAGGACTCGAATGGTAGGTCAGGGGTATGTGCAGCCCGGAAGGGGTGGTCAACAAGCGTCGAGGGGTCGTGGTCTGAACCGTGGAGGGAATGGTTCTGGCCGAGGTCGTGGAGCACCGGGTAGAGGTACTGGGAGTGCAGATGCTAGGCAGCCAGGGTTGGTTTACGCAGCCAGACGTCGTGAGGAGGGGGATGCACCTGACGTTATAACGGGTACATTCCTTATTTCTGGGTTACCCTTTACTGCTTTAATTGATGTTGGATCGACACACTAATATATTGCTAGCATGGTGTCCGAACGTTGAATGTGAGTCCCGAAATTGTCTCTAGGAAGATGACAAAGACTTAGTCCTTTAGGGCAATCAGTAGTGGTAGATAAACTTTTTAGAGACGTGCCTTTAGAAGTTCAGGGGTCAGTGTTTTCGGCTAACTTGATGGAGCTACCGTTCGGAGAATTTGACTTGATACTAGGCATGGACTGGCTAGTAGGGTATCGTGCGAATTTAGACTGTGCTGCTAAGCGCATGTCGTTGAGGACTCCCGAGGACAATGAGGTTGTGGTGATAGGTGAGAGGAGAGACTACATGTCTAATATAGTGTCTGCTCTTAAGGCGGAGAAGATGGTGAAGAAGGGGTGTATAGCATTCTTAATGTTTGTGAGTGCTCTGGATGCAAAGAAAGCTGCTGTGGGGGAGGTTAGAACAGTGAGGGAGTTTGTGGATGTTTTTCCGGAAGAACTTCCAGGGTTGGCTGAAAGTTTGAACTCTAAAACCCTTATTTTTCTCTTCAATTTTCGGTGATTAAAGGTGAATGAATAGTAAAAGATGATAACATCTTTTATTCATCTTATTTTATTCATTTTATCACCTAATTCCCACCAATTTTGACCAAAATTAAATGCTCTTGTCCCCCCTATGTCACATGGCCGGCCAACCCACTTAAACAAGGCCAAATTGCACATTTGGGACCTCCAATTAATAATCCATAGCTATTTGGCACCTCTAGCAAATAAAATAGAACTTTCGCACTTTACGCGATTTAGTCCTTTTTAGCGATTAAGCATGAAATCGCTAAAATTGAAGCACCAAAATTTCCATGCATCCTTATAAACATGTTATAACACATAACATAACATGAAAATAATTTTCTCCAACCTTGAATTTGTGATTCCGAGATCACTGTTCCGACTAGCCCCTAATTCGGGCTGTTATAATTCTCCCCCCTTAGGGATTTTCGTCCCCGAAAATCTTATCAGGAGGAGTTGCTACCAACATTCTTAAAATGTTTCCATAAACTCTTCAAAATCACAAATCCACTTATCCTCAAGTTTCTCTCGTCAACAACCTTTAAGCTATCATATACAAGGTCGAAGCATCACTTGTGACCTAGGTATTTCTTTCTCCAGGGCGTATACTCAGTAATCCACTAATTTAGAACTCTGTACACATCCAAATGATCATTCGGATCTTTACCGGTTGATTTACGACAATTCGAATGACATTTCCCCTTCTTGGGAATTTTGTCAAGCCAAATTTGAAATCAATAAGGTTTTATCTCACTTTCTCATTAAAGCATTCACTGACTTTAATACTCTTAACTTGTACACTTTGAAAACTCAGCTTTTAGTGGTCAACTACTTCTGGCCATAAACTCAATCATATCGTGAAATGTGTTCTAGTGTCAAAACATTTATGCACATAACTGTACTTCCTTATTCTTGTATTAGAAGATATGCTACTACTAAATCTCAAACCAAAACTTCCGCATAAGTTTTGGATTTATCATCATTCAACTTCTATCTCAAGGAAACATCAACAACGGAAATCTTATCCAATCTGGATTTTATCACCTTAAATAAACTCATTCAGAGCTTATTTAAAATACCATTTACTATCTCACTTCTGAACCCTTTTGTTTTGAAAAGAAAACTCGCTCTAGTCATTAACCTCGCTGAAACTAGGGTATTACCAACTAAGATCAACCGAGTAACTAACTCGCACTGCTTAACATGGATCTTTCATTCAGTCACCTGTACTATGTCTGCTATCTGAGAAGTATTACAATAACTACACCCACCATTGTAATAGCTCAAGCAGTTTCCACTAATTCATCTTCAAAATCTTCTGTAGCATAAGATACCCTCAATTATCAAAATTTAGAAAATACACATTGACCATTCCATGGATCATTTCATAACATCTAACTCACAACACATACACAAAAGTGATCGCCTCTGGATCACTAACCTGTTAACTTTTTTTTTTCGATTCAGACTGAACTCAGTACTAGGAGGTCTAATTGATAGTTCCCTTATAGCTTTCGATTTAACCATTACGGTTTGAACATTTCGATGAGCATATCCTTGTATCATGCTCCCTACTCACGTACACACAGAATTTTATTCTCTTTATTGATTCATGTGTGAATATGCACAGAACCTGAATCATATCTCAATACCATAATCCACTCCCTTCTCCATACTGAGAACATATTTTAAGCACACTCTCATCTGAGTTCTCTTGCTATAATAATCAAAAACCTTTACTATCGTCATATCTCACGATAGCAGGGACATCTCTATCGAATACATTAACTCTATTCAGCCTACTCGAAAATCCATCACACGACGTGAAACTCGTGATTTCACTTCTTACACTAGAACCATCACCAACTTCCTCCTCAAAGTACCCGTATGGGGTTACGAGGGGATAAAGGAATGTCGATTTCAATTAACCAAATCGACAACCGCTTAGCCTGATTTCTTAATCAGCTAACATTCTCACACAATCACAATTTCCTGAAAAGAACAACCACATCACCCTTGAAGGGAAACAAGTATTAATACATAATATCCAAGGGAATCATTATAATCCATTCATGGTATTAATTAACCATGCATAGGTCATAGGCTTCAAGCCAACTTACTCATACTTGCCCTTTATTAAGCACATACTATGCCACACAATGTACTCGTTTCTTTGTCATTCATATACGAGTACCTGTTCTCACTCATTCACATATCTTTTGTACGAATTTCATTTCTAATTTTAACTCATCTACTTATCCCATTGGTCACTAGGGACAGTCCAAGACGCTTATTCATCGTCATTCATGTAAGTACAAAACCAATGCCACATCCCCGAGGTGGTCTTATATGGAATCACCTCTAAATGCCAATGCTATATCCCGGATAAGGTCTTATATGGACTTCCACATCAAATATCGATGCCACATTCCAATTATTGTCTTATACGATTCTCATATTCATTACCGAAGCCATATCTAGGATATGGTCTTATACGAAATCTCAACTTGATGCCGAGACAATGTCTCGGGCATGGTCTTATACAGGACCTTATCTATTTCATAGCTCAATGATAGCCTTTTTATTATAGTCCCCTAGGACTTCAATCTCATGTTCAAAAACAATTACTCCATTTAGTAGAGTATCATATACCAATGTGATACAAAGCATTCTCAATTATGCTAACATAATTATTGCATTAATCAAATGCAAACTTACTCAACTTAACTCTCATAACATCTCATCATAATTCAACGGTGGTAGGGGGTGAGGTCGTAGCGCCCCCATAACTTGACTCTCTTGACCACATACATATGATTTAACATTTATCATCAATAAAATGTCATCATAATCACACAACTCACTCCAAGTGAGTTTTCACGTTTTTCATGCTACAATTGTTTCCATCCCTCATACTTTTGAACAGTGACTCTACTTACTCAAGTTCCACATTACTATCTACTTAAGTACTCAACATTTGACTCCACTTTCTCTTACTATTGCTTATCAATTTAGAGAATGTCTTATGGGTTTTGAGTACGTCGTTTACCTGAGTGCCATAGTCTAACTATAGTCTTACTCGTATCACACATCATAGCCCAGCTATTCCCTTACATGTCATCACGATGCCATAGCCTCGCTGTGGTCTTACACGGGATCACATGTATTGCCATGGTCCGACCATGGTCTTATTCATCAATTTATTATTAAGCGACCGTACCCATCCCTGCATTCTATTTAGTCAAACTTCCCAGTTTAACTCTCACACCATAATACTCGTAGTTTCATATAGAGTCACGAAATAAAACATTATACATCATCTATTTTAATAGTAGCACATGAGATTCAACTATGTGGACATATTGATCATACATCGTTAAAACAATCATACATACACATATACCCCATTCTCTGGGTAAATTTTCTCACTGTATGCACCTAACCCAATAGGTTGAGTATATAACACCTTATGCACATCCAGCCAATGCAGATAAACTTCTCATTTCATGCATTATCACACACATGTCATATACTTCTACTCATACCTCTTTGAATCTCATCATTGCATAAGAGCATTTCAACTTTCCCATTATCACTTACAACATTATTGGATTTAGCTCGGTTAGGAACCATCACTGTTTTAACAAAAAAAATTCGTTTGTAACACCCCAAACCCGGCCCAAACATTACGACCGAATTTGGTTTGCTACAGAGAAAAGATTTTGAAAACCATTTTAAAACCGATTTCCAAATTAGTCGAAATGCCTTTCAATTTAAAGTTTCTTTGTTAAAATCCAAACTTAATATATTTGCTGAGTCGAGTTGTTTACAAATTTCGAATGTACCCGATGGTACTTTAAAAACTTTTTTGCGTTTAATTTGAGAAAACATGTGCATCCGTTTTAACATCTTCAAATAGTTTAAACAAAACATGCAGCAATAATAAAATAATCCTAGGAGGCCTTATTACAATTAAGCAACATAAACCCAACAGAAAAATAGATAAAATCCAAAATTCATTTATTAAAAATCTCTACTGCATGGCCACCTCGAGTCCATCCGGCTCCTCATCCGCGGTCTACGAATCACCTGAAAAATTAAAGGAGAAGGTGAGTCACCAAGACTCAATGTGTAACCCTTCCCCAATTTAATGCAATCACATACACAAATTATAACCAATTAACATGCATAAGTTTAAATGCACCCAACCTAACCATCCATACGCCTTTTTCTACCCCTTGTGGTACCAAACCGCGGTGGTGCCAAACCACCGGTGACGTATAGTCACAAATGTGATACCAAATCCTTTGAGATACCAAATCTCACGGTGTCAGAAGACACAATTGTGTTACCAAAAACTTTGGTGACCGAAGTCACAAATAGATGATGGGGCCAACCCATCATGTGATACCAAATCACCGCGAGACAATCCCATATCTCAAAGTGGGGCCAACCCACGGTGGAATTAACCACGAGGGGACAAGTCGCTATGAGGTGCCAAACCTCCGGAGGTACCAAACCTCCGGTGACCGTAGTCACGATGTGTTACCAAAACACTGGTGTCCAAAATCGACACGAATATCACCGCCCCTCCTCTCATCAACCCATAACAATCATTTATATGCATGTACCACAAATCATGTTGATAGATTTATTTAACAACATCCAATCGATTTATCATAAGCCATATATCAAATAATACACATACCAAATGTGTCATGCTTCCCAAAAGCATCAAATAATAATCACATAGTAATAAGAACTTACCCAAATCCTTGTTAATACCATGAAGGTATTTCATCCATGTCTACACAAAACGTTTAGGCATAAAATAACACTTAGCATATTAAAAGTTATAAGATGTGTATGTATACACACCTGGCACCAAAAAGAGTTCTAAATCCCGAATAGACAAATCGGCCACACAAGTATTCTTGCCCCTATATTCGGCCAAAAATGAATATTAGAACCATGGCCTATTCGGCCAAACCAAAATAATTGAGAAAGGTTCCTTGTGAACCTAAAATCTTACCCAAAGCCTTCGAACACTTACCCAACACACTCCTAAAAGAATCGGCCTCACTTCCCTACAATCAACCATCATCAATAAAGTTTATTAGCCTTCGGCTTAAACGAAAACTTAAAATAATAATCCTTCAAAATAGACCTTACCACCTTACCAAAACCAATTCCTAGAGAAGTCCCGATGATAACTATCTTACCTTCAATATTCGGCCTAAGTTGATCAAGATAGGAGAAGAAAATTCGGTATACCCAAGAGAGTGGATTCGGCTATGATTTGCTCAACACAATCAACCAAAGTTCAACTTGTATGGAAAAAGATGAAGTATGATAGTGAACTAATAGTTTCGGCTAAGTGCTTTTGAGAAGAGAAAAGAAAGAAATAGATAGAATGTTATGGTATAGGAGATTCGGCTAAGAAAGAAAGAAGAAAATGGACAAAAGAGATGAGTGTTTTGGGTTTGAGAGAATGAAAAGGAGAAATAGAAAATGAGCCAAAAATGACCAAATGGTCAAAAAGTATTAGGCTTATCAAAAGGTGAAATTCGGCTAACAAGAAAAGAGTTTGAGAGAAAAATTGTTTTGCACCTTTTGCATCAAATGAAAGAAATGACCAAAAATTCTTCCCAAGCCTTACCAACACTAGCATATTGGCCAAATCCCCCTTAGCCACATTGCCGCCCAAGTTCATGGCATAAAGGCCATGATTATGTTTCCAAAACATAATCCTTGATACTAGCCCCATGTCTCCATATTTTCCTTAATTACTTGATTCCCTTCCATATGATAACACTTGCCTTAAACCTATAGTCTACTAACCAAGAATAACATGGTCAACCCTTATCTTAATCATCCTTGGCCGACACTCACCATACCAAAGCAAAAATAAAAGTTGTCCTAATGCTATTTAAAGGATTCGAACCTCTCCCCTCAAGCTAAACTCCATGCGCCATTACCAACTTGCCATGCACTCATCTTATGTCACTTATTGCTACTTAAATTAACTTAAGTGCTAAGCTCATTTAATCCTCTTCTTTAAATAAGCCTTACTAAGAATTATTCTACTAAACCGAGCTTACTCAAGACCCCTAATTAAGCCTTATATCATCACGAATAATATCACAGAAATTCAAATACAAGAAAAAAAATAATTCAATCACAAATAACCCTATTTTGGGATGTTACAGTTCTACCCCCTTAAAATAATTTCGACCTCGAAATTACGATCGAAAAGGTGAGGGTATTGTTGCCGCATCACCTCCTCGATTCCCGTCGCCGCCTCCGTACCATGGTTTCGCCATAGCACTTTCACTAAAGTACCGACTTTCTACGCAACACCTTGACATCACGATCTAAAATCGAAATGGTTCCTCCTCGAATGATAAGTCGGAGTTAACCTCAATCTGCGCTCATCGCACGATGTGCGATGGATCGACCTATACCGTCTAAGCATCGACACATGGAAGACATCGTGAATCGACTCAACTCTGCTGGCGATTCGGTGATAAGCTACCGGTCCTACTCGCTTCAACACAGATACGGGCCGATGAACCTTGGACTTAATTTCCCTTTTTGCCCAAAGCGCAACACCTTTTTCCAAGCGACACCTTCGGAAAGACTTTATCTCCTACCTCGTATTCCATCTCCTTGCGCTTGAGATCGGCGTAAGACTTTTGCCTATCCGATGCTTCCTTGAGACGAGCCGAATTACCTTAACTTTGTCCTCGGTTTAGTCACCAAATCGGACCCAAAACATGTCGTTCACCTAGTTCCGTCCAACACGTAGGAGTACGACATTTTCGGCCCATACGATTGCTTCATATGGAGCCATTTGGATACTCGCTGATAACTATTGTTATAAGCGAATTCCGCCAACAGTAGATACTCCTCCCAACCGCCATCAAATCCGTAACGCAACCTCTCGAGCATATCTTCTAAAATCGAATCACTCTCTCCGATTGTCCGTTCGGATTGCGGATGAAAAGTCGTGTCTTTGAAGTCCAATCTCGCACCCAAAGCTTGATGCAACGCTCTCCAAAACCTCGATGTAAACCTCGGATCCCTATCCGAGATAATCGAATCACCGCACACCATGCAATCTCACTATCTCGGCTACATATAACTTAGCTAACCTTTGAAGCGAATAATCTACCCTTATGGGTATAAAATGCGCCGATTTAGTCGACGATCCACAATCACCCAAACCGAATTCTTCTTGCTAGGCGTAAGAGGTAATCCACCGACAAAGTCCATGGTGATCCTCTCCCACTTCCACCGAGGAATCTTCACCGGGTGAAGTAAACCAGATGGCAACTGATGTTCAGCCTTGACTTGTTGACACGTCAGACACTTACCCACGAACTCAGTTACTTCCCGTTTCAGACCTTGCCACCAAAATTGCTCTCTCAAATCCCGATACATCTTGCTACCTCCAGGATGCATAGCATATGGTCTACGCTATGTGCGTCCCGAAGAATCCTTTGTCTCAACTCCACATCCTTCGGCATACAAGCTCTTCCTTTAAAGCACAAAACTCCATCACTGGACAGACTAAAATCCTCTAATCCACCATTCTGGACTTGCAACCTCCGATCATTCAAACCATCATCCTCTAACCGCTTCTCCTTGTCTCGATCTAACCAAGTCGGCTTGACTTGCAATTACGCCAAAAGACTCCCATCATCGAACGGACTAAGTCGAGCAAACATCGATCTTAAACCGAAACAACCTTACGACTCAACGCGTGCGCCACCACGTTAGCCTTACCGGGATGATACTCGATCGACAATCGTAGTCCTTCAACAACTCAATCCATCTACGCCGCCTCAAATTCAAATCCTTCCGAGTCAAGAGATACTTAAGACTCTTGTGATCCGTATAAACTATCGACTTCTCTCCGCATAAATAGTGCCTCCATATCTTCAAAGCGAAGATTACGGTAGTTAACTCCAAGTCATGAGTCGGATAATTAGCCTCATGTGGTCTCAATCTGCCGAGATGCATAAGCCACTACCTTCCCTTCTTGCATCAAAGACGCATCCCAAACCAATATGTGATGCATCGCAATAAACCGTGGAATTCCTTGCACGCCTCAAAGTTGAATCAAAACCTGAGCTTCAATCGAGAATCTTCTTCAATTTGTCGAAACTTTCTTGCTCGCTTCTCGGCCCATACAAATGGAACTCCTTTCCTCAACAACTTGGTCATCGGTGCGGCAATCAAAGAAAATCCTTCCACAAATCTTGGTAATACCCCGCTGGACCTAGAAAACTCGAATTTCAGCCCACAGATTTAGGCGGCTTCCAATCTAACATCGCCTCAATCTTTCAAGGATCCATTCTAATCCCCTCGGTGAAACAACGTGACCCAAGAAAGTCACCTCCTTAAGCCAGTCGCACTTACTAAATTTCGCATCTGTTTGCTTTTTCCTCGAATCGCAACACCACTCGCAAATGCGCATCATGCTCCTCTTCGACTTGAATACACCAAAATATCATCTATAAAGACCACAACGAATCGATCCAAAAGCGTTGAAATACCCTATTCATCATGTCCATGAAAGTCGCTTTGGTGCATTAGTCAAACCAAACGGCATCACCGGGAACTCGTAGTGTCCATACCGAGTACGAAATGCCGTCTTATGGATATCACCTCTTTCACCTTGATTGATGATATCCGGACCTTAAATCAATCTTAGAGAAAACCGCAACCCCTTTGGTGATCAAACAAGTCATCTATCCTCGGCAAAGGATACTTGTTTTTAATCGTCGACTTATTCAATCAAGCGGTAGTCTATACACATCCGCATCGTACCATCCTTCTTCTTGACAAAAAGTACCGGCGCTCCCCAAGGTGAAACACTTGGTCGAATGAAACCTCGATCCAACAACTCTTGTATCTGAGCCTTCAATTCCAACAATTCCTTCGGTGCCATCCTATACGGAGCTATAGACACTGGCGCCGTTCCGGGTAACAGATCTATACCGAATTCTACCTCACGATCCGGAGGCAACCCCGGAAGTTCTTCAGGAAATACGTCAGCAAATTCCTTTACAGTTTGAACATTCCTCACAGAAGACTCCTTAGCTTCCAAAGCACACACATGAACTACGAACGCCTCACAGCCCTTCCTGACCATCTTTACTGCTTTCAACGCAGATACCACGTTGGATAGATAATCTCTCCTATTACCTATCATGACCACTTCTTCACCTTCAACCGTCTTCAAAACCATGCGCTTAGCAGCACAATCCAAACTTGCTTGGTACTTGACCAACCAGTCCATCCCAAGAATCAGATCGAACTCCTCAAACGGCAGTTCCATCAGATCGGCTACAAACACTACCCCTTGGAGTTCTAGGGGTACATCTCTATACTGACTTATCTACTTCTACTGAGTGACCTAAAGGACTAAATACAGTCATCCTCCTAGAAGCGAGCCTAGGGAACTAAACTTATGGTCTCAACTATACTACTAGCAACGTAAGAGTGCGTCGAACCCACATCTATCAAGGTAGTATATGGAACACCAAAAATTAAAAACGTACCGGTTATGACATCCGGTGCGTCTCCTTCCTCACGACGCCGCAAAGATACACCAAACCAGCCGCCTAGCCTCCGTGTTGCCAATACCTCTCGCCGGTGCTCGCGACCTCCACTAGAGCCATAACCACCTCTACCATAACCACGACCTCTCTGCGGTGCTGGTCCCTCCTTTCTGAACTGGGCACGACCTTGACCTTCAGACTGATTCCTAGCTTGCTTACGCGGACAGTCCCTCACACGATGTTCTAGCGAACCACACTCGAAACATCCTTTCCTCCGGTCCAACATTCACCCCAATGAAACTTTCCACAGCGGTTACATCGGGCGATCTTTGATTAGCAATTTGTGGACCTCCCGCCGATTTGACCCACTCGCCTAAATCTTTTCTCGAACATTACCACGACCCGGATGATCCAAAGCCTCTCTTGACTTGCTCCTATCATAACTTTGCCTCGCGGACTCCTTGATTCCTTGGCTACCTTGGCCTTCTCCACCAAGACGGCAAACTCACGTTCTTCTTTGTGGAGCAATCAATGACCTTAACTCGTCTCTAAGTCCGTCTTCAAAGCGAACACAACGATCATGTTCCGATGCCACTATTCCTCGAGCATAACGACTCAAAACCTTAGGAATTCCGCTTCATACTCGAGAGACGGACTTATTCCCTTGCACTAACCCCTAAAAGCTTTCCTTTGAGCGTCGGTGTAGCTTGATCCAACATACTTCTTCCGGTATGCGGCTTTGAAGTACTCCCAAGTGAGATCATCTGCCGTAGCACCATCTCGGACCGTGAGCCACCATCGATATGACTCATCCTTGAGAAGCGACACGCTCCTTTCCTTTCTCCTCATTTGTCAAATCTATCTCATCCATGATTCTTTCTTTGGTCGATTCCGGTAATACTCACCAGTATTGGGCGCTACACTGCACACACCTCGGAAAAATTCAGCTCCGTTAGCTCGAAGTCTCTCAGAACCGACTTCCGAGCTCCTCCACTTCCACCAATTCCGGCTACCCTTTCCGGAACCCGTAGCATCGCTTGTGACACTGCAGTGTCGTCACCGTCCGATCCCGCTCTTGGCTCCAAAGGTTGGGGTGGTGGTGGCGGTATCTCATTCTCGAGATCCTTGACCGGACCGACGGGTTACGACGTCGGCCATCCTACCCCTTCCACGTCCACGACGGCCACGCCCTCTAAAGCTCATTCTAACTATCGCGCTTTAATCGATTAGGAAATTTTTATGAATTAGTACATGTTTCACTTGATTATCCGCGAAGAAATTTTATGAAAAGAGTTTAATAGAGATTCTTTCGATCAAACAAGGTTTTAAGTCTTCTATCTTGGTTTACACAGAATAATACATCCATTTCCTATACCTTTCATACCTATGCACTCTTGTGCATTCTTGTCAGTTTCTAACCTGTGGGTATTTTCGTCATTTTTCCTAAAGGGTATTTTGGTAATTTTGTCAATCAAGAATATTTTGAAAATTTTCGAAGATACATTTGTCCTACCATCTAAAAAAATAATTTAATGATTTTAAAACCGAAGTTTTCCTTAAAACATGGCTAATCCCTTTCGGGTTTTATTTAGGATTTTGCCTATGACCGAGTCCTCTTGGTTAGGGTGAACCAGAAGCTACGCACAGGTAGGAATCCCGCGAAGAGGAGGTGAGTCACTAAGATCGCTTAAGTACCAAGCTCTTCGGATCCAATCCTAGACATGCGCACTCAAGGTTACCACACCCTAACCCTGGCGACTTGGTCACGAGTTGGTTTTAATTAGGCCATTAAAGTCTTATGTCTTTGTTTGGAGTAAACTAGTCCTAAAGTTTAAAATACTATCACTATCTCGTCCCATGCTTCCTACCCTTCTACAGAATATAATTCATACAAAAAGTCAGAGATACTTACTTGGGGCGGGTTGGTGCCTGGGAGACTCGGTGCCATGCTTATTAAAACCAAAATTTTTCAAAAAGGCCTACTAAAACATTTTTGGGCCTTGGGCCCCACAGTGAGCTTTGAACTGGCTCGATACCAATTTTGTAACACCCCAAACCCCGCCCAAACATTACGACCGAATTTGGTTTGCTACAGAGAAAAGATTTTGAAAACCATTTTAAAACCGATTTCCAAATTAGTCGAAATGCCTTTCAATTTAAAGTTTCTTTGTTAAAATCCAAACTTAATATATTTCTTTGAGTCGAGTTGTTTACAAATTTGAATGTACCCGATGGTACTTTAAAAACTTTTTTTGCGTTTAATTTGAGAAAACATGTGCATCCGTTTTAACATCTTCAAATAGTTTAAACAAAACATGCAAAGCAATAATAAAATAATCCTAGGAGGCCTTATTACAATTAAGCAACATAAACCCAACAGAAAAATAGATAAAATCCAAAATTCATTTATTAAAAATCTCTCTTTGCATGGCCACCTCGAGTCCATCCGGCTCCTCATCCATGGTCTACGAATCACTGAAAAATTAAAGGAGAAGGTGAGTCACCAAGACTCAATGTGTAACCCTTCCCCAATTTAATGCAATCACATACACAAATTATAACCAATTAACATGCATAAGTTTAAATGCACCCAACCTAACCATCCATACGCCTTTTTCTACCCCTTGTGGTACCAAACCACCGGTGGTGCCAAACCACCGGTGACGTATAGTCACAAATGTGATACCAAATCTTTGGAGATACCAAATCTCCGGTGTCAGAAGACACAATTGTGTTACCAAAACATTGGTGACCGAAGTCACAAATAGATGATGGGGCCAACCCATCGTGTGATACCAAATCACCGCAGACAATCCCATATCTCAAAGTGGGGCCAACCCACGGTGGAATTAACCACGAGGGACAAGTCGCTATGAGGTGCCAAACCTGCGGAGGTACCAAACCTCCGTGACCGTAGTCACGATGTGTTACCAAAACACCGGTGTCCGCTCGACACGAATATCACCGCCCCTCCTCTCATCAACCCATAACAATCATTTATATGCATGTACCACAAATCATGTTGATAGATTTATTTAACAACATCCAATCGATTTATCATAAGCCATATATCAAATAATACACATACCAAATGTGTCATGCTTCCCAAAAGCATCAAATAATAATCACATAGTAATAAGAACTTACCCAAATCCTTGTTAATACCATGAAGGTATTTCATCCATGTCTACACAAAACGTTTAGGCATAAAATAACACTTAGCATATTAAAAAGTTATAAGATGTGTATGTATACACACCTGGCACCAAAAAGAGTTCTAAATCCCGAATAGACAAATCGGCCACACAAGTATTCTTGCCCCTATATTCGGCCAAAAATGAATATTAGAACCATGGCCTATTCGGCCAAACCAAAATAATTGAGAAAGGTTCCTTGTGAACCTAAAATCTTACCCAAAGCCTTCGAACACTTACCCAACACACTCCTAAAAGAATCGGCCTCACTTCCCTACAATCAACCATCATCAATAAAGTTTATTAGCCTTCGGCTTAAACGAAAACTTAAAATAATAATCCTTCAAAATAGACCTTACCACCTTACCAAAACCAATTCCTAGAGAAGTCCCGATGATAACTATCTTACCTTCAATATTCGGCCTAAGTTGATCAAGATAGGAGAAGAAAATTCGGTATACCCAAGAGAGTGGATTCGGCTATGATTTGCTCAACACAATCAACCAAAGTTCAACTTGTATGGAAAAGATGAAGTATGATAGTGAACTAATAGTTTTGGCTAAGTGCTTTTGAGAAGAGAAAAGAAAGAAATAGATAGAATGTTATGGTATAGGAGATTCGGCTAAGAAAGAAAGAAGAAAATGGACAAAAGAGATGAGTGTTTTGGTTTGAGAGAATGAAAAGGAGAAATAGAAAATGAGCCAAAAATGACCAAATGGTCAAAAAGTATTAGGCTTATCAAAAGGTGAAATTCGGCTAACAAGAAAAGAGTTTGAGAGAAAAATTGTTTTGCACCTTTTGCATCAAATGAAAGAAATGACCAAAAATTCTTCCCAAGCCTTACCAACACTAGCATATTCGGCCAAATCCCCCTTAGCCACATTGCCGCCCAAGTTCATGGCATAAAGGCCATGATTATGTTTCCAAAACATAATCCTTGATACTAGCCCCATGTCTCCATATTTTCCTTAATTACTTGATTCCCTTCCATATGATAACACTTGCCTTAAACCTATAGTCTACTAACCAAGAATAACATGGTCAACCCTTATCTTAATCATCCTTGGCCGACACTCACCATACCAAAGCAAAAATAAAAGTTGTCCTAATGCTATTTAAGGGATTGAACCTCTCCCCTCAAGCTAAACTCCATGCGCCATTACCAACTTGCCATGCACTCATCTTATGTCACTTATTGCTACTTAAATTAACTTAAGTGCTAAGCTCATTTAATCCTCTTCTTTAAATAAGCCTTACTAAGAATTATTCTACTAAACCGAGCTTACTCAAGACCCCTAATTAAGCCTTATATCATCACGAATAATATCACAGAAATTCAAATACAAGAAAAAAAATAATTCAATCACAAATAACCCCTATTTTGGGATGTTACATCGTTAGAGCCGAGAAACATCACACTATCACGGTCCACATATGGCATGTATAGCTAGACTCTTACTCACGCTAGGTTAGTCCTAGAACCGACTAAACCATAGCTCTGATACCACTAAATGTAACACCCCTTACTCGGGTTCTACGTCAGGAACCGGGCCCGAGGCATTACCGAACTCAAACCACTTGATCGCCACATAGGCTCAATGTAATTACTCTCTATAACCTCATTCTCGACTTACGAGGCCTCACTCATACACACGAGGGCTCTCGAGACTAATCCGGAACTTTTTCCCACCTTAAAATTTTTCTCTTCAAAACAGGTCTTACACGCCCGTGCATAGGCACACACGCCCATGTCCCCAGACCGTGCCTAAAAACCCAAGCATTCTACCAAATGCCCCACGGTTAAGGCACACGCCCATGCGGTTTGGGAACACGCCCGTGTACCCTATTACATGTCCGTGCCTTCCACCCGTGGTCGACACTGACTAAATCCACACAGCCTGGACACGCCCGTGGCCCTGGCCCGTGTGACAATTAAATTTCTAAGTGTCAAGTGCAAACTTCACACGGCCTTGGCACATGCCCATGTGCCAACCGTGTGTATCACACGGCCTAAATAAACGGCCGTGTGACCAGCCCGTGGTCTATTCTGACTTAAGACACTAAGGTACAGGAGACACACGGCCTAGACACACGCCCATGTGTCTATCCGTGTGGGCACTTAGAGGCTATCTACCAAGCCTTTTTACCACTCTTATTTACATACATCATCACATAACTCCACATAACATCAATTTAGCTCTTGAATTAAAGACATTTAATCATTTAAAGAGACAAAGACTTCATCCCATACACCAGGGAGAACTATTTTCCCATGTAATTTCAAACAACTTAAGCCATCATCTATGGCTATACATAAACAAACCATAAGTTCTCTTAAACCAACACAATTTGGCTACATCAATTAAAACTTAATCAACCTTAAACACTAGCCTTATACATGCCATGGCCCATAAGAAATTGATACCTCACACCAAGTGTCTGCTCGATAGTGTGAAAACTTCTCCGGCAATCTCCAACCCGAGCTAGCTAAATTAACCTATAAGAGATGGGAGAAAGAAAGGAGTAAGCAATAATGCCTAGTAAGTTCATATACAAATAAGAAGTAGTTACTGATATTCAATCACCAGGTATTATAATGAGTTTTTCTCGTAAACTCATGATTACCTACTCAATCATTCTTGAAGCTTACTTACTCTATCTCTTACCGCATTCTAACCGTGCCACAAGCCAATTGCTCATTTAATTATCATACAACCCTGCATTTATTACCACATGATCAAATAAAACAACACATCA
Organism: Gossypium sturtianum; assembly: GCA_025698515.1. Classification (NCBI taxonomy): domain Eukaryota; kingdom Viridiplantae; phylum Streptophyta; class Magnoliopsida; order Malvales; family Malvaceae; genus Gossypium; species Gossypium sturtianum. The sequence continues at coordinate 58,844,817 of CM046955.1, forward strand.
AGCTTTTTCACTAAGCCACTCATACTACTAATTTCTCGGTGGTTTCGCACTTAGCCCACCATCAGTCTCTAGTAGGGTGGTATCCCACATAGCCCACCAATTATTTATACTTGTGGTGGTATCGCACTTAGCCCACTAAATGATTTTATAAGCGATGGTATCGCACACAGCTCATCGATTAATAATTTACTAGGTGGTAACGCACACAGCCCACCGTTAATAACATAGTTGATGGTATCGCACATAGCCCATCAATTAATGATTAATCTGGTGGTAACGCACATAGCCCATCGTGAATAACATAGTGATGGTATCGCGCACAACCCATCACTAACCATCAATAAGATGATATCGCACTTAGCTCACTGTTATTATACGTTCATGGATAATTATCCACATGAAATTCTCTATTTTTAAATGTTCACCCAGGAACATCCTCACACACTACTATACTTACTTAACCTTCTACGATACTCGTTTGCATTCACACAATGCATTAATAAATCTACCTCATGCAATTAAAGTGCATTAGTTACACATAACCCACTAGGGTTCATTATATACTTAATTCATATCCATTTAATTCTAACACACACTTGTGCTTCTCATGGTACAACCACGTACGTTCTCACTTTCAACTTACCCGTTGAATCACTCAAATTGTTAAATGACTCTCTTAAGTCTCATACACATAGTGTTGCCTTGACATCATACCCCAATGGGGTCTTACTTGCATTAACATGTCAATGCCATGTCCAAGACATGGTCTTATACGAATTCTTACACCGAGGTCATATTCCAATCTGGTCTCACACGGAACCTTAACTATCATCATTTCTTATTATTTACATCTCTTACTATTTTTAGATTCAATTCACTTAACAACTTATCAACAAGTACTTAATACATTCATTGCGTAATTATACATTTCACACAACATTGGAATATTTAAAATAACTCATACGTATTTACCACATCTGCACATGAACTTACCTCGATGACGAAAAGGCCAAAAAGGACTTTTTGCCCACATTTCTCTTTTCTCCCGTTCTAGATCTAAAACTCATTTTATTTGATCTAGAAAAATGAAATTTAGTGATTTAATCACTTATAAATCATAATGCACCATAAACTACACTTTAGGCAAAATGACTATTTTGCCCCTACACTTTGGCAAAATTACGATTTTGCCCCTAGGCTCGTAAATAAATTTTCATCATATTTTCTTGTTAAACAAGCCTAGTTGAACATTTAATCCTCTTAAAACTATCCATAATTCCATCTATTTCATTTCTTAATGAATAAATTACAACTTTTGCATTTTAGTCCCAATTAGGTGTTTTCATGACAACACATTTCATTAAAAGTTGTTTCTCATCATCCTATCATTCATTTTCTTCCATAAAAACTCAACAAACAGCACAAAATCTCTCATGGTAAGTCCCTATACTTTCAACCATATTGCATAATAGTCCCCTCTTTAGAAAGCTTAAGCTTTGGGGACTCCAAAAGTACAATTTTTATCAAGAAAGATCATCAAAATCACTTACTTGCTAGGGAATTTGTTGGCTGAAAGTTTGAGCTCTAAAGCCCTTATTTTTCTCTTCAATTTTTGGTGATTAAAGGTGAATGAATAGTAAAAGATGATAACATCTTTTATTCATCTTATTTTATTCATTTTATCACCTAATTCCCACCAATTTTGACCAAAATTAAATGCTCTTGTCCCCCCTATGTCACATGGCCGGCCAACCCACTTAAACAAGGCCAAATTGCACATTTGGGACCTCCAATTAATAATCTATAGCTATTTGGCACCTCTAGCAAATAAAATAGAACTTTCGCACTTTACGCGATTTAGTCCTTTTTAGCGATTAAGCATGAAATCGCTAAAATTGAAGCACCAAAATTTCCATGCATCCTTATAAACATGTTATCACACATAACATAACATGAAAATAATTTTCTCCAACCTTGAATTTGTGATTTCGAGATCACTGTTCCGACTAGCCCCTAATTTGGGTTGTTACATCGACACTTTGGTGAGTGCAAGATGAAAGATGGAACATGTTTTAAATGTGCTTCATACGAACATTTTATTTGAGATTTCTAAGAGAGGTTCGACAAAGAAAAGGCTCAGACTGTTCGATCGAGCAATACAGTTGCGAGAGGTATATCACTGCGGAACACTGGAAATGCGAAAAATAGCCGTAGTGGGGCAAAGGTCTCTACTGTGAGATTTGAGACACGAGCACTGGCTAGAGCTTATGCGATCCATGCTAGAGAGGAAGCTTCTGCTGCAGATGTCATTACTGGTACATTCTGTATCTTTGATACTGGTGTTACTGCTTTGATTGACCTGGGGTCAACACATTCGTATGTATGCACTAATCTAGTGTCAAGTAAGAAATTGCCTTTCGAGTCAACTGAGATTGTGATTAAAGTAACGAACCCCCTAGGTCAGTATGTGTTAGTTGATAAAGTTTGTAAAAATTGTCCTTTGATGATTCGGGGTTGCAACTTTCTGGCTGATTTAATGCTACTACCCTTTGATGAGTTTGACGTGATTTTGGGTATGGATTGGTTGACTCTGCATGATGCCATTGTGAACTGTAGACGAAAGCTTATTGTGTTAACATATCAGAACGGTGAAAAGCTTCAGATTGAATCAGATAGACTGGATAGTATGTTTAATGTTATTTCGGCTATGTCAAAACATAAATATGTTAGAAAAGGCTGTGACGCGTATCTTGCCAACATATTTGATTCTAGAGTTTCTGGGTTAAAGCTAGAATCGATTTTTGTGGTATGTGAGTATCCAGATGTGTTTCCAGAGGAATTACTCGGATTACCCCCGATCTGAGAGGTTGAGTTTGCTATTGAGTTAGTACCGAGAACAGCTCAGATATCAATAACTCCTTATAGAATGCCATCTACAGAGTTGAAAGAGTTGAAAGCACAGTTGTAAGAGTTGATAGATAGGAGTTTTGCTCGACCTAGTTTTTCTCCTTGGGGTGCATCTATTCTATTTGTTAAGAAAAATAATAGATCCATACGATTATGTATTGACTATCGACAACTCAACAAAGTCATGATCAAGAACAAGTATCCATTGGTGCGTATTGATGATCTGTTTGATCAGTTGAAAGGTGCAATAATGTTTTCAAATATTGATCTTCATTCTGGTTATTATCATGATCGCTGTGAATCAGAGCTTTAAAATTTATAAAAAGAATGATCGAACCTGGAAACTAACTCTGACAACGATTGAGGCAAGTGCACCTATCGAACAGTAGTATAGCTTAGGCAAGACCGGATTATCAAACCCAAAGGAACTAAAAGTACTAATACTAACTTTCTTTTTATTATCTAGACTAAAAATAAAGAGAGATTATTTATCTAATCTAAATTAATTAACTACTAAACTAAAGACTCTAAGACAAAGAAGAATGAATTTGGAAAATAACTTGGGAAAAACTCAGTTGATTTAGATGATACCTTAGGAAGAATCCACCTAGACTTCACTTGTTATCTAAACTTTGAACCATACGATTTATTCACTTAGTTTGATCCGTAAGACTCCCTAACGTATATTAAACCCTCTCTCGAGGTGAATAACGTCTAACCCTAGGTTAATTAGTGGAACTCTCGTTCTCTTATAATAACCCCTTAGAATAGCAGTAAATTGATCTATGGATTCCCATATTAGGTTTCACCCTAATCCGGCAAAATCTCGTCACCCTATCCCTAGGCGGGCGATCAACTCCGCTTAATTATGTTGGATCTACTCTTAGGCAGGGTCTATTCCTCCTCCACTTAAGCACATTAAATTTGGATTAAGCTCACATAATTAAGAACAAACTAAGTATTTATCATATAATTGTAAAACAATAACAAGATTCATCATAGGTTTCATCTCTTCGGGTATCAGAAGGGTTTAGTTCATAACAATAAAGGAAAACATCTCAAGAGAAAAGATAAAACAAAACATAAGAAATCCCTAAAACCCCCTGAAGGAATTGAAGGAGAGATCCTCCGTCTTGAGTATAATTCTGGCTTCTTGAGATGGATCAACTAACTATCCCTGAGCGAATCCCCACAAATCTGCCTTCTCTGGCCTAGCACGACGCCCCTAGACGATGGCTTTAGGCTCTCCCTCTTAGGTCATACTTAGGGTGTATTTATAGGCTTTTGAAATACGTTTCTTTCTCCCTAAGTATCCTTTCCCGAATGAAATTACTCTTCTCCACGGCAGAGGCACGGCCATGGCGCACGCCCGTGTGAATCGTGACCAGGCCGTGTTTGGATTTCTTTATTGAGACACGGCTGTGTGAGTCGGGGTTAGACCGTGTTCTAGATGATTGACTTGGCACGACCGTGTAGGTCCAAGTCCAGGCCGTGTTGATTTCCTCTTTGGCCCGTTTTGGTCCGTTTTGAGCCCGTTTCTCATTCTTTTTATCCTTGGGTGCTTTCCTGAGTATAAGACATGAAAAGAAAGGATTAAGAGCACCTTTTTACATAAATCAAGGGATAATTCATCCAAAAGCATACTAAATATGGGATTAAAATATGTTACTATTTCGGTTTATCAAATACCCCCACACTTAAGCTTTTGCTTGTCCTCAAGCAAAATTCTCAACTTACAATTAAAACGAACTTCCTATAATTCATAATAGGCATTGATAGTGTCTCATCATAATTTAGAGATAATTTATACATGGATAATTCAACTCAAAGTGTCCTAAAAATTCAAACACTATAAGCCTTATATTTTGTAGCACAAAACATAGGTGTTTCCCTTCATCTAAATAATTACCTCTGATTCGAAATTGTCAAGGATTGACATCCTCACTAAAGATTCACTCAAATCACTCAAAGTGTTTAAGGTTCAAAATTTAGGCACTCAAAAGTCAAACATGAAGAGTTAATCCCATAGGCTTGCATGAAAATCAAATCTCCACCACTGAAATATGAGATGAAACACAAATCAAAAGGTCTTTGTTAGGGTTGTAACGGGGCTAGGGTTAAGGTGTGGATAAAGGCTGAATTAAAAGGTTAGAATCGAGATTGAATTGACATGACAAATTACCTAACTAAGAACTAATGAACTAATAATAATTACATCAATTGAAAACTAATAATACTAATAATACGAGCTTCTTCTTCGATATTTGGAATTTAAATAAATGTATAAGCTCATTTAATCACATAACTAATAATGAATATACATCATTTTTTTAAGTACATAATAAATACATAATAAAGGATAAATTACTAAAATTCATAATTAGGCAACTAATCAGATTAAATCTCGATATAGGGGTAGTTAGAAAGAATGGTGATAACAATTACAAAAGGTTTTGGGTTAATATTAGTGGGTGAGTCAATAAATAGGGTTGTTAGGATTAAAAGGGGTTCACTAGGGGTTAATTTGTGAAGGTAGGCTTTTAATGGAGTTAGTGGGTTAAAACCTAGGTGCCTTTATCATCTCTGTATATCAAATCAAAAGTGTGGTCTCGACATGTATAATCGATGCAAGTTCTAGAATAACAAATCAGTGTTGACATACTCATAATCAATAAAGTGAGTAAGAAAAAGAATTTATGCTCTATAAGGCTCAAAAACTCACAAAAATTATGGGTATTTTTGACATCAACCTTGTAAATATCAAATTTCAAGGTAATATTTAAATTTAGGTAGACGACCTAGAAAATTTTTAATTCAGAAAAATAGACTTCTTATGCTTGATTCTCTAGTATTCTTATAATTTAATTATCAATACACAATTATCAATGACTTAATCTAAAACATATCAATAAAAATCATAAATCATCATAAATTTCATCCTAATTAGTAATATGAGTAAATTACAAACAAGACTAAATTCAGGGATTTGAGAATAATGAAAAAAAATTTGGAATATCTAAGATTCACCCCCCACACTTAAGATGTACATTGCCCTCAATGTACAAAGATAGATAATAGCAAAATAATCATAAAATCATAAGATAGGGAGAGAAGTGAAACTTCCTGAATTTTGGATGAAGTCAATGAAAAGAAACCAGGATAGGATTGGAGGTGAACGTGGGAGCGCTGCCTCGAACCGTCCGAGTCCTCAAAGCGGTAGCCCTAATTTTATTGTATCCTAAGCTAAATCTAAATGGAATGAATAATAAGAAGAAAATAATAAAGAAAATAAAAGAAAATTAAAAGAAATAAAAATAAAAATAAAAATAAAAATAAAAGTAAATAATGGAAAATGAAAAAAAGAAAAATAACTGGAAACGAAAAAGGAAGAAGGGTGTTAAATAAGAATTATGGATCTGGTGGTTGCCCCCGCCCTTATACCTTTCTGTGGTGGCCACACGGCCACGGCCACGGCCGTGTGTAAGGCCGTGTGGTCTGGAAATCTGCACTTTGGTTAGTTTATAGTTAGGTGCTAAAAAGGGAAAATAAAAGTAAAAGAAGAAAAAAATGTAAAAATTAATGGGGTTAGTGCTCGGGTTGCCTCCCGAGAAGCGCTCGTTTATAGTCTTAAGCTAGACTTTACCTCTCATTCGTATGGTCAAGGTGGTTTGAGGAGGTGAAAATCCTTTCTCATACGATCAATTCGGTTGTGGATATAAAGTTTAAGTCGAGTAATGTTTACCTCAAAAGTGTTGAATTTAGGATTGCTTACCTCGACTGTGCCGTATAGGAAGACATTAAGTACCTCAAAAGTGATTTCTTCATTTTTCTTGAGGTCTGAATTAGTGATTCGAGGGTCTTCCTTATTCAACAATACCTGATCCCCTATTTTGAAGTGATTTGTTGTTCCTATCACTCGCAAATGCAGGGTTTCTTCATTTCACTTCGTGTATTCCTAGTTTCTCTTTAAAGTGTGTTTTCCACTGTCTAGTTCATCGACCTGAAGCCTTATTCTTCATGAATTATTTCTTTATGGGTACGAGGTCTAAGATCTAGCTTAGCTAGGTGATTTCGTGATGCTTCCTGTAAAGAGGGTTGAACCAAATAGTTATCAATAAAATTAACGTTCGTACCTTTATTACTCGATGTCTAGCCGAGTCAAGAGCTTGAAGAGTGGCTATCTCATCGCCTACACGAAGTATGAGTTCACCTACATAGATATCAATTTTAGCTCTGGCAGTTGCTAAAAAGGGTCTTCCTAAAATTAAAGGAATATTATTGTCCTCATCCATGTCTAAAACGACAAAGTCTACTGGGAATACGTAATTTATCAATTTTGATTAGAACATTTTCTATTATACCCCTAGGAATTACGATAGTTTTATCGATTAATTGGATGCTCATCCTAGTTTGTTTGGGTTTCCTAGACCTAGTTGTTTAAACAGTTTATAAGGCATAACATTTATGCTTGCCCCTAAATCGGCTAACTCATTTTCTATAGATAAAGTACCAATTATGCATGGAATTGTAAAACTCCCTGGATCTTTTAATTTCTGTGGTAGTCTATTTTGTAGAATTGCCGAGCACTTTGCGTTGAGTTCCACATGTGATTCCTCGTCTATCCTTCGCTTTTTCATTAACACCTCCCTTAAAAATTTTCTAGAGTCTGGTATCTGCGAAAGAGCTTCAAGTAGAGGTAAGTTAATATGTAATTTATTTAAAAGTTTAAGAAACTTACTGAACTGCTCCTCTGTATCATCTCTCTTTAATGCTTCGGGGTAAGGTATGCGAGGTTGGTACTCTTTGATTACCGGTTTTGGCTTTTCTCGTGTTACCTCTACTTTACCTTCTTCTACCTCGTGTTCTTGTATTGAGTTGTGTTCATCTAACCCTTTACTATCATGAGCTGTGATGGTTTGAATTTGCTCTTTTGGGTTAGTTTCAGTGTTGCTTGGCAAGCTTTCTTGTAGTTGTTTCGAGATCACTTCGCAAGTTGTCCAACCGACTTAGTAAGTTCCCCAACTTGGTTCTCGATCCCTTTGATTGATGCCTCTTGATCTTCGAGTCTTTGTTTGGTGTTTTGGAGACGAGTTTCGCGTGGTCGCCATGAATTTTGTCGACATCTCTTCAATGTTCGACTCATCTTCCTGTTGGTGAGGTGGTTGTTGAAAATCTGGAGGAAGTTCCGATCCTTGGCTATTTTGATCATCCCATGAGAAATTGGGATGGTACCTCCAACCTGCATTATAAGTGTCATTATAAAAATTATTTTGTGGTCTAGAATAGTTACCCGTATAGTGAGCTTGCTCGTTTTCCATGCCATATCCGTAGGGTGGGTACTTAGGATTCGCCACGCCTCCTAGATTCGAGTCATATTGCATTTCTGGGTGTACCTGCGAGAGACTATCCAAACCATCCATCTTTTCATTCATCATCTCTAGCTGGTTAGATATCCTGGTGACCACGTCGAGGTTGAAGACACTGGCGGCTTTTGTTGGCGTTGTCCTCATAACTTGCCACTGATAGTTATTTAGTGCCATCTCCTCTATAAACTAAAATTACCTGTCAAAGCAAATAAAAGAAAAATTAGCAAAGTAAAAAAAAATGAAACTAATAAAAAAAAATAAATTGCAATAAAAAAATTGGCTAAAGTAATAAAAATTAAGCTTTCTTAATATTTTAGTTTCCCGGCAATGGCGCCAAAAACTTGATCGCTGTGAATCAGAACTTTAAAATTTATAAAAAGAATGAGAGAAACCTGGAAACTAACTCTGACAACGATTGAGGCAAGTGCACCTATCGAACAGTAGTATAGCTTAGGCAAGACCAGATTATCGAACCCAAAGGAACTAAAAGTACTAATACTAACTTTCTTTTTATTATCTAGCCTAAAAATAAAGAGAGATTGTTTATCTAATCTAAATTAATTTTATTATCTAGCCTAAAAATAAAGAGAGATTGTTTATCTAATCTAAATTAATTAACTACTAAACTAAAGACTCTAAGACAAATAAGAATGAATTTGGAAAATAACTTGGGAAAAACTCAGTTGATTTAGATGATACCCTAGGAAGAATCCACCGAGACTTCACTTGTTATCTAACACTGAACCATACGATTTATTCACTTAGTTTGATCTGTAAGACTCCCTAACGTATATTAAACCCTCTCTCGAGGCGAATAACGTCTAACCCTAGGTTAATTAGTGGAACTCTCGTTCTCTTATAATAACCCCTAGAATAGCCAGAAATCGATCTATGGATTCCCATATTAGGTTTCACCCTAATCCGGTAAAATCTCGTCATCCTATCTCTAGGCGTGTGATCAACTCCGCTTAATTATGTTGGATCTACTCTTAGGCAGGGTCTATTCCTCCTCCACCTAAGCACATTAAATTTGGATTAAGCTCACATAATTAAGAACAAACTAAGTATTTATCATATAATTGAGAAAACAATAACAAGATTCATCACAAGTTTCATCCCTTCTGTATCCGAAGGGTTTAGTTCATAGTAATAAAGGAAAACATCTCAAGATAAAAGATAAAACAAAACATAAGAAATCCCTAAAACCCCCTGAAGAAATTGAAGGAGAGATCCTCCGTCTTGAGTATAATTCTGGCTTCTTGAGATGGATCAACTGACTATCCCTGAGCGAATCCCCACAAATCTGCCGCCTTCTCGGCCTAGCACGACGCCCTAGATGATGGCTTTAGGCTCTCCTCTTAGGTCATACTTGGGGTGTATTTATAGGCTTTTGAAATACGTTTCTTTCTCCCTAAGTATCCTTTTTGAATGAAATTGCTCTTCTCCACCAGCAGAGGCACGGCCATGGCGCACGCCTGTGTGTGAATCGTGGCGTGCCGTGTTCAGATTTCTTTAATGAGACACGGTCGTGTGAGTCGTGGTTAGACCGTGTTCTAGATGATTGACTTGGCACGGTCGTGTGGGTCCAAGTCCGAGCCATGTCGATTTCCTCTTTGGCCCGTTTTGGTCCCGTTTTTGAGCTCGTTTTCGTTCTTTTTATCCTTGGGTGCTTTCCTGAGTATAAGACATGAAAAGAAAGGATTAAGAGCACCTTTTTACATAAATCAAGGGATAATTCATCCAAAAGCATACTAAATGTGGGATTAAAATATGTTACTATTTTGTTTTATCATATTAGTTGCGAGTTAAAGACTCGGATGTGCCGAAAATCGCGTTCAGAACCAGGTATGGACATTATGAATTTCTTGTGATGCCGTTTGGTTTGACTAATGCACCTACAGTATTTATGGATTTGATGAACATAATTTTCAGGCCGTATTTAGACAGATTCGTCGTGGTATTCATTGATGATATTTTGATTTATTCATGGGATGAGACAAAGCATGCCACGCATTTGAGAATTATTTTGCAAAATTTTAGCTGTCGTAGAAGTTTTCTGAGTTTAGCAGGATATTACAGAAGATTCGTCAAGGGATTCTCGATGATTGCTACACCATTGATGAGACTATTACAGAAAGATGTTAAGTTCGAATGGTCTGAGAAATGTCAGTAAAGCTTTAATCAATTAAAAGCATTATTTACCAAGGCACCAGTGTTAATTCAGCCAAAGTTGGATAAAGAATTTGTGATCTATAGTGATGCATCGTTAAATGGTTTGGGCTGTGTATTGATGCAAGAGGGAAAAATGATAATGTATGCTTCTAGACAGTTGAAACCACACGAAAAGAATTATCCGACACACGATTTAGAGCTTGTAGCGATTGTATTTGCTTTGAAGATTTGGCGACACCATTTGTACGGAGAAAACTGTCATGTCTTCACAGATCATTCAAGTCTGAAATACTTGATGCCACAGAAAGATTTGAATTTGAGACAACGCAGATGGCTCGAGTTATTGAAATACTATGATTTGATCCAAGAAAAGCTAATGTTGTTGTTGATGCTTTGAGTAGAAAATCTTTATTTGCTTTGCGAGTATTGAACACGCGATTGATGTTGACTGATGATGGTTCGATTTTAGCTGAGTTGAAAGCTAGACCGATGTTTTTACAATAGATTTGTGATGCTAAAAAATGAGATGATGTGTTGTTAGCTAAACGAAAATGGATTGAGACGACTCCTGATTCAGACTTTCAGGTTGGATATGATGATAGTTGGTATTTTAAAGGCAGAATTTGCGTTCTGAGAAATTCTGATCTTATTCAGAAGAATTTACGGGAAGCTCACAATAGTAGCTTGTCTATTCATCCTGGTAGCAATAAAATGTACGGTGGTTTGAAACAAATGTACTGGTGGCTAGGTATGAAATGAGAGATTTCTGAATTCGTATCGAGATGTTTAGTATGTCAGCAAGTTAAAGTCGAGCATCAAGTACCTTCTAGTTTGTTACAGCCAATGATGATTCTAGAGTGGAAATGGGGACGCATCACGATGGATTTTGTATCGGGATTGCCTTTGTATATGAGAAAGAAAGATGTAGTTTGGGTCATTGTTGATTGTCTGATGAAATTTGCGCATTTCATTCTAGTGCGTACAAATTATTCACTCGAGAGATTAGCAGAGTTATATGTTGTTGAGATTGTCAGATTGCACGGGGTGCCAATTTTTATGATTTCTGATAGGGATCCGCAGTTTACATCTCGATTCTAGGGCAAGTTACATGAGGCTCTAGGTACTCGTTTGCATTTTAGTACCGCGTTTCACCCTCAGACTGATGGTCAATCTGAGCGAGTGATTCAAATACTGAGGATATGCTTCGATGCTGTGTTTTAGAATTCGAAAGTAATTGGGAGAGATTTCTACCGTTGGTTGAATTCGCATACAACAATAGTTACCAATCAAGCATAAAGATGGCACCGTACGAAGCTTTATATGGTTGGAAATTTCTAACTCCATTGTATTGGACTAAGCTCAGTGAGAAAAAGCTTCACCGGGTTAATTTGATACGTGAAACCGAAGAAAAGATTAAAGTGATTCGAGACAGTTTGAAAGCACCTTCAGATCGACACAAAACTTATGCAGATTTGAAAAGAAAAAGCATTGATTTTCAAGTCGGCGACAAAGTGTTCTTGAAAGTATCGCCCTGGAAGAAAGTTCTTCGATTCGGACGTAAGGGAAAGATAAGTGTACGATTTATCGGATTGTATAAGATCACAGAATGAATCCGGCCAGTAGCTTACAAATTAGCTTTGTCGTCAGTGTTAGAAAAGATCCACAATGTTTTTCACATGTCGATGTTACGACGATATCGATCAAACCCTTCACTCTTGATTTCACCAGTTGACGTTTAGATTCAGCCTGATATGACGTACAATGAAGAACCGATTAGAATTCTAGCTCGAGAGGTTAAAGAATTGATAAACAAAAACATAGCCTTAGTAAAAGTTCTTTGGCAACGTCACGGTATATAAAAGGCCACTTGGGAACCGGAAGAAGCTACAGAAGTGCAACACCCGAACCTCTTTTCTGGTAAGATTTTCGGGGACAAAAATCCCATTAGGGGGAGAGTTGTAACAACCCGTTTTTAGTGAAAATGGAACAGTGGTTTCGAGACCATAAATCTGACATGAAAATATTTATTTCATTATTATTTTAATGTCTACAGTATGTTAGTAATGTCGTATAAAAATTTCGTTAAGAAATTTTAATGTTTGCATGCCTAATTTCGTGAAAAGGACTAAATTAAAAAAGGTGCAAAAGTGGAGTGCTAGTAGTTAAAGGTATCTATTAGCTATGAAATTAATTTTTAAGGGATTTAAATGGTAATTGAACCATTGTTCTTATGAGTGGACAAATATGGAAACTAGTGTAGTGATTTTTAAATGTTAAAAGAAAGGTTAATTTAGTAATTAGCATATTAATCTTAAATTAAATAAATCAAATTGGTTTCATCTTTTCTATGTTTCTTCTTCACCGAAAATTGAAGGAAATGATAACCATTTTTAGGGTTCTAAGCTTCAATATTGATTTGTTCTTGCATGGTATGTATTCAAGCCCCATTTTTAATGATTTTTATGTTTTCGGGATCGTTCTAGCTTAATCTAGCTAGTCGAGGGACTAATTTGCAAAACTATCAAAGTTTTAGGGTTTTAACATGAACATATTTTTGTGGTTCTTGAAATTTATTGAAAGATTATGAGTCCTTGTTGTTAAATAAACAACATCTGTAAAGTGATTTTTGATGAAATTATCATTTAGGGACTTATTTGTAAAAGTAATAAAATGCCATGCTAAATTCATGAAATGATGTTTTGTATAGGTTGATATGAGTCCCTAGGTAAATCACTAGCATGATATGTGGATGAAATAGCATAAATTTCAATTTACGAGCTTAAGGTGAAACACCCCAAACCCGGCCCATTCACTACGACCGAATTTGAAATGCCACTGCGGAAAACGTTTGAAACAAATTTGAACTCAAGGATAAAACATGAAAATTTTGTTAAGTTTAGAAAACAGTGTTCATTAAAATTCTTAAGTGAGATGTGGTGTTTATAAAAATATCCAGATTAAAACTTTAGTAAATATAGATTTAAATAAAATCGTTTGCATATAATTCCTCAATTGTCAATCCATAGTAAAACATAATAATAAACTTAATGAAAAACACTTAAACAAACTTTAAATACTTTTAGGGGCCCTATTACAATAATTGAATAATCAAAGTACTGGAAATATGAATGCTTAATTAATTAAAAATATCTTTCTGCATGAAAATCTGCTTCTGCATGGCCACCTTTGTATCCGCTCCAACCCGGTCCAAGCTTTACGCATCACCTGAAAGGTTTAAAAAAATATTGGGTGAGTCAAACCGACTCAGTGCATAGTCATTTCACATGTCTCCACATATGGGCTTGGCCCACATCCACACAGTCCATACACATAAATATGCAATTATGAAGCCCATCCCAACCTAGGGTCCATCCATTTCACCTACCTTAGCAGACCCCCTGCTCAAGGCCGTGGCTAATCCACCACCGATCACATAGTGATCCACATATCTTACCTTGGCAGACTTGCTGCTCAAGGCCGTGGCTGAGCCACCGATCACCTAAGTGATCCCACATATCATTCAGTCCACGGTGATGCACACAGCTATCAACCGCCGAGATGTGGCACCTAGCCAACACCTCCCTTGATGAAGCACGTAGCTAACATCAAGCGCTAATGTAGCACAAGGCTAACATTAGACCACGTACATAAATATGCACACCCTGTCCTTCTTTGTTCAAATCCCAGGCCCCATACATGTATCATGACAACATTTCACTTAAAACAAATATACATTACATGCCATCACATTTTCATACATATATCATATGTAAATTAACGTCATAGAATACTGACCTGGTTAATCGATTACCCATCATGGGTATCCACCATTTTAGCCCTTATTTCGGCTACCATTCACATCATATCACATATACATAATATCACATTAAAACAAACAAGAGAACAGTGCGATAACTACGCACCTTTTGGGCACAGTCTATTTAATCCCGAAACTCGCGTCTAAACGATTGGCACCCTTGCGATTGTTGCACTCCTTCCTACACACTCTAAGTCAGAATCGGCTAATATTATACAAAAATGGCCTATGGCCGAACACTATAGTCCCCTTACCTTGCTCACTTCAAATCCCGAAATACTTGTTCCTTGAATAGTCGAGATCCCTACTAATCACTTGTTAGTATCGGTTTATTCATAAATCTATGAGAATGGCCTTTGGCCGAATGGTATATGCTGCTTACCTTGAACACCACAAATCCCGAAAGCTCTCATTTGATGCTCCTTATCGTTAGCTACAAAAGAACACATCACTTTTTGCCTTAAGTAAACATTCGGCCATCCCTTACCAAGGCTTTAACCATGTATTTCGGCACACCCATGAAAAGAGATCAAATCGATTTCTAGAGAAGGAGTTCCTTACCACCAATTCACGAGTAGTCCACTAGCTCTTAATGTCGACAAGATGAAAGGGATGTTGACTTTCGGCTTTTAAGAAAGGTTCGGCTAATCTCTTCAAATGGTGATGGGCATTCGGCTATGGCTCTCCAAAGAAGAAATTTTCGGCTTTCATGAGGAGTGTTTCGGCTTAGAGAATCACAAGCAAAGAAAGAAGAAAAGAATGCTACCTATTTCGCTAAGAACTTAGTAGAATTGGGGTTGAAGAAAAGAAAAAGAATGAGAAGGGGGATTGAGAAGAAATTCGGCAGAAGACTAAAAGAACCACAAATAATTTCGGCACTCCCTTCTTATCTATCTTCAAAACCGAAAATGCCTAACTCCCTATAGAGAATTCGGCTATTAGCTTTTCTACACATCTAATCCCAAATTATTCTCCTATTATCTCTTATCTTCCCATTTAAAATAAATAAACTAAAGCCACCATTATCTTCTATCTATACTAAATAAAATAAATCCCCACTTATTCAAAATAAATTAAATAACCCCCATTCATCCACTATCTCAATATTTAAAACAAATAAAACAAAATCCTCAATTATCTACCCACTTAAAATAAATAAAATAAATCCACACCTATCCCACTCTTTAGCCAAATTTTAAAATAAAAACAAGCCTTATCTCATCCATTTTAAAAGTCCAATGCCGTCCAACTCTCCTCCTTCTCTTGACTCAAATATGCAAAATAAAAGCCACCCATTTGCTGCTCCCAAGTTTCGAACATGAGACCTGCTAGAACCCCGACACGCTACCAGCCACCTTGCTGCTAGCTCCTTTGTGATATAAACTCCCCACAATTCCTTTTGAGGCCTCCTTAGCCCAGTTTCCTTTCTTGACGCAAAAACAAAGGCTCCCATCTGCTTCCTTCGCAACTCGAACCAAGGCCCTTGCCCACTGCACATGGCGTCCTTCTCCAAGGCCCTAAGTGGCGCCTTGCAGCCACTTTACCAAGGCATTTCTTATGTCCAAAAACGCCTATATTTTTCCCTTAAGGCCTCTTTAGCCCCATTCCCCTTTTTAACGCCAAAAATAAAAGTCTCCAATGCTTTCCACGTTGCTCGAACCGCCTCCCCCTTGGCACTCCCTTTGACGCAACCTTCTCCCCTTGCACCCTTGCCCCTTCATGCCACTTTGCCACATGGTTCCTTGTGCCATGCTTCACACGGAATTTCTTTTAAAGCCTCATTTACCTAGCCCCCCCTTTCTAACTTAAAAACCAATAATTTTCCAAAGCTTTCTCTTCCATCTCCTAAGGTTCTCCAAACCCCTTAAAACATATCCAAGCATACCCCAAAGCCTACTAACACCTGAATTATGCATCCAACGCATAACCCCTAATCTAGGATGTTACAGTTCTACTCTCCTAAAAAATAATAATTTCGTCCTCGAAATTACTTACTAACGAATAATCGTACATCTTAACTTATCGCACTACCCTTACGCTGCGCACTCTGATCTTAATAAAACCATTATACTTCCTAGGCACAATTTATAAGTTTACATCCAAGGTTCCATACACTTCATTAGCAACATAAGAATAAACTGACCCTATAACGAGCAAAGCAATAAAGCATGATCCAGAAATAAGAAACTTACCCGTTGTCACCTCTGGCACATCTTCCTCCTCACGATGGCCGACCGCATAAACCAGCCTTGGCTGCGTTGCATCTGAACCTTCAGCACCTTCGCTTGGTGCTCCACGACCTCGGTCGAAACCATTTCCTCCATGGTTTAGACCACGATCCCTTGTCGCTTGCTGACCATCCCTACCCGGCTGCACATAACCTTGGCCTATTGTCCGAGCCCTATTCGAATCTTGAGGACAGTCTTTAATCAAGTGAGACTTAGACTTACACCTAAAACATTCTCGATTCTGGTTCCAACACTCGCCGACATGATACCTTCCACACTGAGCACACGGATGGTCCGGATTTACAGTAGCTGGCTTAGTAACACGAATAGAATTCTCAACCCTCGGTCTTTTCTGAAAGCTCTGAGATGATTTTGACGGTCCAACACTCCTTTTATCCCGATTCCTATCCTTATCTCTGTTCTGTCTTACAGAGTCCTTAATCCCTTCGGCTACCTTAGCCTTCTCTACTAACACAGCAAACTCCCGCTCCTGATGTGGAGCTATCAGCAATCTTAGGTCGTCCCTTAATCCGTCCTCAAATCAGACACATCATTCATGCTCCGTCGCAACTACTCCTCGAGCATATCGGCTTAACCTTAGGAATTCAGCCTCGTATTTCGCCACGGACTTGTTCCCTTGAACCAGCCCCAGAAATTCCTTCCTCTGCGCATCAATGTAATGAGTTCCAACATACTTCTTCCGGTATGCCGCCTTAACATACTCCTGGTGAGATTCTCACCAGTAGCACTATCCCGAATCGTGAGCCACCAGCGATACGCCTCGTCGCTGACGGCGCCACCATTCCTTTCACTTTCTCCCGAGGAGTTAAATCGAGCTCATCCATAATTCGCTCGGTCGCTTCCAACCAATACTCAGCTGTACTGGGTGCCACACCAGATACACCACGAAATACCTCAGCTCCATTGGCTCGGAGTCGGGTACAGACTTCCTATCTCTCATATTCCCACCTGCTCCAGCCACCATCTCAAGAACCCGCAGCACCGCCTGCGATATAGCATCATCCCCCGTCTGATCTTGCTGCTCATTACCAAATGCTAGTGGTGGAGGTGGTACCTCATTCTCAGACCCTTGACCCGATCTAACGGGTTCCGATACGGCCATTCTGCCTCGACCACGTCCACGACGACCACGTCCTCTAGAACTTATTTCTAGCGCCTCAATTTAGTCTGATTAAGAAGTTTTATGCATCAAAATTTTGTTCCACTTGTTAACCGCGAACAATTTTATGAAATAAAGTATTTAGAAGTAGTTCTTTCGATCAAACAAGGGTTCAGTTCAAGTTCACCACTCTAATTCAGAGAGTCACACTCACATTCATAGACAGAGACACATTCATTCATCAATAAGAACACATTCATTCAAAGTGGTATCTACCACACACATTCACTATCAGGACATTTCGCCTGTTCCTATCCTGTGGGTATTTTCGTCATTTGTCCCTCTGGGTATTTTGGTAATAAATCGGGGTCACTTGAATTTTTTTACAAATCAAAGGTATTTCAGAATTTACAAAACCTCGAGGGTTATCTTGAAAATTTGTTTTCCAAATCAGAGGTGTTGCAAAAATTTCAAAGATCGGGGTTATTTCGGTAATTTTGGAAGTTAGGGGCATTTTCGTAAATTCTCCAAGTCAGGATATCTTGATATTTGTAAAACAGAAGTTTTTGGTATTTTTGTAAAGTAGAAATATTTTAGCAAAAGTCGAGGGTATTTTAGTAATTTACAATACAGGGGCATTTTTGTAATTTTATAAATCGGAGATATTTTGGAAAAATTTTCACAATAGTCCTTTACTACAATTAAAAGGGTACTTTAGGGATTTTAAAACTAGGGTTTTATAAAACTGCATGGCTAGTCCCTTTCGGGTTTTAATTAGTGGGTTTAGCCTGTGAATAAGTCCTCTTGGTTAAGGTGAACCGTAGCTACGCACCAGGTAGGATTCGAGTAAAGAGGAGGTGAGTCGCTAGGACTTCTTAAATACCAAGCTCTTACTGAATACCAATCCTAGACATGCGTACAATGGTTGCCACACCTTAACTCGGCGACTTACTTCACAGGTTTGTTTAATAATCCTTAAGTCTTATGCATGTGTTTGAGTAGACTAGTCCTAGGGTTCAACAACCCTAATATTCTAATCTACGAGCCCAAATAAGCCCATAACAGTTCATATAAACAAGTCACTTCAACAATTAGAAGTACTTACCTGGTGGACTTCGGGCCGGAGATACAGGTGCCATGCCAGAATAGCCTGAAATAGTTCATAAATTCTTATATTTTTGGAAAGCCCATTTTGAAAAACGTTTTTGGGCCCAAATCCCTCAAAGCCGAGTTTTGAACCTGGCTCTGATACCAAACTGAAACACCCCAAACCCGGCCCATTCACTACGACCGAATTTGAAATGCCACTGCGGAAAACGTTTGAAACAAATTTGAACTCAAGGATAAAACATGAAAATTTTGTTAAGTTTAGAAAACAGTGTTCATTAAAATTCTTAAGTGAGATGTGGTGTTTATAAAAATATCCGGATTAAAACTTTAGTATATATAGATTTAAATAAAATCGTTTGCAAATAATTCCTCAATTGTCAATCCATAATAAAACATAATAATAAACTTAATGAAAAACACTTAAACAAACTTTAAATACTTTTAGGGGCCTTATTACAATAATTGAATAATCAAAGTACTGGAAATATGAATGCTTAATTAATTAAAAATATCTTTCTCGCATGAAAATGCATACATGCATGGCCACCTTTGTATCCGCTCCAACCCGGTCCAAGCTTTACGCATCACCCGAAAGGTTTAATAAAATATTGGGTGAGTCAAACCGACTCGAGTGCATAGTCATTTCACATGTCTCCACATATGGGCTTGGCCCACATCTACACTGATCCATACACATAAATATGCAATTATGAAGCCCATCCCAACCTAGGGTCCATCCATTTCACCTACCTTAGCGGACCCCTGCTCAAGGCCGTGGCTAATCCACCACCGATCACATAGTGATCCACATATCTTACCTTGGCGGACTTTGCTTTGCTCAAGGCCGTGGTGAGCCACCGATCACCTAAGTGATCCCACATATCATTCGATCCACGGTGATGCACACGACTATCAACCGCCGAGATGTGGCACCTAGCCAACACCTCCCTTGATGAAGCACGTAGCTAACATCAAGCGCTAATGTAGCACAAGGCTAACATTAGACCACGTACATAAATATACACACCCCGTCCTTCTTTGTTCAAATCCTGGGCCCCATACATGTATCATGACAACATTTCACTTAAAACAAATATACATTACATGCCATCACATTTTCATACATATATCATATGTAAATTAACGTCATAGAATATCGACAGTTAATCGATTACCCATCATGGGTATCCACCATTTTAGCCCTTATTTGGCTACCATTCACATCATATCACATATACATAATATCACATTAAAACAAACAAGAGAACAAAGTGCGATAACTACGCACCTTTGGGCACTGATCTATTTAATCCCGAAACTCGCGTCTAAACGATTGGCACCCTTGCGATTGTTGCACTCCTTCCTACACACTCTAAGTCGAATCGGCTAATATTATACAAAAATGGCCTATGGCCGAACACTATAGTCCCCCTTACCTTGCTCACTTCAAATCCCGAAATACTTGTTCCTTGAATAGTCGAGATCCCTACTAATCACTTGTTAGTATCGGTTTATTCATAAATCTATGAGAATGGCCTTTGGCCGAATGGTATATCTGCTTACCTTGAACACCACAAATCTCGAAAGCTCTCATTTGATGCTCCTTATCGTTAGCTACAAAAGAACACATCACTTTTGCCTTAAGAAAACATTCGGCCATCCCTTACCAAGGCTTTAACCATGTATTTCGGCACACCCATGAAAAGAGATCAAATCGATTTCTAGAGAAGGAGTTCCTTACCACCAATTCACGAGTAGTCCACTAGCTCTTAATGTCGACAAGATGAAAGGGATGTTGACTTTCGACTTTTAAGAAAGGTTCGGCTAATCTCTTCAAATGGTGATGGGCATTCGGCTATGGCTCTCCAAAGAAGAAATTTCCGGCTTTCATGAGGAGTGTTTCGGCTTTGAGAATCACAAGCAAAGAAAGAAGAAAAGAATGCTACCTATTTCGGCAAGAACTTAGTAGAATTGGGGTTGAAGAAAAGAAAAAGAATGAGAAGGGGGATTGAGAAGAAATTCGGTAGAAGACTAAAAGAACCACAAATAATTTCGGCACTCCCTTCTTATCTAGCTTCAAAACCGAAAATGCCTAACTCCCTGTAGAGAATTCAGCTACTAGCTTTTCTACACATCTAATCCCAAATTATTCTCCTATTATCTCTTATCTTCTCATTTAAAATAAATAAACTAAAGCCACCATTATCTTCTATCTATACTAAATAAAATAAATCCCCACTTATTCAAAATAAATTAAATAACCCCCATTCATCCACTATCTCAATATTTAAAACAAATAAAACAAAATCCTCAATTATCTACCCACTTAAAATAAATAAAATAAATCCACACCTATCCCACTCTTTAACCAAAATTTAAAATAAAAACAAGCCTTATCTCATCCATTTTAAAAGTCCAATGCCGTCCAACTCTCCTCCTTCTCTTGACTCAAATATGCAAAATAAAAGCCACCCATTTGCTGCTCCTAAGTTTCGAACATGAGACCTGCTAGAACCCCGACACACTACCAGCCACCTTGCTGCTAGCTCCTTTGTGATATAAACTCCCCACAATTCCTTTTGAGGCCTCCTTAGCCCAGTTTCCTTTCTTGACGTAAAAACAAAGGCTCCCATCTGCTTCCTTCGCAACTCAACCAAGGCCCTTGCCTCTCTTGCACATGGCGTCCTTCTCCAAGGCCCTAAGTGGCGCCTTGCGACCACTTTACCAAGGCATTTCTTATGTCCAAAAACGCCTATATTTTTCCCTTAAGGCCTCTTTAGCCCCATTCCCCTTTTTAACGCCAAAAATAAAAGTCTCCAATGCTTCCCACGTTGCTCGAACCGCCTCCCCCTTGGCACTCCCTTTGACGCAACCTTCTCCCCTTGCACCCTTGCGCCTTCATGCCACTTTGCCACATGGTTCCTTGTGCCATGCTTCACACGGAATTTCTTTTAAAGCCTCATTTACCTAGCTCCCCCTTTCTAACTTAAAAACCAATAATTTTCCAAAGCTTTCTCTTCCATCTCCTAAGGTTCTCCAAACCCCTTAAAACATATCCAAGCATACCCCAAAGCCTACTAACACCTGAATTATGCATCCAACGCATAACCCCTAATCTAGGATGTTACATAAGGACTAAATTATAAAAAAGTTAAAGTAATAGGGGCAACACTATAATTTTGCAAAAGTATGAATTTTGGATTAAATTGAATAGTATGTATATTAAATATATTGACTTTTCTTATTTAGATCAAGTTAAGCCTCATACAGATCTAGATCGAGGAAAAGATAAAGTCTTGGATTAGTGATCCTATCTCGATGTCTTTGTATTCGAGGTAAGTTTGTATGTTTAAATAATGTTTTAATGTTATTTGATTTATATGCTATTATGCTATTTATCATATCTTGTTACGACGAAAATCTAATGATGTGACAATGACTATCGAGCCCCGTTTGAACCTTAGAAATATATAAGAAACAAATGACATGTCATTAGGGCTACCATGTTTCGGGTGCTGATCCTGAATGTCCTACTGATGGCTGAGTTTCGGCATTTGGTGCAGATACTCGTCAGCTTATGAGAGTGGCATCGTGTAGCTACATTCCGACCGTTAGCTTGTGTGAGCAGGCCCGTTTATGGCTCGAGTGAGACATGATGTAAAGGAAAATGAAAAGGAATGGTTTTGACCATATGTTTAGCACACCTTGTGTGAGCTTCCCGCGTATCCGATATTATTCTAAGTGGTTCAACGGACATGTAAAGGGAAGGAATGGTAGGTGTTCCAATCGACTATATTATGAACCTATGGAAATGTATGAATTTTCAATGATCAATGTATGCATATTCATGACTATGGAAAGTATGAACTCAAATGTATTATGTTCATGAAATTTATCTTATCATATGATGATTTTGTTGAGTTATGTGTTAAAGCACTAACTTGTGTTGTTGATGATGCTTAGGCTTGTGCCAAGCTTATGTTGGATTGATTCATGTTTAATTTATAAGGTTTAGCATTGAAATGGTAAGCTTTGTTCATGATTTACGAACTTACTAAGCATTATATGCTTACATTGTTTTCTTTCCTATGTTCTTTTAGATTATCGGAAGCTCAATCGGTTTGGAAGCTCGTCGGAGACCTATCACACTATCCAGTGATTATATCGGTAGTTTTTGGTGTTTCGACCAAGTTAATAATGACATGTATAGGTGGACTTGTGTTTAATGATCTAGATGTTATGTTTGGCATGTATATATGGTTTTGTGATTGGTGTGCTTTTGGCACTTTGATGCCTTTATGGTTGGTGTTATAATGGCTAAGTTGATGCATGTTGGATTGACCAATTTGGTATGTGATGGTATGTTTATAATATGGCCAAGTTGGGTTATGCTTTGAGATTGTTATGAGCTATATGTATTTGTATGAATATGGTCAATTATGCTTATGATTAGGTATATTTGATTGTTGTGCTTGAGGTGCCTATATGACATAATGGTTGGATGGTTAAATGGCCTATTGAATTTGTCTTATTATGCATAATTTGGGCATGTTTTAAGTTCTTGGTTATATGTGCAAGTTGCTTGTAGGTTCATGCTTGAATAGGTGATAGAAATGGCTTGATTTTGGCCAATTTCTTGTCCACACGGCCTAAGACACGGGTCAAGTGTCAAGTAAGAAATTGCCTTTCGAGTCTACTGAGTTTATGATTAATGTAACGAACCCCCTAGGTCAGTATGTGTGAGTTGATAAAGTTTGTAAAAAACTGTCCTTTGATGATTCGGGGTTGCAACTTTCCGGCTGATTTAATGCTACTACCCTTTGATGAGTTTGACGTGATTTTGGGTATGGACTGGTTGACTCTACATGATGCCGTTGTGAATTGGAGACGAAAGCTTATTGTGTTAAAATGTCAGAATGGTGAAAAGCTTCAGATTGAATTAGATAAATTGGATAGTATGTCTAATGTTATTTCGGCTATATCAGCACATAAATATGTTAGAAAAGGTTTGACGCTTATCTTGCCTACATATTTGATTCTAGAGTTTTTGAGTTAAATCTAGAATCGGTTCCAGTGGTATGTGTAACAGCCCAATTTCAGTGAAATCGGAATAGTGGTTTCGGGACCCCAAATCCGAGTCAAAAATGAAATTTATTTTTATTTTATTACATAGTCCGTATTATGTTAGAAATGTCATGTGAAAATTCTGATAAGAAAATTTTATCGATTAAGTGCTTAATTACGAGATGGACTAAATCGCATAAAATGAAAAAGTTAAATTCTAGTAGCTAGAAGGATTAAATAGCTATGGAATTCAAAACTTGAGGTCCTTATATGGTAATTAGACCATTAAAGAAAAGTATGTAGATATTTTGGTGACTCATCCATGGAAATTTAGAAAAGGGCAAGGGCTAGATTGGAAATTGAAATAATTAAATTAATTAAAAGATGATAAAAGAAATATCATCTTATTTTCTCATCATCTTCCCCAAAATTCTATGAAAACCCTAGGAGAGAGAGAAGAAACTTTCATGGCTTAATTGGGTAAGTTTTCTTGTCCCGTTTTTAGTAATTTTGATATTTTTGAAATTGGGATAGCTTAATCTATCTATTTGGGGGATCAATTTGAAAAGTTATCAAAGTATGAAATTTGGGTCATGGATGAATATGCTAAAAATTTGAAATTTATGGTAGAAAATGAAAGGTTGTTGATAGATTAGGGACTAAAATGTAAAGTTGTGAAATTTGAAAAAAAAATTCTGAATTTTTATGAATACATGTGCTGTAAATTTTTTGATGGAATTTTAGTTAGGCTTGGAATAGGGAGTAAATTGCACAAATTTCGTTTTCCGAGCCTAGGGACGAAATTGGAATTTATGGAAAAGTTATGGGCAAAATGGTAATTTTGCCTTGGATGTGAATTGAGTCCATTTGAATACAAAATGTGTGAAATTGATGATTAAATTCATTTATATAGATCCAGACAACACAAATTCGAGGTTAGATCGTGGAAAGAAAAAGTTCCGGATTAGTAGGTTTTTAAACACGAACAAGTGTCGAGGTAAGTTTGTGTAACTTAATTGAGCTTGTAAATATGTTAAATTGAATGTTGTGTTGTATGGAATGTGTTTTATATTTATGTGAGTTAATTTGAATGTTATAACATAAGAAATAATTACATGTTCGGAAATGTTAGAAAATGGTTAAGTTCCGATTGAATCTTGATTTTCGATGGATAAATATGATTGCCTTATAAAATGAGGCACTGCATTTGTTGCGGACGAGATTTAGCTCGGACGAGTAATCCTATTGACCTCAGTATAGAAAGGATTTAGGTCGGATAGGTTATCCTGATATAATACCTCTCGAGTATACGCTACAATTAGGATTTAGCCTGGACTGGTAATCCTAATTGAGCTCTTTGAGCATATGTTACAAAAAGGATTTAGCCTGAACTGGTAATCCTGTTACATGATATGTGGCTCGAGAGTGTATTCTTTGATTAGTGCCCTAACGGGTACTCTTGAATATGAATTGACGGGTTGTTGAATTGTACACCTTGAGTGTACTACTTGAGCATCCATCGGAATTTCAAGGATTCAACGGGCAAAACTCTTAGCACGATGAGAGAATTATGAAATGAAATGAATAATGTCATGAAAGATTATTGCTTGATGAGCTCATCTGAGTTATTTGTTGAATATGAGAAATTTGGTGAGTAACATGTTTGATTGAATGCTTGTATTTAGGCAACTTTGCCAAGTTGATGGAAAACATGTTATTGTATGCTTAGATTTAATAAACGGGATTGGTAAGTTTAGTTTCTGTTATACGAACTTACTAAGCACATAATGCTTACTCTGTTTTATTTTCCCCTATTTTATAGTGCTCGGAAGCTCACGAAGGTTGGAGATCAGTTGGAGTATCATCACACTATCCACTAGCTTATTTTGGGTATATATATATATAGCAAATCATTTTGATATAATGACATGTATAGGTTAACTTGGCTTTAATTGGCTTGATAATGATGTTTTGTATCCTAGCCATTGGAATGGCTAGTAATGGTCTATTTTGGTATTATGAAGTAGATTATTATGTTAATTATACTTGTGATTTAAGTGAATGTGATAAAGATGGTAATGCCTAGATTAAATCAAGGTAAGAATATAAACATGTGTGCCATGTTGAATGATGGAAATTGCTTAATTTAAATGCTCAAATTGGTTAGTACTTGGATGTAAGCATTAGTGTAGGTCATTGGTGTATTTTTGGGTGAGAAATGAAGCTAGAAATGGCTTTATTTCGTCCACACGGCTAGACACACGGGCGTGTGTCTTGACCGTGTGTGACACACGGCCTGGTACATGGGCGTGTGGTTAGGTTGTGTGTCCCCTGCACCTTAAATTCGAGAAAACAGAATGCTCAAAATTGAGCACATGGGCAAAGACACGGGCTTGTGTCTCAGCCGTGTGGCCTAGAACACGGGCATGTGTCTAGGCCGTGTGAAACCTACACCTAATTTTATGAAAGTTGAATTAAACACATGGCCTAGCACACGGGCGTGTGGCATGGCCGTGTGCACAAGTCAGAGAGTTACAAGGGGTAAGACATGGCCTGAAGCACGGACATGTCTAAGGGTCACATGGGCGTGTCCTTAAACCACACGGGCGTGTGAGCCCTGTACTCGGGAAAAAAATTAGAGTTTCACGAAAAATTTCCTAAGTTCCTGATTTAGTCCCGATTCAATTCTAATACTCGTTTTGGGCCTTGAGGGTCCATATAAGGGACGTTATGAATAATCTCAGACAATGAACAGTGATTGACATGATTTATCTGTAAATGTTTTGTAAACTCCGGTAATGCTTCGTAACCCTATTTCGGCGACGGATACGGGTTAGGGGTGTTACATTTAGTGGTATCAGAGTTACGGTTTAGTCGATTCTCGGATTTAACGTAGGAAGCATGAGTTTAGCTATACATGCTATTATATAAATTGCGATAGTGTGATGTCTCCTGATCATTTTAAATGTGTTTTTCATATAGTAATGTCCTCTAACCAAGCTAGAGCTGAACCCGAGGAAGTTTAAAGCAATGCCTCAGCTTCAGTCCAAAGAGTTGCATCTGCATCTGGTAGTGAAAGGCCCGTATCTGAGCACCGAAGTGAGGAGGCAAAACAAGCCTTCTTTCAATTAATGAATGAATGGTTTACTGAGTACTTAAGAACAAACCCCGCTGTACAACGACCTCCCCCACCTGCTCCTCAACCGGTTCCTGAGGTACCACAGGGTGCTGAACCCGCTAGAACTGGTAAGCCTCTGGTTGATAAAATTCGTAAATATGGGGCAGAGGAACTTAGAGCTACTGTAGATGATGATCCGGAAAGGGCTGAATTTTGGTTGGAAAATACCATCCGGGTTTTTAATGAATTATCCTGTGCACCTGCTGAATGTTTGAAATGTGCAGTATCTCTACTGAAAGACACAACTTATCATTGGTGGAATACTATAACTTTGGTGGTACCGAGAGATAATGTTACATGGGAGTTCTTCCAGGCTGAATTAAAAAAGAAGTATGCTAGTCAGAGGTTTATGTATCAGAAGATTTAATAAACGGGATTGGTAAGTTTAGTTTTTGTTATACGAACTTACTAAGCATATAATACTTACTCTGTTTTATTTTCTCCTGTTTTATAGTGCTCGGAAGCTCGCGAAGGTTGGAGATTGGTTGGAGTATCATCACACTATCCGCTAGCTTATTTTGGGTATATATATATAGCAAATCATTTTAGTATAATGGCATGTATAGGTTAACTTGGCTTTAATTGGCTTTAATGGTATATATATAAACGGGCGTGTGTCTTGGCTGTGTGTGACACACGGGCGTGTGTCTTGACTATGTGTGACACACGGCCTGGTACATGGGCTCGTGGTTAGGCTGTGTGTCCCTTGCACCTTAAATTCGAGAAAACATAATGCTCAGAATTAAGCACACGGGCGTGTGTCTCAGCCGTGTGTGCCACACAGCCTAAAACACGGGCGTGTGTCTTGGCCGTGTGAAATCTGCACCTAATTTTATGAAAATTGAATTAAGCACATGGCCTAGCACACAGGCAATTAACTTCGTTAAGGGTGCCGCAATTAAGGAGAAACCCTCAACAAACCTTCTGTAGTATCCAGCTAACCCCAGGAAACTTTGAATTTTTGCCACAGACTTAGGGGTTTCCATTCCAACATGGCCTCGATCTTCCGAGGATCAACCCTAATCCCCTCAGCTGATACAACATGACCCAAAAAGGTAACTTCTTTCAACCAAAATTCACACTTACTGAATTTGGCGTATAACTGCTTCTCCCTCAAAATCTGCAGAACCACCCGAAGATGTGAATCGTGTTCTTCTTTCGTCTTGGAATACACCAGAATGTCGTCTATGAACACCACGACAAACTAGTCCAGAAAAGGTTGAAATACCCGATTCATCATATCCATAAACGCAGCTGGCACATTTGTTAACCCAAACGGCATTACTAAAAACTCATAGTGGCCATAGCGAGTTCGAAACGCCGTCTTCTGAATATCCGCTTCCTTGACCTTGAGCTGATGATATCCTGACCTCAAATCTATCTTCGAAAAGACCGAAGCCCCTTTAAGCTGATCAAACAAGTCGTCAATCCTCGGCAACTGGTACTTGTTCTTAATCGTCAACTTATTCAATTGACGGTAATCAATGCACATGCGCATCGACCCGTCCTTCTTCTTCACAAAGAGCACCGGCGCTCCCCACGAAGACACACTTGGTCGGATAAAACCACGATCCAATAGCTCATGAATCTGGGCCTTAAGTTCCGCCAGCTCCTTCGGTGCCATCCTGTAAGGGGCGATGGATACTGGAGTCGTTCCTGGAAGTAGCTCAATTCCAAACTCCACCTCGCGATCCGGAGGCAACCCTGGAAGTTCTTCAGGAAAAACATCCACAAACTCCTTCACTGTTCTTACCTCATAAACAGTCACCTCCTTTGCATCCAATGCAATCGATAAAAGCTATGAATGCCTTGCACCCTTTTCGAACCATCTTAATGTGACTCTTACTTAACGCAAACTACATTGGACAAATAATTCCTCCTTTCCCTATCACAATTACCTCAACACCTGCAGGGTACTCAACACCATTCGCTTAGTCGCACAATCCAATTTAGCATGATGTTTAACCAACCAGTCCATGCCTAAGATAAGGTCAAATTCTCCGATGGTAATTCCATCAAGTCTGCCGAGAATACTATTCCTTGAATTTCTAAAGGCACCTCCCTAAACATCTTGTTCACTACTATAGATTGTCCTAAAGGGCTAACCACAGTCATCTCTCGAGTAACAATCTCGATTCTATACTTAAAGTCTCGAGATCTGATTGCTAGCAACATATGAATGGGTCGATCCAATATCAATCAAAGCAAGAAATGGCTTATCGGCTATAAGAAACGCACTGTTATGACGTTCGGTGTGTCGCCATCCTCTCGCTGTCGTGCTGCATAGACTAAACCCGGCTGTCTTGCATCTGTACCACTGACACCCCTGCCCGGTGCTCCACGACCCCGACCATAACCATTCCCTCCTCTGATCAGACCACGACCTCTCGGCATCTGCTGTCCACCCCTTCCTGGCTGTACATACCCCTGACCTACCATCCGTGCCCTGGTCATTTCTTGCTGACAATCCCTTATTAGATGATCTTTTGACCCACACTTGAAGCATACCCTATCTCTTCTCCAGCACTCTCCTACATGTGACCTCCCACACTGAGCACACTGTTGAAATTGCCCAACAGTAACAGGCATTGCAACACGACCCGGCCCATCAACCCTAGGCCTCTTCTGGAAACCCCCAGATGACCCTGACGATCCATAACTCCTATTATTTCTACCTTTATCCTTGTCCCTATTTTGCCTCTCAGTCTGTTTTACCTCCTCGGCTATTTTATCCTTTTCCACCAGAATAGCAAAATCCCTCTCCCGCTGCGGAGCTATCAACACTCGCAACTCGTCCCGCAACCCATCCTCGAACCGCACGCAATGCTCATAATCTGCCGCAACTATCCCCGGGCGTAATGACTCAACCACGGAAATTCGCGCTCGTACTCAGCCACCGATTTACTCCCTTGTACCAGATTCAGAAATGCTTTCCTCTGAGCATCCACATAACTTGCCCCAATGTATTTCTTCTGAAATGCAGTTTTGAAGAAATCCCAGTCGATGTGATCCGCCGAAGTACCCTCTCTTACTGTGAGCCACCACTGATATGCCTCGTCTCGAAGAAGAGACACTATCCCTTTCAGTTTTTCCTCTGCCGTGCAGTCTAAGTCATCCATAATCCGCTCAACTGCCTCTAGCCAGTATTCAACCGAAAGTCTGGCTAGAGCTGTTGAGTTTGGTCTAAGTTACCCATGGATGTATTCTAAATACTGGCTAGAGCTGTTGAGTTAATTGATAGCATGAAGTTACCCATGAAGGGTAAACTTTCGATTTTACCCGCCTGCCGTGCAGACTTAATTGATAGCATGTGAACTGCGTGAAAGCCGAAAGTTTGGTAAGAGCTGTTGAGTTACCCATGAAGGGTAAAATCGTAACACCAGGTTAGTTGTCCTTCGATTAAGTCTTATAAACATTGTCGTTAGCATGGTTGTGCATGTATTCTAAATAGTAATTGTATGATATTGTATTATATGTTCATTATACTATGCTTGCATGTGCATGGGATTTTGGGAATTGATAATGATTATGAAGGGAAGTGTATATCGGTGACTCTTTCACACTATTTCGATGGCTCGGTGCCTTATTGTATATCGGTGACTTGGTCACACATTTATCGGTGGCTAGACCATAGTATATCGACTTTGAGCAGCGTGACTGTCAGCATGACTGCCAAAGAGGTGTGTAGAGGATGGAAGGTTGATTGTAGAAATCCCCACAGGTGTGTTAAGGATGGACAGATGGAGTGGTGTGTAGAGGATGGAATATTAGGCTGGGTTGGGTTATCATTCCGATTATTCTGATATGCTATATTGATTGGGCTTTGGCCGATTGTGATATGGGGGCTTAGGCCCACTTGTGGATTATGTGGACTAATTGCACACTGAGTCTTGTGACTCACTTTATTTGCTTAAACAAATTGCAGGCGACTCTTAGTTCAGTGGATTGGGCTGGATTAGACTCGAGGTGGCCATGCGTAGGGTATTCAATTAAAATTTTATTTTATTTATCGTTTGCTACCTTTGGAGGTTTTTGATTTGTAATAAGGCCACTTTTATTTTGGTTTTAATTATGGTTTAATTATTAAGACGTTAATATCACAAACTTGATTGATCAAACATTTTCTGAATAGAACGAAATAAAAAGGGGTTTTTCTCGAAACCTAACCAACGATTTTACAAACCACATGCAATAACAAACCTCGTGATTTCTTTAATGTAACAGAGTTTTCAAACGTCACCTAAACACAAGAATTTGGCTATATAGGAATTTTCACTAAATAATTACTAAGTTTTCAAATGGACTGTTAAACTTGATGATTTTCAAAAGGAACTTTCTAACATTCTGCAATACACGAAATTACATACAAATTATTTTTCCCATGTGACATACCAGATCCGGTCATGGCGTTTGGGCCGGGTTTGGGATGTTATAATTTGGTATCAGAGTAGGTTTTCAAAACTCGGCTTTGGGTTTTTGGGTCCAAAACATTTTCCAAATTAGGGTTAAAGATGGTTTAAAAAGAAAATATATATAGGTACAGGTTCTCTGAAAGTATGGCACCCGAGTCTCCGGCACCAAGTCCATGCGGTAAGTTTTCTGACTGAATTGGGTGAATTGCATGAAGTAGATATATCCTACTATGAAACTTAGAATCTAGCACTACTTTTGAAATGGAAACCTTTAGGTATGCATGTGTTCTTGCAGAAAACTACTTATAACCATATTCTCATAAAACTACTCGTTAATAATCAGTGAAAAGAAAAGCTAATGCATAAAATTGGTAAAATAGATTAAGACGAAATGATAGACATGAGTGCTAGAAGGCGGGGAGGTGTTGCACGCGGCCGTGGTAGAGGTCGTGGTATTGAGGCTGAGTTCTCAGAGACAAGGCATGAGCCTAAAGGTGAGGCGCCAGCGTCACCGGTGGCAGAAGCGGGATCGCAAGATAGAACTAGTGGGGATGATGCTCTGTCTCAAGCAATCTTGCGTGTGTTGGAGCGAGTTGCTGGGGCAAGAACTGGGACAGTATCTCGGAAGTCTATTCCTGAGCGACTTCGAGCAAACGGGGCTGAAACATTTAGGGGTATCTCCGGTGTGGCTCCAAATGTGGCTGAATACTGGCTAGAGGCAGTTGAGCGGATTATGGATGACTTAGACTGCACGGCAGAGGAAAAACTGAAAGGGATAGTGTCTCTTCTTCGAGACGAGGCATATCAGTGGTGGCTCACAGTAAGAGAGGGTACTTCGGCGGATCACATCGACTGGGATTTCTTCAAAACTGCATTTCAGAAGAAATACATTGGGGCAAGTTATGTGGATGCTCAGAGGAAAGCATTTCTGAATCTGGTACAAGGGAGTAAATCGGTGGCTGAGTACGAGGCAGAATTTCCGTGGTTGAGTCATTACGCCCGAGGGATAGTTGCGACAGATTATGAGCATTGCGTGCGGTTCGAGGATGGGTTGCGGGACGAGTTGCGAGTGTTGATAGCTCCGCAGCGGGAGAGGGATTTTGCTATTCTGGTGGAAAAGGATAAAATAGCCGAGGAGGTAAAACAGACTGAGAGGCAAAATAGGGACAAGGATAAAGGTAGAAATAATAGGAGTTATGGATCGTCAGGGTCATCTGGGGGTTTCCAGAAGAGGCCTAGGGTTGATGGGCGGTCGTGTTGCAATGCACATTCTTGTTGGGCAATTTCAAGCAGTGTGCTCGGTGTGGGAGGTCACATGTAGGAGAGTGCTGGAGAAGAGATAGGGTATGCTTCAAGTGTGGGTCAAAAGATCATCTAATAAGGGATTGTCGGCAAGAAATGACGGGAGGCACGGATGGTAGGTCGGGGTATGTACTGACCCGGGAAGGGGTGGACAGCAGATGCCGAGAGGTCGTGGTCTGATCAGAGGAGGGAATGGTTATGGTCGGGGTCGTGGAGCACCGGGCAGGGGTGTCAGTGGTACAGATGCAAGACAGCCGGGTTTAGTCTATGCAGCACGACAGCGAGAGGATGGCGACACACCGAACGTCATAACAGGTACGTTTCTTATAGCTGATAAGCCATTTCTTGCTTTGATTGATATTGGATCGACCCATTCATATGTTGCTAGCACTGTATCTGAGACTTTAAGTATAGAATCTGAGATTGTTACTCGAGAGATGACTGTGGTTAGCCCTTTAGGACAATCTATAGTAGTGAACAAGATGTTTAGGGAGGTGCCTTTAGAAATTCAAGGAATAGTATTCTCGGCAGACTTGATGGAATTACCATCGGAGAATTTGACCTTATCTTAGGCATGGACTGGTTGGTTAAACATCATGCTAAATTGGATTGTGCGACTAAGCGAATGGTGTTGAGTACCCCAGAGGGTGTTGAGGTAATTGTGATAGGGGAAAGGAGGAATTATTTGTCCAATGTAGTTTCTGCGTTAAGAGCTGTTAAGATGGTTCGAAAAGGGTGCAAGGCATTCATAGCTTTTATCAGTGCATTGGATGCAAAGGAGGTGACTGTTTATGAGGTAAGAACAGTGAAGGAGTTTGTGGATGTTTTTCCTGAAGAACTTCCAGGGTTGCCTCCGGATCGCGAGGTGGAGTTTGGAATTGAGCTACTTCCAGGAACGACTCCAGTATCCATCGCCCCTTACAGGATGGCACAGAAGGGAGTGGCGGAACTTAAGGCCCGATTCATGAGCTATTGGATCGTGGTTTTATCCGACCAAGTGTGTCTTCGTGGGGAGCGCCGGTGCTCTTTGTGAAGAAGAAGGACGGGTCGATGCGCATGTGCATTGATTACCGTCAATTGAATAAGTTGACGATTAAGAACAAGTACCAGTTGCCGAGGATTGACGACTTGTTTGATCAGCTTAAAGGGGCTTCGGTCTTTTCGAAGATAGATTTGAGGTCAGGATATCATCAGCTCAAGGTCAAGGAAGCGGATATTCAGAAGACGGCGTTTCGAACTCGCTATGGCCACTATGAGTTTTTAGTAATGCCGTTTGGGTTAACAAATGTGCCAGCTGCGTTTATGGATATGATGAATCGGGTATTTCAACCTTTTCTGGACTAGTTTGTCGTGGTGTTCATAGACGACATTCTGGTGTATTCCAAGACGAAAGAAGAACACGATTCACATCTTCGGGTGGTTCTGCAGATTTTGAGGGAGAAGCAGTTATACGCCAAATTCAGTAAGTGTGAATTTTGGTTGAAAGAAGTTACCTTTTTGGGTCATGTTGTATCAGCTGAGGGGATTAGGGTTGATCCTCGGAAGATCGAGGCCATGTTGGAATGGAAACCCCTAAGTCTGTGGCAAAAATTCAAAGTTTCCTGGGGTTAGCTGGATACTACAGAAGGTTTGTTGAGGGTTTCTCCTTAATTGCGGCACCCTTAACGAAGTTATTATGGAAAGGAACACCATTTGTTTGGACTGGCAAGCAGTAGGAAAGTTTTAAGAAGCTGAAAAAGATCTTAACGGAGGCTCCGGTCTTGATTCAGCCTAAAGCAGGGAAAGAGTTCACTGTCTACTATGATGCTTCACACACGGGGTTAGGGTGTGTGTTAATGCAAGGCGGGAAGGTAGTTGCGTATGCATCTCGGTAATTAAGACCACACGAGATAAACTATCCCACGCATGATCTGGAGTTGGCTGCGGTAGTGTTCGCTCTGAAGATCTGGAGACACTATCTGTACGGGGAGAAGTCCATTATCTACACCGACCACAAGATTTTAAAGTATCTTCTTACTCAGAAGGAGCTAAATTTGAGGCAGCGGAGCTGGATTGAACTATTAAAGGATTACGACTGCTCGATCGAGTATCATCCGGGAAAAGCTAACATGGTGGCGGATGCGTTAAGTCGGAAAGTGATATTGAATTTGAGAGCGATGTTTGCCCATCTCAGCTTGTATGATGATGGGAGTGTGCTAGCTGAACTTCAAGTAAAGCTGACGTGGGTTAGTCAGATTAAAGAGAAGTAGTTATTGGATGATGTCTTGAGTGCTCGACTTCTACAGGTACAGAATGGTGGGGTAGAGGATTTTGACTTGAACAGTGATGGGGTTCTAAGTTTCCGTGAGAGGGTTTGCATGCCTAAGGATGTTGAGTTGAGGCAGATGATTCTTCAGGAGGCGCATAGTAGCCCGTATGCGATGCATCCCGGAGGGAATAAGATGTATCGGGATCTGCGTGAACAGATTTTGGTGGCTGGATTGAAGCGGAAATTACCGAGTTTGTGGGAAAGTGTTTAACGTGCGGCGGTGAAAGCAGAGCATCACCGCCTTCAGGGTTATTGCAGCCGGTGAAGATTCTGCAGTGGAAGTGGGAGAGGATAACGATGGACTTTGTTAGTGGACTACCTCTCATGCCTACTAAGAAGGATTCGGTATGGGTGATTGTAGATCGGTTGACAAAGTCTGTAACACCCCAAAACCCGGTCAATACACCACGACCGAATTTGGCATGTCACGAAGGAAAACGTTTCAAGAAAATTGAGTTAACGATTAAATTTTAGTGAAAATTTCTTTATTATTCTATGTTTGTAGAAATCCAAAGTATAATAAGTTAAAAATCGATAATTTACTTTGAAATTCGTAAATAAGTCTTTAATACTTAGTTGCAGATCCATAGATTAGAAAACCTTTTATAATTTTAAAAGAAACCCAAGCGATTATTTTGAAAACCGTTTCTAATTGAAACTTGGAAACTTAAGTTTTGGAAAAATAGTATGAGTTATCTAAAACACTTAAATTGTTAAAAATTTATCAAATGATTTATATTAACCGATGGTAACGTTTTGAAAACCATTGCATTTTGTAGTTTAGAAAACTTTGTGCTCAAATTATCATATCAACCATGTATTTTATAAGCCATGTTAAAATCAAATCCAAAGCATATAAATAATCCATAAAATAAATAACATAATTAAAGAGGCCTTATTACAATTTCAAATAGAGATGAAAAACCAAACTTAAATAAAATATAATACCCAAACCAAAATCCGTGTAAATCAAATTTTTATTGCATGGCCTCCTCGAGTCTATCCGGCTCCTCATCCGCGGTTTACGAATCACCTGAAAAGATAAGGGAGAAGGTGAGTCACCAAGACTCAGTGCATAATCCTTCCCCCGGTTGATGCAACATACTTACACAATTATAACCAAGCAATATATATAATGCACCCCAAACCTAGCCATCCATAACGCCCTTTTCTACCCCGTGTGGTACCAAACCACTGGTGGTGCCAAACCACTGGTGACCCAAAGTCACGAATAATAAAGTTGTGGGGCCAACCCACGTGTGATACCAAATCACTGGCGTCAATCCCATAATATCAAATGTGGGGCCAACCCACTGTGGTACTAAGCCACTGGGACGAGACGCTATGAGGTGCCAAACCTCTGGTGTCCCAAAGACACGAAATAATATGTGGTACCAAACCACTAGAGGTGCCAAACCTCTGGTGTCCCAAAGACACGGATATCAAATCCTTCCCCCTCCTCTCATATCACCCATACGATGCAACATTTATACAAATCATGCCATTATGCTTTGTTAGGAATCACATAACAAATATATCATAAATAGTATCATCATGCATCATATTGCAAAAGTCTTATCGAAACGGACTTACCCGATTCCTTGCTTATACTCTTACGGTATCATATCGAGATTTTCACAGTTTTCGACTTTAAAACATGATCAAATTATTAATATACTACCAAGTTATAAAATGTGTAAGTTACACACCTGTCACTAGCGAAATCACTAAATCCCGAAGACCCGATCTATCGCACTAGATCTCCTTGTCCTACATTCGGCCAATACTTAGATTAATAACATAGACCATTCGGCCATACCACAAAATTTCGAAGGGTGAAATATCGCATAACTAACAAAATCCTTACTCTTGACTTACCAAAATCGATTGTCAGAGAATTGAGGCTTAGATCGATTGCTTCCAAAGTCCCGAAGAGTCTAGAAGAAAATCGGTTCCTATGGTTAGAACCTTACTAACAAATGCTCAAAATTTGGCTTTTGTCCTCATGAGAAACGATAGAGAGAAAAGAAAAGGAATAAGGAAATTCGGCCAATACATTTACCTATCTTCAAAACCGATTATAGATGAACCCAAAGAAAATCTACCCTTGTTGATATTCGACCAAAATAACACCGTAAGAGAGAAAGAAGATTCGGCTATGGTGGATAGAAGACAATCAAATGAATTCGGCTAGAGTGGATAAAGAGAAAGAAAAGAAAAGTGAAAATAGGAGAAAGAGGATTCGAAAATAAAAGAAAGAAGAAAATGGAGCGAAGAAAATAGAATGGGAGAGGGATGCTTTCAACTTTGAGCAAAAGTGGAAGAAAGAAAAGAGAATTGGGGAGGAGGAGGATTCGGCAAAAAGAAAGTAAAAGAAGAAATGTGGGTTTTGAACAAATATGAAAAGAATGAAAAAGAAGGATGAGAACAAGAGAGGTTCGGCCAAGTACAATGGTGGTTTCGGTTTTTTTTTACTCAATATGGTGTACTAGGGAAATTGGCAAGGCTCCAAAAGGGTTTTTCAGCTAGACACAAAACAATGAATAAAACCAATACCAAAACAAAATTTTACCTTATTTCCAAGAACACATTCGGCTAGGGAGAGTGTTTGTGGAGAGAAAAGAAAAATGCTCAAATGCTTAGGAAGTTTTTTTTTTTACTAACAAACTACCAACCTACCAAACCTTCAACAAATTCGGTTAACCCCCCTAGACCAATATGCCGTCCACATACATGGACTAGATTGCCATTAAAAAGCTTCCAAAACCTCATCCTTAATCCAAGCCTTATGTCCCCTTATCCTTCCTTAATCCATATGATTCCTTTCCCAAAGTTCAAGCTTTCCTAATATATTATTCAACTTGCCATAAAAAAAAAATTAAAGTCCAACTTACCATATGTAAAGCTTGGCCGACACTTAAT
Source organism: Gossypium sturtianum (assembly GCA_025698515.1). Classification (NCBI taxonomy): domain Eukaryota; kingdom Viridiplantae; phylum Streptophyta; class Magnoliopsida; order Malvales; family Malvaceae; genus Gossypium; species Gossypium sturtianum. The sequence continues at coordinate 58,882,723 of CM046955.1, forward strand.
GTAAAGGTGCATAAAAATAAAGTCTTCAAAATGCACTCCATGCTATTCGAACCACTCCCCTCAAACAACCATTCATGCGTCCTATCCACCTTGCCAATAACTCATCATGTGCTAAATTTAACACTTAAATTAACTTAAGTGTCAAGTTCACCTAATCCACTTCACTAAATTTTAATACTAAGAATTATTCTAGCTTCATAAATAAAATCAAGGCTTCTCAAGACTATGCTAACACACAAAATTCATACCCGAGCCAACACAAATAATAAGATGATACTCTAATTTTTAGGATGTTACAATTCTACCCCCTTAAGAAAATTTCGTCCTCGAAATTACTCGCTCAAAAGAGTTGAGAAGCCTTTGTCTCATCACATCCTCCGGTTCCCACGTAGCTTCTTCTACGCCATGGTTCCGCCATAATACCTTCACTAATGGAACTGACTTCTGCGCAACACTTTCACATCTCGATCTAGAATCGCAGACTGGTTCCTCTTCCACCGCCGATCTGGACTCACCTCTATTTCCTCATCGCCACTACATGCGATGGATCGAACGATAGCGTCTAAGCATGGAGACATGGAACATATCATGTATCCGACTCACTCGATGGCAACTCGAGGTGATAGGCTACTGGTCCCACTCGTCTCAACACCTTATACGGCCCAATAAACCTTGGACTTAACTTGCCTTTTTTCCCAAATCTTAACACTTTCTTCTATGGTGAGACCTTCAAAAAAACCTTGTCACCCACGGCAAACTCTATATCCCTCTGCTTGAGATCGGCATATGACTTCTGCCTATCCGAAGCTTCCTTGCACGAGCCCGAATCATCTTAACCTTATCCTCAGTCTCGCAAACCAACTCTGGTCCTAACATCGGACGCTACCCAACTCCTGCCCAGCATGTAGGTGTGCGACACCTCCTACCATACAACGCCTCATATGGTGCCATCTTAATGCTTGCTTGATAACTATTGTTGTATGCGAATTCAGCTAATGGCAAAAACTCTTCCCAGATGCCTCTGAAATCCAAAACACAACCTCTCAACATATCCTCTAAAATTTGTATAACTCTTTCCGACTGCCCGTCAGACTGTGGATGAAATGCCGTACTGAAATCCAATCGCGTACCCAAAGCTTGATGTAACGCTCTCCAAAACCTCGACGTAAATCTAGGATCTCTGTCTGAGATGATCGACACTGGTACACCATGCAACCTTACTATCTCCGCCACATACAACTTAGCTAACTTCTGAAGCGAGTAATCCACCCTTACCGGAATAAAATGAGCTAACTTAGTCAAACGATCCACAATCACCCAAACTGAGTCCTTCTTACTTGGCGTAAGGGGTAATCCACTGACAAAGTCCATAGTGATCCTTTCCCACTTCCACCTGTGGAATCTTCATGGGTGAAGTAACCCAGACGGCAATCGATGTTCGCGCTTGACCTGGCGACACGTCGGACATTTACCCACAAACTCGCCATTACCTCCCTTGCACTGCCACCAAAATCGCTCTCTTAAATCTCGATACATCTTGCTACCTCCGGGATGCATAGCGTATGGGCTGCTATGTGCGTCCCGAAGAATCATTTGCCTCAACTCAACATCCTTTGGCATACAAGCTCTTCCTTTAAAACACAATACTCCATCCCTGAACAAACTATAATCCTCTAAACCACCATTCTGAACCTGCAACCTCTGATCATTCAAACTATCATCCTCTAACTGTTTTTCCTTGATCTGCTCTAACCAAGTCGGCTTGACTTGCAATTCTGCCAAAAGACTCCCATCGTCATATAAGCTAAGACGAGCAAACATCGATCTTAAGTCTGATACAACCTTACGGCTCAACGCGTCTGCCACCACGTTAGCCTTGCTCGGATGATACTCAATCGAACAGTTGTAGTCCTTCAACAACTCAATCCTTCTACGCTGCCTTAAGTTCAAATCCTTCTGAGTCAAAAGATACTTAAGACTCTTGTGATCCGTGTAGACTATCGATTTCTCTCCATACAAATAGTGTCTCCATATCTTCAAAGCAAAAACCACTGCAGCTAATTCCAAGTCATGCGTTGGATAGTTAACTTCATGTGGTCTCAACTGTCGAGATGCATAAGCCACTACCTTCCCTTCCTGCATCAGCACACATCCCAAACCAGTATGTGATGCATCACAGTAAACCGTGAATTCCTTGCCTGCCTCAGGTTGAATCAAAATCGGAGCTTCAGTCAGAATCTTCTTCAACTTGTCGAAACTTTCTTACTGCTTCTCAGTCCACACAAATGGAACTCCTTTCCTCAATAACTTAGTCATAGGTGCTGCTATCAAAGAAAATCCTCTACAAATCTTCTGTAATACCCGCTGGACCTAGAAAACTCCGAATCTCACCCACTTTGTCTTAGCGGCTTCCAATCCAACATCGCCTCAATCTTCCGAGGATCCACTCTAATCCTCACCGGTGATACTACGTGACCCAAGAAAGTCACCTCCTAAGCCGAACTCGCACTTACTAAATTTGGCATAAAGTCGCTTTTCCTCAAAATCGCAACACTACTCGCAAATGCGCATCATGCTCCTCCTCTGACTTTGAGTATACCAAAATATTGTCTACAAATACTACGACAAACTGATCCAAAAACTGATGAAATACCCGATTCATCATGTCCATGAATGCTGCCGACACGTTAGTCAACCCAAACAGCATTACCAGAAATTCGTAGTGCCCATACCGAGTGCGAAATGTCGTCTTATGGATATCAGCCTCTTTCACCTTTAATGATGATACCGGACCTTAAATCAATCTTGAGAAAACCATCGCCCTTAAGGTGATCAAACAAGTCATCTATCCTCGGCAAAGGATACTTGTTTTTGATCATCACTTATTCAATCAAGCGATAGTCTATACACATCCGCATCGAACCATCCTTCTTCTTGACAAAAAGTACCAGCGCTCCCCAAGGCGAAACACTTAGTCGGATAAAACCTCGATCCAATAATTCCTGAATCTGAGCCTTCAATTCCACTAATTCCTTCGGTGCCATCCTATACGGAGCAATAGACACTGGCGTAGTTCCGGGTAACAGATCTATACCAAATTCAACTTCACGATCCGGGAGGCGGCCCCGAAAGTTCTTCTCCGAAATACGTCAACATATTCCTTTACCGTTTGGACATTCCCCACGATGAGACTCCTTAGCTTCCAACGCACACACATGAACCACAAATGCCTCACACTCTTCCCGACCAACTTCACGACTTTCAACGCAGATACTACGTTGGATAGATAATCTCTTCTATTACCTATCATAACCACCTCTTCGCTCTCGGTGACTTCAAAACCATGCGCTTAGCGGCGCAATCCAAACTTGCTTGATACTTGACCAACCAGTCCATCCCAAGAATCGATCGAACTCCTCAAACTGCAGTTCCATCGGATCGCCTACAAACATTACCCCTTGGAGTTCTAGGGTACATCTCTATCTGACTTATTTACTTCTACAGAGTGACCTAGAGGGCTAAGAAATCTGTCATCTTCCTAGAAGTAGTCTCGAGTCTAGATTCATAGTCTCTACTATGCTACTAGCAACATACGAATGTGTCGAACCCACATCTATCAAAGCAGTATATGGTACACCAAAGATTAAGAACGTACCGGTTATAACGTCCGGTGCGTCACCCTCCTCTCGACGCCTCGCTGCATACACCAAACCAGGCTGTCTTGCCTCAGTGTTACCTGCACCTCTACCCGATGCTCCGCGGCCTCGACCAGAACCATTACCTCCTCTACTATTACCACGACCTCTCTGCGGTGACGGTCCCTCATTTCTGAACTGAGCACGACCTTGACCTTCAGACTGATTCCTGGCTAGCTTACGTGGACAATCCCTCACACGATGATCCAGTGAACCACACTCAAAACATCCTTTCCCTCCGGTCCAACATTCGCCCCAATGAAATTTTCCACATCGGTTACACTGTCTTTGGTCCACGATTAGCGATAATGTGCCTCCCAGATTGATTCGCCCACTCTGCCTAACCCTCTTCTGAGAATTACCGGGTGACCCGGATGATCCAAAACCTCTCTTATGTTTATTCTTGTCGTGCCTCTGCCTTACCGATTCCTTTATCCCTTCTAAGCTATCTTAGTCTTTTCAATTAGCGCAGCAAACTCTCGCTCCTGATGTGGAGCAATCAGCAATCTCAGCTCGTCCCTCAATCCATCTTCGAACCGAACACATCGCTCGTGCTCTGAAGCCACGATACCTCCAGCATACCGGCTCAATCTAAAAAAATTCTGCCTCATATTCTAATACGGACTTACTTCCCTGGACCAAACTCAGAAATGCCTTACGCTGCGCATAAATGTAACTAGACCCAACATATTTCTTCTGGTACGCTGCCTTAAAATAATCCCAAGTGAGATCCTCCGCTGCAGCACTATTCTGCACCGTGAGCCACCACTGATATGACTCATCCCGAAGAACCGACACTATCCCTTTCAACTTTTCCTCAGCATTCAGATCCAAGTCATCCATGATTCGCTCCGTCGCCTCTAACCAATACTCGCGTCGAGCCACACCTAAAACACCTCGAAATACCTCAGCTCCATTGGCTCGATGTCGCTCAGATACGGATTTCCGAACTCCCGCGCCTCCTCCTATTCCAGCTACCCTCTCAAGAACTCGCAGCATCGCCTGAGACACTGCGTCATCCCCCGTTTGATCCTGATGCTCAATTCCAACCGCTGGTGGTGGGGGTGGTGGTACCTCATTTTCGGATCCTTGACTGGACCTCACCGGCTCGAGACACGACCATCCTACCCCCGACCGCGCCCACAAGTAATACGACCCGACCTCGAGTACTCATGTCTAAAGTCTCGACTTATCCGATTTAAAAGTGTTATGCATTAGTCATTATTCCACTTTCTTTAAAACACGCTTTATGAATAATTTTAATAAGAAGTTGTTTCGCGAGTACATTCAACCTATAATTTTGGGTCTCTAGAGTAATTTCTACTACTATTCAGTCATGCCATCATCATTATAATCATATCATCAAAAGCAACAGTTTGAGATACTTACCCGGGCGGATCGGTGCTGGAGACTCGGTGCCATGCCTTTCCAACCATATAATTTTAAACAAAACATTTTAAGACCATACTTTAAATCATTTTGGGCCTCGGGCCACAACCGAGCTTTTGAACTTGGCTCTGATACCAATTTGTAACACCCCAAAACCCGGTCAATACACCACGACCGAATTTGGCATGTCACGAAGGAAAACGTTTCGAAGAAAATTGAGTTAACGATTAAATTTTAGTGAAAATTTCTTTATTATTCTATGTTTGTAGAAATCCAGTATAATAAGTTAAAAACTGATAATTTACTTTGAAATTTCGTAAATAAGTCTTTAATACTTAGTTGCAGATCCATAGATTAGAAAACCTTTTATAATTTTAAAAGAAACCCAAGCGATTATTTTGAAAACCGTTTCTAATTGAAACTTGGAAACTTAAGTTTTGGAAAAATAGTATGAGTTATCTAAAACACTTAAATTGTTAAAAATTTATCAAATGATTTATATTAACCGATGGTAACGTTTTGAAAACCATTGCATTTTGTAGTTTAGAAAACTTTGTGCTCAAATTATTATATCAACCATGTATTTTATAAGCCATGTTAAAATCAAATCCAAAGCATATAAATAATCCATAAAATAAATAACATAATTAAAGAGGCCTTATTACAATTTCAAATAGAGATGAAAAACCAAACTTAAATAAAATATAATACCCAAACCAAAATCCGTGTAAATCGAATTTTTATTGCATGGCCTCCTCGAGTCTATCAGGCTCCTCATCCATGGTTTCTGAATCACTGAAAAGATAAGGAGAAGGTGAGTCACCAAGACTCGATGCATAATCCTTCCCTGGTTGATGCAACATACTTACACAATTATAACCAAGCAATATATATAATGCACCCCAAACCTAGCCATCCATAACGCCCTTTTCTACCAGTGTGGTACCAAACCACTGGTGGTGCCAAACCACTGGTGACCCAAAGTCACGATATCCAATAATGTGGTGCCAAACCACCTTTGGTGACCCAAAGTCACGAATAATAAAGTTGTGGGGCCAACCCACGTGTGATACCAAATCACCGGGCGTCAATCCCATAATATCAAATGTGGGGCCAACCCATCTTTGTGGTACTAAGCCACTGGGACGAGACGCTATGAGGTGCCAAACCTCTGGTGTCCCAAAGACACGAAATAATATGTGGTACCAAACCACTGGAGGTGCCAAACCTCTGGTGTCCCAAAGACACGGATATCAAATCCTTCCCCCTCCTCTCATATCACCCATACGATGCAACATTTATACAAATCATGCCATTATGCTTTGTTAGGAATCACATAACAAATATATCATAAATAGTATCATCATGCATCATATTGCAAAAGTCTTATCGAAACGGACTTACCCGATTCCTTGCTTATACTCTTACGGTATCATATCGAGATTTTCACAGTTTTCGACTTTAAAACATGATCAAATTATTAATATACTACCAAGTTATAAAATGTGTAAGTTACACACCTGTCACTAGCGAAATCACTAAATCCCGAAGACCCGATCTATCGCACTAGATCTCCTTGTCCTACATTCGGCCAATACTTAGATTAATAACATAGACCATTCGGCCATACCACAAAATTTCGAAGGGTGAAATATCGCATAACTAACAAAATCCTTACTCTTGACTTACCAAAATTGATTGTCAGAGAATTGAGGCTTAGATCGATTGCTTCCAAAGTCCCGAAGAGTCTAGAAGAAAATCGGTTCCTATGGTTAGAACCTTACTAACATATGCTCAAAATTTGGCTTTTGTCCTCATGAGAAACGATAGAGAGAAAAGAAAAGGAATAAGGAAATTCGGCCAATACACTTACCTATCTTCAAAACCGATTATAGATGAACCCAAAGAAAATCTACCCTTGTTGATATTCGACCAAAATAACACCAGAAGAGAGAAAGAAGATTCGGCTATGGTGGATAGAAGACAATCAAATGAATTCGGCTAGAGTGGATAAAGAGAAAGAAAAGAAAAGTGAAAATAGGAGAAAGAGGATTCGAAAATAAAAGAAAGAAGAAAATGGAGCGAAGAAAATAGAATGGGAGAGGGATGCTTTCAACTTTGAGCAAAAGTGGAAGAAAGAAAAGAGAATTGGGGAGGAGGAGGATTCGGCAAAAAGAAAGTAAAAGAAGAAATGTGGGTTTTGAACAAATATGAAAAGAATGAAAAAGAATGATGAGAACAAGAGAGGTTCGGCCAAGTACAATGGTGGTTTCGGTTTTTTTTTACTCAATATGGTGTACTAGGGAAATTGGCAAGGCTCCAAAAGGGTTTTTCAGCTAGACACAAAACAATGAATAATACCAATACCAAAACAAAATTTTACCTTATTGCCAAGAACACATTCGGCTAGGGAGAGTGTTTGTGGAGAGAAAAGAAAAATGCTCAAATGCTTAGGAAGTTTTTTTTTTTTACTAACAAACTACCAACCTACCAAACCTTCAACAAATTCGGTTAACCCCCCTAGACTAATATGCCGTCCACATACATGGACTAGATTACCATTAAAAAGCTTCCAAAACCTCATCCTTAATCCAAGCCTTATGTCCCCTTATCCTTCCTTAATCCATATGATTCCTTTCCCAAAGTTCAAGCTTTCCTAATCTATTATTCAACTTGCCGTAAAAAAAATTAAAGTCCAACTTACCATATGTAAAGCTTGGCCGACACTTAATGTAAAGGTGCATAAAAATAAAGTCTTCAAAATGCACTCCATGCTATTCGAACCACTCCCCTCAAACAACCATTCATGCGTCCTATCCACCTTGCCAATAACTCCTCATGTGCTAAATTTAACACTTAAATTAACTTAAGTTTCAAGTTCACCTAATTCACTTCACTAAATTTTAATACTAAGAATTATTCTAGCTTCATAAATAAAATCAAGCCTTCTCAAGACTATGCTAACAAACAAAATTCATACCCGAGCCAACACAAATAACAAGATGATACTCTAATTTTTAGGATGTTACAAAGTCCGCTCATTTCATACATGTTCGTGTTGACTACCCATTGCAGAAGTTAGCTAAGCTGTATGTGGCAGAGATTGTGAGGTTGCATGGGGTACCAGTGTCGATCATATCGGATAGAGACCCTAGGTTTACTTCGCGGTTTTGGAAGGCACTGCATCAGGCATTGGGTACAAGACTAGACTTCAGCACAGCTTTTCATCCACAGACTGATGGTTAGTCTGAAAGGGTAATTCAGATCTTGGAAGATATGTTGAGAGGTTGTGTCATAGACTTCAGGGGTAGTTGGGGAGAGTTTCTACCGTTGGCAGAATTCGCTTACAACAACAGCTACCAGGCTAATATTCAGATGGTGCCCTATAAAGCGTTGTATGGACGGAGGTGTCGTACACCTACTTGCTGGACAGAGTTGGGTAGGCGTCGGATCGTGGGTCCAGATTTGGTTTCAGAGACAGAGGAAAAAGTTAAGTTGATTCAAACTCGGTTGAAGGAGGCTTCCGACAGACAGAAATCCTATGCTGATTTGAAGCTTAAGGATATAGAATTTGCAGTGGGTGATCAAGTCTTCCTGAAAGTTTCACATTGGAAGAAAGTTTTGAGGTTTGGACGGAAGGGCAAGCTAAGTCCCAGGTTTATCAGGCCTTATCAGGTATTGAAATGTGTGGGACCAGTGGCGTACCATCTTGAGTTGCCTTCGGACTTGAAACAAATACATGATGTGTTCCATGTCTCGATGTTGAGGCGCTATCATTCAGATCCGTCTCACATTGTGCCAGTGGAGGAGATTGAGATAAGACCAAACCTGTCCTTTGAGGAGGAACCTATGCAGATCTTAGATCGAGATGTTAAAGTACTGAGAAGGAAATTAGTTCCTTTGGTCAAAGTCTTGTGGCAAAATCATGGTACGGAAGAAGCTACGTGGGAACCTGAGGATGCAGTGCGGCGGCAATACCCTCATCTCTTTTGATCAGGTAAATTTCGAGGCCAAAATTTCTTTAAGGGGGTAGAACTGTAACATCCGGGAATTAGGGGCTTTGCATTTATATGTTTCTGTGTGGTTGGTATGCTTTATGTGTTAATTCGTGATGTTTGGGGTCTCCGGGAAGGCTCAGGATTAAACTGAAGCTTTGGCAAAAATTTCATTTTGGGCACTTTAGGGGAGAGAGCTAGTTGGGACAGGCCTTAAGGATTAATGCTTGTGTTGGTTGACACAAGATAAGGAGTGGTAAAGTGGCAAGGGGATGCCTAGGGAGCAAGGGGGGATGACGCCTCAAGAGGAGCTTGGAGGAGGTGGGAGTAGGTTCGAGTCGCATAGTTGGCTTTTTGGAGTTTATTTTTGGGTGTTAGGATGGAGAGGTGGTGGTTTCGGGTTGGACTTTGAAGAGTGGGAGTTGAATGGGTCAAATTTTTTGAATGTATGGCCATGAGAGAAAGCTGGAGTGGAATTATTCAAACCAATTCAAGTGATGGGAAGAGAGTGAATGTAGGAGTTGATCAAGGGATTTGGTGGTTTTTTGGGGGAAGTGGTGACCGAATGTGGTTGGGATGTTGAGGGAGTTTCGGTTTGGGGCTAGGTGAGGTGAGTGTGCCGAAAGTTCTTTGGGACTTAGACTTCTTTTTCTTTTCTTTTGAGCATTATTGGTCATAAGGGTGTGCCGTCCCTTAAGTGTTCATTTTGGAGAATTTAATTAGCCGAATCAACCTTAGGAGCTCCTTCTTTTCTCTCTTGCTTTGGTGAACATTTTTGCTTCTTTTCTCATCTTTTCAAAACTGAAACTTCAACTCACTCTCAAAGGGTTTTCTCTTCTTGTTTTCTTCCTCTTCTCATATTTCTTTCTCTTCAACCGAACCTAGTGCCCCATTTTTCTTTTCACCATGTGTCACGAGTTCTTCTTCAAAGCTGAAACACCTTCTTGGTCCTTTTATCTTCCATTTGTTTCTTCAAAGCCGAAACCTTATTCTTTCTCTTTGGGTTGTGTTATTTTTCATTATAGCTGAATCTCCTTTGTGTGTTCATTTCTCTTCGTTCGTTCTTATTTCTGTGGATTGCCGTCACTTATTTTTCTAGCTTTCTCAAATCGGCTTCTTCCTGTTTAGTGGTAAGTAGTCTCCGTCTTCATTTTCAATTCTTTTCCCTTCTCTTGCTGGTGGTAAAACCGAAGGAGTTAACTTGTACTTTGATGCATTGGCCGAATATAGGAGGGGATCTCATCTTCGCATTCTTTTCTGCATCTAGCTAGTGTTTGGAGGTCGATCTATGTAACATCCCAAAGATGGGGCTATTTGGAATTAAATTATTTTTCTTATGTTGAACCACTGTGATATTATTTATGGAATAATAAAGGTTAATTAAGGGTCTTGAGTAGGCTCGGTTTAGTAGAAAATTTTTATTTGGAAGCTTTAAAGGTAGGGAGCCTTAGCGGCTAGGGGTTACAAGAATAAATAGAGGATTTAATGGCATAAAAATCAGCTTGGAAAAGTGGCAAAAGGAGGGCCACTTAGGAGCTACATGTGACGCCACAAGGGATAAGGGAGAGCCTTGGTTCGAGTCACAAGATTCTCATTTTTGCTCTTTAAGTGGGACGGCAATAAGAGGGAGAGTTTTCTCTCTTTAATCTCTTTTTATTTATTTATTTAGATAATAAGATGATGGAAGATAAAGAGGATAATATGAGTATTTTAAATTGTATTTTTATTTGATTAATTCTAAGGATAATAAGGATGTATTTTATTTATTAATTAGATATTATGGGATTAACACTAAAAGGATGGTAAGAGAGAATTTAGGCCTTGGAATAATTCAAATTATTTTGAATTGGTTTAAACAATTGGCCAAGAGGAATTGTAGGAGGTTAGCCGAAATTTGAACTCCTCATGAGAGAGGAGTGGACGGCAAGTAGGAGGGGGGGTGCCGAATGCCTATAAAAACCTCAACCTACCACCTTGTTTTCTTTTTTAGCTATTAGTCGAAATTCCCAACCTCTTCCCTCCTTGTTTTCTTTTTTTTTCTATTCTCTCAAGACCTTGGCCGAAACTCCTCCCATACTTCTTCTTCATTCCCTTTTTCCACTCAAAAGCAAGCCTTGATCAATAATGAAATCAACCTTAGCGAACCTACTCCCTAGACATAACCGAATTGTCCTCCTCCATATTTTGAAGTCTTGGCCGAATATTAAAGCAAGGGTAAGTATGTGAAACTCCTCTCCCATACCCTTCTCTCTGTCGACTTGATTAAATGGAAAAGCCGAATTATTTCAGTGGCTAATCAGTGATGGAATCGATTCTGTTTAGGTGCCAGGATCTTAAGGTATACGATCCAAGCCCAGTCCCTGTCAAGTGACTTTGGTAAGGATCTATATTTATTTACTATTCGTTTAAGCCAAAGGCTAATAACTCTAGTGATGGCCGAATGTAGGAGTGAAGCAGGAGTCGCATATCAAGTACCGAAGTGAGTACTCAAGGGGTGATAGGTAAGGTTTCGGGTTCACAAGGAACCCTTCTCAATTTGGTTTGGGCCGAATAGGCCATGGTACTGACCCATGTATGTGGCCGAACATAGGGACCGATGTAGATCTAGGTGGCGACATCTCTTTTCGGGATTTAGGCGATTCGGTGGTGACAGGTGTGTACATACACACGTATAACTTGTTAATGTGCTGATTGTTGTGAATGCTATCTTGATTTTATGTAGCATTGGATAATATACCATATCGGTATAGATGGTGATTCAGGTAAGTACCTGTTAAAATGAATTTGTTATTCGATGCTTTTGGGAAGCATGATGTATTGATACATGAGATTTTAGTATGTGATGACATGAAACATATACATATGTGACTGATGTGGGATTGATGAGTGGAGGGCGTGATAATCGTGTGCCGACGGGCACCGATGTTTTGGTAACACCCGTGACTACGGTCACCAGAGGTTTGGTACCTCCAGAGGTTTGGTACCTCATAGCGACTCGTCCCCTGTGGTTAACACCACCGTAGGTTGGCCCCACTTGAGATATGGGATCGTGCGCGGTGATTTGGTATCACACGATGGGTTGGCCCCATCAAGCGATTCGTGTCTACGGACACCGATGTTTTGGTAACACATCGTGACTATATGTCACAAAGTGGTTTGGCACCACCCGGTGGTTTGGTACCACAGTGGGGTAGACGATGGCGTTTGGTTGGCTAGGTTGGGGTACATAATTTTTCGCATATTAATTGTTATATGTTGTGTATGGAAATGTCTTTAAAACGGGGGAAGGGTTACATACTGAGTCTTGGTGACTCACCTTCTCCTTTAACATTTTTCAGGTGACTCGTAGATGGCGGTTGAGGAGCCGGTTGGACTTGAGGTGGCCATGCGGTGGATTTAAATTAAATGAACCTTAATTTTAGTTATGATAAATTTTATTTCCGGTTTTTAGTTTATTTGGATGTAATAAGGCCTCCTGATATTTTATTTTTTTTTGTTATTTTTCATATGTCGAATAATTGTTTTAGACTATGATTATCAATATTAAATTAAAGTCACATGTTTTCCCAAATTAACACGAAAATGTTTTCATCGTGCCATCGGGTACACTCGATATTTTATAATAACCTGGTTGAATTAATTTTAAATAAATTCTAAGTAAGGTTTAACCAAACAATCAATTGAAAAGGTTTTCGGCAGCTAAGAATTTTTACTTTCCAAAAGTGTTTTCCAAAATATCTTCCACTGTAACAACTAGATTCGGCCATAGTGTTTGGGCCGGGTTTGGGTTGTTACAATCTAGGTAAGGGGGTTCTTACCAACTCGTTTGCCCGAAAGGCCATTTCTTCTAATCTATCTTGGAGAATCGATTCTAATGTGGGGAGTGTGTAGGGACTCAACCGATTTCCCAACACCAGTTCGTTAGCTTTCAGAATCTATCGATTTAGGTAAGAAACTTTTTCGTTATGAGTATCTATTCTTTCGTTCTTTTCGTTGCTTTAACCTGGTTCTCTGATCAAGATCTATCATGGATTTGAATGCCAGTCAAGGGAAGAAAGGGGTTGGACCCGTAGTCCCTACCCCTAAGTTTAAGAAACGTGCGTTGTCTGCCATTCGAGACTTTCCACCAGGTTGTGGGCCGGCTTCGGAGAGGGATAAGCAGATCGCGGTGATTCCCGCAAGTGAGGGTGTTAGCGAGATTGATAGCATAGGTTTTTTGTTTACAGGTGTGTAATTACCAAACTTTCTATGTTGTATAAATTGTTTATGTAAACTGTGTGAAAGCCGAAAGTTTGGTAAGAGCTATTGAGTTACCCATGAAGGCTAAAATCGTAACACCAGGTTAGTTGTCCTTCGATTAAGTCTTATAAACATTGTCGTTAGCATGGTTGTGCATGTATTCTAAATAGTAATTGTATGATATTATATTATATGTTCATTATAATATGCTTGCATGTGCATGGGATTTTGGGAATTGATAATGATTATGAAGGGAAGTGTATATCGGTGGCTCTGTCACACTATTTTGATGGCTCGGTGCCTTATTGTATATCGGTGACTTGGTCACACATTTATCGGTGGCTAGACCACATTATATCAACTTTGAGCAGCGTGACTGTTAGCATGACTGCCAAAGAGGTGTGTAGAGGATGGAGGGTTGATTGTAGAAATCCCCACAGGTGTGTTGAGGATGGACATATGGAGCGGTGTGTAGAGGATGGAATATTAGGCTGGGTTGGGTTATCATTCCGATTATTCTGATATGCTATATTGATTGGGCTTTGGCCGATTGTGATATGGGGGCTTAGGCCCACTTGTGGATTATGTGGACTAATTGCACACTGAGTCTTGTGACTCACTTTATTTGCTTAAACAAATTGCAGGTGACTCTTAGTTCAGTGGATTGGGCTGGATTGGACTCGAGGTGGCCATGCGTAGGGTATTCAATTAAAACTTTATTTTATTTATCGTTTGCTACCTTTGGAGGTTTTTGATTTGTAATAAGGCCACTTTTATTTTGGTTTTAATTATGGTTTAATTATTAAGACGTTAATATCACAAACTTGACTGATCAAACATTTTCTGAATAGAACGAAATAAAAAGGGGTTTTTCTCGAAACCTAACCAACGATTTTACAAACCACATGCAATAACAAACCTCGTGATTTCTTTAATGTAATAGAGTTTTCAAACGTCACCTAAACACAAGAATTTGGCTATATAGGAATTTTCACTAAATAATTACTAAGTTTTCAAATGGACTGTTAAACTTGATGATTTTCAAAAGGAACTTTCTAACATTCTGCAATACACGAAATTACATACAAATTATTTTTCCCATGTGACATACCAGATCCGGTCACGGCATTTGGGCCGGGTTTGGGATGTTATAGCCTGCATCAATAGCAACAATAGAGTCAGCCCTACTATGAACTAAAGCTTTACTGAAAGAGTCACCTTTATCAACCGCCAATGATGAAGACCAATTACGGGGACGTATGTTACAAGCAATGTAATAGAAGTTGGTAGGTTCCCTTCTTTTTCTTACCAACACTAAGGCTAACTCATTACTGGCCATATAAGGCCATACTTCATTGGCGGGACTCTTCGGGGATCCGCACCCAACATCAAGTTGTTGTTCGAAAACCATTAGGGCTTTGCCCTTTCAAATAGTATCAAAAAATGTTCCTAACCGTTAATAACTTTTCCGGCTTCAATGTACAACCAAAGTTCAACTGGTTATATTGCACCACAGAAATTTTAGAATTGAAAATTTATCGTTGGAGACAGGTGAACTCTCGTGGGATGGACCATTGGATGGGGAAGTTGAATTTTCCATCAAGCTTGCTCCTTACCTAGATGAACTTGTGGCAATTCAAATGGAGATTTGAAGCCCAGTTTTCGAGAATGGGTTTACGGCCCTTGCAAGTACTAAAATGGACCATTCTAACTGAGGCCCTTTGGGTGATGACCTTTAGTTGATAAATATGTTGGAATACGCCAATAAAGGGTGGCTCGCATCATTTACTGTAGTCGGTAAAGTAGGTAAGAGGTGTCCTCATAGAGAGACTAGCAAGTTGCCCCGGTGCAATCCCATAGCCCTTTAGCACTACACGGACGAAGGGATGAAAATGAAGATGGAAGATTATCTCTAACAAATACAGAAGAAGAATAAACCAATCGTTGGAATCACTTAATCAACACTCCCCTTTGACGACTTTGAAATCGTAAGCGAAGTTGGGCAGACTAATTCCCCTAGCTGCCAAGTGCTTAATCGTTTCCTCTTCAATTGTTGTACACTTAATAAGCAGGGTTTCTACCTATGTACCGACTTCGTGATTACGTGGCCTGTCGCCACCTTCTACAGTAGACCTAACCCTGCAACCCCTTCTGAGCTCAGCCACCACAGCCACTAACCCTACCTCTTATGCCTATTCTGACTATAGCCATTCGAATAAAAATAAAGCAAAGAAGATGAAGAATGTAAGATTACCCGAGGAACTAGTTGAGTTCTGGAAGGAACAACAGAAATGCTTTAGCGAAAAGATGTAGAAGAACAAAAGAAGAAGACAAATCAGAAGTAAAGAAAGTATGGATTTTGAAAGAACTTGAGCGACAAAAAAGATTTAGGGAAAAACAATATCAGTAAGCGATAGTTCCACTTTTCTACATTTGGTTATAAAGCCAATCATCCACAAGAAGTTTCATGTTTAAAAGAATTGTAATAAACTGTTCAAATCCTCCAATTCATGCTTGAGAACTGTTAGTTTCTTATGAGGATTTTTCTTAAACCCTTGGTATTCAAAACGCGTGAATATTTGCCAGTATTGATCATGTAAGCCAATATCCGCCAATCTAGATTTGCCGAGTATGTACCCACCAATTATTTTTGCAAGGCAACTATCTGTTAAGGCTAAATATTTTGACACTCCACGAGATTATCTCTTATGACTCTTTGATAAGATTATCCGGCAACACATCTAATCGCAGAAATTTATTTGTAGTGCAACTATGTGCTCGTACCTATTCAAGAAAGTATTATGTATAAAGATTATGTATCACTAGTCGCACTGCAATTTGTACGGTTTAATTAGCCAAGTACCAAGGTACAAAGACTATTCAAAGTATTTCACGTAAAGTTATTTGTTATTATGTGCCGTCTTAGTATGTTTTTTTCTTTCCTGATTGGGAGTATTTAATTAGAGTCAGATGACGCCGCCCCTTCTTTGTTGCCTTCCTACCAGTAGATTGGGTTGGGCCGTGTCATCTTTGTAACAGCCCAAAATAGGGCCTAGTCGGAATGGTTTCGAGACCACAAACCCGAAGTAAACATATTTAATTTATGATTATTTTAGAGTCTATGATATGTTTGGGTGATGGTGTACAAATTTTGTTAAGTAATTTTTATCGATAAAGTGCCCAATTTTATTATTGGGATTGAATTGCATTAATTGCAAAATATGAGTTCTAGAACATAAGTACTTGTTTTAAATGGGGGTTTAAACTAGAGGTCTTTAAATGGCAAATAGACCATCATATTTTGTTATGGACAAAACTAGTCATGGAAGGGTAAAAATTAAAGGTTTAGTAAAAATGGCATTTTTGTCATTTGGGTGTTTTAAGGCATAAAAGACAAAATTGAAACCCAAAAATCTGCTTATTCTCTTCTCCATGCTGTCGAAATTTTCAAGAAGCCATGGCTAGGGTTTCAAGCTTTTTCAAAGCTCAATTGTAAGTGCATTTGAGCCACTTTTTAATGTTCTTCGTATTTTTAGATCCTAGAAGCTTAACCTTTCTATTTTTACCATTTATTTGCATGAAAAATGAAGTTTAAAAATTGACCCATGCTAGATATTTGTGCATTTTGATGTTTAATGGTAGAATAAGGGTGCACGAGGTTAGGAGAACGATTTTTGCTAAGTGATTTTCGTTGAAAATGGTTAAAACGGGTTAATTAGTAAAAGTTGTAAATGCTCCTAAAAGTGTGAAATAATAAGAATTTGAGGTTTATTTGGAAGAGAAAAAGGTTCGGCTGACCTTGAATTTTATAGAAATTGAATAAAAATCATATTACGAGCCTAGGGGCAAAATCGTAATTATGAGAAAGTTTAGGGGCAAAATTGTAAATTTCCCGTAGTATGATTTTTGTATTAAAATGAGTAATGTGAGTGATAATTAAGTGAAATGTGACATTTTAGATCAAAGAAATCGAGATTTGGACCAAGTACGGGGAAATGTCAATCAAAATGACCGATTCGCGTCGAGGTAAGTTCATATGGTTAGTCTATAGTGAACGATTATTAAATTTGAATTGAGATGATGTATTATTTTATATATGTTTGTTATCTAATCATGACTTTATGCAAGTACGAGATTGGATTGAAGAATCAATCGTGAGAAATGCAGGGTCAAGTACATTCGTACTACGACTCGTGATGAATTGACCGAAAAGACCATGGTTGGACCATGGCAGTGAGTGTGCCAGTGTAAGACCATGTCTGGGACATGGCATTGGCCTCAAGTTGTGTCAGTGTAAGACCATGTCTGGGACATGGCATCGACACCGAGATGAGTAAGAGCTAGTGTAAGACCATGTCTGGGACATGGCATCGGCACGGACAGAGGAGAGTCAGTGTAAGACCATGTCTGGGACATGGCATCGGCTCGAGATGAGTGCCAGTGTAAGACCATGTCTAAGGCATGGCATCGGCACCGATATGTGATCCCATGTAAAACCATATCTGGGATATGGCATTGGTGTCCTACCAGGTGTACAAGATATCCCGAACATCCTTAATATTACAAGTAGTTTAATGGGAAATTCAAGGAGTATGCTCAAGATAAGTAAGAATAGGATATGTGAGTATTATGACTAGGCATTGTATGTATCTGAGACTCATAAATAATGTGCTCGGATTATGATGCATTTTTGATAAGGATGCAAACGAGTAAGATGTGTCTATGATCACTTGATTTTTATGTGCCAAGTTATAATATGCTTTGGTGTAAGTGTGTATAAATGAAAGTGAACACAAAGAATTAATGAATGAGTGAAATTGACATTAAAACAGTTGTGGGCAGCAACATTAGTATAACTTTGAAAAATCACCAAAAATGGTGGAAATTGAATTAAAGTCTAGGTGAGATATGAAATTAAAGCTTAATGAGTCTATTTTTTTTATAAACGAAACAGAGTAAGCAAAAGAAGTGTGAATTATGAGATATTTGAATTTTAGTGAGATAGGGTCAGAATGAGTTTTGGAATCCCCTGTTCCAACTTTGGAAAATCAGTAAAAATTGTACAAAAATAATTATGGAGTATAATTCATATTATTGAAATAATTAATAAGTCTATTTTCAAGAGAAAAAAATGAGAACATCATATGAATTTTATACGAGGAGAAAATTGATTCGTAGTGAAGAAGTGGTAGAACTGTTGGACAGCGAAACAGGGGTAAATTTAATGAATAAACTGTACTAATTGGCTAGACCAAAAATTCTAAAATTTCTATGGTATGAAGTTATGTGAGTCTAGTTTCAGGGAAAATTAACGGTTCTTCATTCGGAGCTCTTTAGCTCGAGAAATAAATAATTTAGTGACAGTGACTCAAGTAGACATATTAATGTGAACATGAGTAATAAGGTGTGAGCATGTGATATAATGATTATATCATCTTAAGAAATTATATTGAGGATTTATCCACACAAGTTTATTAATTTCTTATTATTTGTATATGAACTTACTAATCATTTATGCTTACTTCCCCTCTCTTTTCCCTTGCCTTGTAGTATCGCCTAGTTAGCTCGGGGATCGGTGGACGTCAGAGATTCGCTCACACTATCAATTTGAACACTTGGTATATCTAGATACATTAATTTTTGGGTTATGGCATGTATAGTAGGCTTGGTCATTTTGTCATATATGTCATATTTCTTATGGCCTAAAATGTTGGCCCTTATTTAATAAATGTTCATTTTGATTAAGGCTATTTGGAGATGGCCAATATTGATGGTTGTTATACGCCTATGATATGGTTATTCATGTATGTGGTAATTACATAATTGAGATGTTGTGGATGTGGTTTACAAATGATTTCATGAATGACGATGTGTATGGGAATGTGTATGCAAAATTGGATATTCGGGGGTCCAATTATAGCATGGTACATGTTGATGAAATGGATACAAGAGAGTTTGTGTTTTAGAGTGGGGAACTGGCTTGGAAAATAGCCAACTTCCAGGCCACACGGGCAGAGACATGGCCATGTGTCTCAGCCATGTGACAGACACGGTCTAAGAGCATGGGCGTGTGCCAAGGCCGTGTGATCCTATTTTGATGATGATGTCATAAACAGAGAGTTACACGGGTTAGGGACACGGGCGTGTGACCCCTGTTTTGACAAAATTTTCTAAATTTTCCTAAAAGTTTCCAAAGTTCTCGGTTTAGTCTCGAACCATCCTAAAGGATGTTTTGAGCTTTATAAGCCCATATTAGGGACAAAATGCATGTGTTAGAAAAGTTTTAAATTTGACAAAATTTTATTACCCGATTTTACATGTTCAAGAAATTTTAAGTCCGGTAACGCCTCGTACCCTGTTCCGGCGTTGGATACGGGTAAGGGGTGTTACAATCTTGGGTTGCAGATTTAGAATCCTTCAGTTTTCGGTCGCTCCAATTGGAATGTCTGCTGGAAGTCGTAGGTCAGAAAAGGCCCCTCGCCATCTTCTTCTCCCTCATTGTCATCGTCTTATTCTTGTTCCTCATCCTCCAGCTTGGACTGATCGAGATATGGAATGGGCACGTATTTTTTGGGAGGTGGATTAGGCACTCACATTCCTTACCTCTATGCATAATTAATGCCCACCAGGGAAATCTCTTTCATCGGGTCAACCATTCCATCTTCGATAAGTTCGTCAAACCCTTTACTTGGGGCACTTTGGTTTTGCTTTTTCTTTTAACGAATAGCAGGACATCCATCTTCTGTTTGCATCATTGGTTTCACTTGTTCACTTGTTTTCACTGAAGGTCGAAAAACTGAGCATACATAATATTGCCGAGAATAATCCTCGACGACTTCTTAAATTGTTTTGTTGGCGACATGGGAACCCTTGACCGTTTGCATAGGGTTGCCACGAGATGTAGGAAATACATTCCCCTCTTCTGGCCACTAATACATGTTAGCATCGATTGATAAATCCAATGTTCCATACAAACCTTTCCTTTTTGCAATATAGAATCAAGCAAAACCGCTCAAAAGGAGGTGATGTGAGAAACGTTTTGGGTAGGGGAGATGCGGGTGAAAATAAATTGCTTTCACATTTTGGCCATTAGAAACATAATGGCCTGATTAAACTTAACAGGTATGTTAGTACTAGCTTGGCGAGTTTATTTGCCTCGCCTCTATGTGAAATATTTTAATATTGCATTCATATCTATATCTCTATACATATATAAATCCAGATATTGCAAAAAATCAAAGGCATAGAATGGTATGCCATAAAATCGACATATTTCATGGGGCGTCACTAGCACTTCCTTGCCCCAAACTGTGACATGAGTGTACACCCCACTCGGTAGTTTACAAATTTTTCGATCTTTTAGAGAGGCATAAAACTCGTAGACTACTAAGTTGACCATCGGTTTGTTGGGGATCAAGCAGAAATTCCGCCACTGGTGGAAATCCACCAATTCCCATATTAGGTCACATTCAATCAACGAGGGATTGAACCCCTATTCTTGGATAAACGTATGATCATTCATCTGTAAATAATACCATTCCACTTTCGTGTTGTGGAAAATATTGGCATCGATTTCACTCGATGCCTTTGTAGTTTGTCGTACTTTTGGGGTGCCATTTAATATATTTAATCAAGCTAATGAAATAGTGAATTACCCTAACACGTTTTATAATAGAAAATAAAAACAGAACATCTAACCTTGTTAGGCTGTGGTTTTTTTCGTGTCGGGTTGTTCTCCCAACTAACAAGCAGCACTTTGTACTTACAAAAGAGATGAAAACTAAAAAAAACAAGAGGATGGATAACTAAAAGAGAAAAGAGAAGACCGATAGAAGAATCAGGGTTGGGATCGTGAAATCTCGAATGGCGACAGAAAGAGGGAGTGCAGTGGCCTAAAAGGGTCTTTTGGTGGTTGTTTAGGGTGTTTTGAAAGTGACATTTAGGGTAAAAATTGTCTAGTATATATAGGAAATATGACGAGCCGCGCGAAGGGCAGGCCAAAAATTGTAGAATCACGATAGCATGTCACGAAAGTGACATGTGTGTCACGACATGGCCCTTGGATTTTACATATTTTTTTGCTTTGAAGTTGCATGTCACAACACAGGGGGTCTGTGTCAGGACACGGCCTGGAATTTTCAAATTCTTAAGCTTCAAATTTTTGTGTCACACACAGGGGTATTTGTGTTGCGACATAGCCTGGAAGTCTCAAAAACTGCCTTTTTGGGTTGCATCGGACTCCGTAGTTTATGCCCAATCACCCTAAACAAGCTCTAAGAACACTTCTACTCCCTAAAACCTTATTCTTACTCTAACTAAAACTAAAAATTAAAATTACAACTCAAAAATTCAAAACACACGTAACTTTACAATATTTACAAAATTATTAATAAAGTTAGATGGTTAATTTAAGTTATGGCTACCGAATTCGTCCGGTAAATCGTTAATTTCTGTCATCGATTTTTTTGTGGCTCTATTGGTCATCTCAGTCCCTCCAACAAATTCCCACCCATCCTAGATCTTTACATTTATCTCTCTCTTTTGATTAGTATGTTCTTGCACACATGAGACTGCAAAAATACCTTCGATCAAGGTTGTTAGGGGTGATACAATATAATGAAAAAGAATCTTCCCCTAATTGTTTTTCTAGTCCCTCACTTTGGGAATCGTGGCCGCGTTTAAACTGTAACACCCCTAACTCGTATCTATCGCCAAAATAGGGTTTCAGAGTATTACCGCGTAATCGTAATCTAATCATTCATTTCAAACATTTCAAAACATGCCAAAACAATCATCCTAGGTGCCTAACCAATGTACCCTCATTGGTACTACATTTATATCATCAAAACATATCACCAATGCATCATTCAAATTAAAATTATAAACATGCCAAAATCCATCTATTTGGCCTAGCTCATATCTACCTCAAACATTAACTTAAATTCACATGCACATATCAAGCATTGCTTCAATTCACCATACCATACTATGGCTTCAAACACAAACACATGTTTACATAAATACCAAACCAACATTACACTTACAACCTCATTTACAATCCATCCACAAAATAACTATAAACTAGACATCCTAGGTACATCCTGACACAAAAGATAAACATCACCACATTTGAGTTCGAGATCGTTGCTAGATGCTGAATCGGCGATCAAAAGAGAAGTACCTAACCTGCACATGGAAAATAAAGTCGTACGCTGAGTAAAAATCAGTGATATTTCTATATTCACAATTTAATTATAAACACATATTAATGACTAAGATCACAACTATCATATGCCAACCTTTTGAATTCATACATATTAGCACATCATTTCATACGCCATTCAATTTACACATGCTATCATATGTCATTTGATTAACAATGTCCCAATTCACACAATTGCTATATAAATAATTATTCACATATCAAACCACATTTCATTTAAACAATAGCATTATCCATTTCATATTCAATTCTTTTGTATATGACTCATATATTCCATGTGTTTACAACATATTTCACATTCCATTTTCAATTCACTATATCACTTCCATTTCTCATACCATGCCATTTCAATATCAATTATAGAAATTTATTATTTATTTACCCCTATTAACACGACTCAAATTCGGACGGATACACGGATCCAACCAACACACCAGTTTGGCACCTAGTGCCTCATCGGATAAATCCGAAGGAATAACTGCGCCCAGCGCTATATAAATTGACACCCAGTGTCTCATCGGTTAAACCGAAGTAAATTGGCACCTAGTGCCTCATCGACTCGAAGTCGAAGAAATCCCTGAACTCTTCCTATCCTATGGCATGCCATCTATATCCGACTCAGCCCGACACAGTTAATAGGGTTCCAATTCACTTTCCAAATACAACCAATATCCAATTATCATATTTGCACATTATCACATTTACACATATATATTCATTTCAATTCAAATAATCAATACATTTATAATATATATACCAATTCAATCCATTTCAATCAACTATCAAAATTTCAAATACTCACCTCAAACACTTACCATATGCACTAAATCGAATTACAATAATTAACAACTAGGTTCAGATTATAGAAATGCAAATCGTGGATTCTGAGCTATTCGACGTCGATTTTATCCTTCCCCTTTTTAGTCTAGGATTTCGGTACGACATTAGCAACAGAATTAAAACAATTAAAATTCATCAATACAACACAATTCAATTTCATATTGAATATTTCAATTTTTACTCAATATTTGCCTAAATTTCAATTTAGTCTCTAAACCAAGACTAATTTTTATTCTTTACATTTAATTCTATATTTTCATACAAATTTCACTTTAAAATAAATTTAACTCCCTTTTTTCATTTAAACCCCTAAATTTCAAAATTTTCACAATTTAGTCCCTATTACTCAAAATTTACAATTTATTCTATAATTTAATCATTTTTCATTTCTAGCTTAAAGATATATCAATTTAATCCCTAATACTAAAACTATCCAACATTAACAACATTTAAAATCTTAATAATTGGTAAGATTTCGAAATTGGTCGGGTAGTACTTAACACCAAGATTCCAAAAATATAAAAACTACAAGAAAATGGACTAAATTGACTAACCAATTGAATTTTGAAAGTTTGAAGCCCTTAGGCCGTGCGTCTCCTTTCTTCTTTCTTTCTCTTTTTCTTTCTTAATTTTGCATGTCTTTCTATTTCTATTTCTTTATTCTTTCTTTTAATACATATTTTGTTTTATTATGCTAATTTTTATTATATAATAAATATATACATTTACTTAATAATTAAGATTTCTTAATAATATAATATATTTTTATAACACATGCCGTCCACTATACATTTATATATAGGTATAATTACTACATTGGCCCTTTAATTAATATTTAATCTATAATTCAACATTTAACTCAAATGCAATTTAGCCTTATACCTAATTAATTATAATTCAAGTAAATTCACTTAATCGAAACCTAATTAACTATATAACTAACTTTGTAAATATTTATTAAAAAAATTTACAAGTCTAATATATAGAAACGGAGTCCCGGGAATATACTTTCCGACACACTTGACTATCAGGTCGTTACAATTCTCCCCCTAATTAAATTTCGTCCCCAAAATTTACCTGAAAAGAGGTGAGGGTATTGAGATCTCATCATCTCTTCCGGTTCCCAAGTCGCTTCCTCGACACTATGACTGCGCCATAGTACTTTCACTAACGAAACTCTTTTATTACGCAACTCTTTCACCTCACGGGCCAAAATCTCAACCGGTTCTTCTTCGTACGACAAATCGGGCTGAATCTCAATATCTTACGTCGAAATAACGTGAGATGGATTCGATCGATATCTTCTAAGCATTGAAAGACGTCATGCATTTTTTGTAGTTCCGCAGGCAAAGCTAAACGATATGCAACTGGTCCACTCTTTCCATGATCTCATATAGTCCAATAAAATGATGACTCAGTTTCCCTTTCGACCAAATCTCAAAATTTTCTTCCAAGGCTAAACTTTAAGAAATACTTTATCACCAATAGAATATTCAATATCTCGATGTTTCAAATCTGCATAAGATTTATGTCTATCAAAAGTTGTCTTCAATCCATCTCAAATTTTCTTAACAATGTCTTCTGTTTCTTGAATTAATTTTGGCCTGATCATTCTTCTTTCACTCAATTCCATTGTAACACCCCTAGCCCGTATTCGTCGCCGGATTAGGGTTATGAGGCATTACCGGATAAGACATCACTCAGAATAGGCATTTTTTTTAAAACATAGCATGTACATTCAAGAGTAAAAATAATCAATACATAACATATTATATTCACATACTTAACATTCAGATCAAAGACACATACTTAACATTCAAATTAAAGCTAGCGTTTATGTATTGAATCATCCAAACAGAATGAGGTTGCACATTTTCTATTT
Organism: Gossypium sturtianum; assembly: GCA_025698515.1. Classification (NCBI taxonomy): domain Eukaryota; kingdom Viridiplantae; phylum Streptophyta; class Magnoliopsida; order Malvales; family Malvaceae; genus Gossypium; species Gossypium sturtianum. Next base: position 58,907,986 of record CM046955.1, read on the forward strand.
AAATCAAACCATACTAATCTTTATAAATTCAAACATATCTATCATCTTATACTTACCAAACAATATGACATTCATTATTTCAATTTCATTTATTAATAAATATCAAACTCATCATATACTTAATCATTTTAATACATATCATTAATCAAATAAACTACATGTTTAGTCACTCATTCCATGTACTATTCAAATATTATGCTAAACAACTTGAATAATTTATTATACATATCAACTATTTAAACAGGTAAATGATATACCTATTTATGTTACATTTCAAAATTAATACACCCATGTTCTTATATAACATATTAATCACATTTCCATAATCTCACAATATCCCATAAAGAACAATTCATTAACAACCATCAAATATTTCAAACAAGTATAGTCGAATACCTATATAAATACATGCATAATTTCCTAGTCACACTCTTAGGCCGAATGCATATACACCTACCTATTTGATTTTTCTATTCGAATTATTGTCACATTATATATATATCCAAATTGTTTATGAATCATATCCATTAATATCACATTCAAACATCTATCACAAAATTCATTCCATAGCCGAATGTATCTAATAACACCATCAATACAAACAAATTTATTCATAACTTATTGACTAATCCCAACCTTATACCTATTTATCCAATCCAAATCTTTATTATAACACCCCAAACCCGGTCTATGCGTTAAGACCAGACTTGGTATGCTACACAAATCGAACCTACATCTAGTCATCTAATGATTTAAAGAAAACAGGTCTTCAAAAACAATTTTGGAGATGGAGTTTATCAAAAACTGAGGTTAATTTAAAATCTATGATTTTAGAACATAGGAGTTTATAATTTGATCTCAGAGAAATAATTGGTTAACTTTTTAAAGAAATTTAAAAGAGTTCAAAAGAAATTTGAAAATGAAATTTATAAAAGAGTTTTCACCAACATTTTTACGAGATAGTGATATTTAAGAAAACCCATTTTTATACGTAAATTAAAGAAAACATTTATAAACTTAAAATAGTCCTCTTTAAGTATCTAAAACATATTAAAATCCATCCACGAAATAAAATCCATAAAAACAATACTAGAGGCCTTATTACATTGCTAAAATAGTAATTAAGTAAAAATACTAAAGAGTAGTTTAAAGTTCATAAAAACCATCATTTGAAGTATGGCCTCCACGAAGTCATCCTCGGCCCAAGCCTCCATCAATTATTATTACCTGAGAAGGGTAAGAAAATGGGGTGAGTTACTTAGAACTCAGTGTGTAACCCACTTACCAAATCCACTGGGCCATATCATCAAAGCATTTTATTGGGCTTGAGCCCATTAACGAATTTAACAATATAGTAATTAAAAATGCATGCATGCAATGCGATTCCCAACCAAGCCTAAATTTCCATCCGCTACACACCACCCGTACCAACCAAAGACACTGTGGGGATCAAGTCAACCCACCCCGCCAACACACCAATCGCATGCATAAAGCCATTTAAAATGTTTGTGGCTGAGCCACCCGAACTAGAATTTGTGGAAGAGCCACCCGAACTAGATTGTGGTAGAACCACCAGAACTTCTCTTCAATTTAATCCCAACCCATGCAATCATGTATACATAAACAAAGCTTAACAATTTACATATGATAATTTCAACATAAGGCCCATACTACAAGTTGGACCATTTCTCAATTTGGCCCATATGGTAATTTATCAAATCGGCTCCTTAAACAATCTAGCAATTCGGCCCATTAAGCAATCTAGCAATTTGGCCCATTAATCAATCTAGCAAATTGGCCCATTAATCAATCTAGCAAATTGGCCCATTGCCCATTAAGCAATCTAGCAATTTGGCCCATTAATCACATGAGGCCCAAAAATTACTTTTTAACAAATTAGCCCATTGAGGGCGATTCCGTAATTTCCACGACTTTAATACCGATTTCATGCACTTACACAAAAAGTGTTAATATACCGTATTTTTTTGATTTTACCAACTTTATGAATTTTTATTCTAAAGCTTACGGTATAACATCTAACACATGAGATAAGTGTGAAATTACACACCTGATTATGGTGAAAACTATACTTTCCCGCTCGTCGATACCTAAATACGTGTCACGTTTGATTAGAACACTAATACTTATTATAAATCTATACTAAAGATAAGCGATCTAGATCTTTACCCTCGGAATCTCGAACCACAACTATTTGTCGGTTCTCCCCGGTTGATGGTTCATAACCTGATGGAAAATCTCGAACAGCTAATGGCTCCGAACTACGAACAACTTTAAATAATCGATTCTCTTCGGATGAGGGTCGTCCACAACCCGGTGGAAAGTCTTGGATTGCTGAAACAGCCCTTCGCTTGAATCTATAGGGAATAGCAGAACCGCCCCTCTTCTAATCACTATTCACCACTCTTTTCGACCCTATCTTGTTTGCCTTAAAATTTCGAGTGATTTCCTAAGGATCCCTATATAAAAACTTTCAGTTATAACAAACCCAATTGAAAATCATTGATAAAATCGAGAGTGATCATGAAATCCATGAAGAGTTCCTTTTTCTTTTACCTTAATAGATGATCCGAACTTGAATAACTTGAAGATAACTTTGACGAGATGGGGATTCGGCCCTCCACTATATCACTAAAAGAAAAACGAAAAGAAATCATCTAAAAGAATGAACGATTATCGATTTAAAGGCTCTTCTAAGCCAACCTATAGATTCGGCCAAGGTGACCAAATAGCAAAAGAAAACAAGGAAGATGATTCTTACCGGTTGTCCAAAGTTGAATAGAAGAAATGATCGAGAATAAAGTCTATGAGGAAAAGAAGATTTGGCTATGTTTTAATGGTAAGGGAAAAATAATTTCGGCTATGGAGGTGGTCTCTAACATTTGGCCATGGAAGAACTAAGAAGGAAAAAAATGTGTTTGAAGGATGAGTAAAATGGAGAAGAAAAGAGAATAGAGATGAGATGTTTATGATTCGGTTTTCAAGGGTGAGAAAAGAGCAAAAAGTAAGGTTTGGAACAATGTGCATTCGACAATGGGGAATAAAAAAGAAAAAGAAATGGTCTTTTGTGTTTGATTATTTCGGCACTAGAAGATAAACACAAAATGAAGCACTTGAGAGGTTGGCAAAATGACCAAATGGTCAAAAAGAAATGACCAAATGAAACAAAACAAAGTTGTTTTCTCCAAGCATATGGCACATTCAGCTAAGAGAGAAAAAGATGAGAGGAAATGGGTGTTTTGGGAGAGCAAAAATGACCAAATGGGATTCTATCTAGCTACCATCCTTACCCAAGCTTACCACCAAAATTTCGGCTCCCCCTTAGTCCAACAAGCCGTCCAAGTTCATGGACAAGTTGGCCATTCCAAGTTTCCAAAACATAACCCTTAAAATATGCCTTGTGTCCCCCCTACCTTCCAAACGCTTAGGATTTCTTTCCCCAAGTTCCAAGCTTACCTTAACCATAAAAATAAAAGTCTAACTTACCAAATTTGATGCTTGGCCGACACTTGCTAGGAAAGAGCAAAAATAAATGTCACAAAATGCATTCCTAAAGATTCGAACCTCTTCCCTCAAGCAACACTTATGGCGCCAACTCCACTTTACTACTAGCTCATCTTATGCTAGTTTTTGACACTAAATTTCCTTAAACATCAAGGTCACTTGATCCACTTCAATAAAGTACTCATTACTAATTTTTTTTTTCTAATTCCAAATAAATCCCGAGCCTTCTCAAAACTATATTAAACACACAAATTGAATCATTCACAAGCTAAGCACCAAAAACATGCAACATATCGATACTCAATTTTTAGGATGTTACAACATCATATAAGTACATACACTTACTAAAACTTATTACACATAAATTACACTTAACCACAACCAAAATGTCTATATGTATACATTTGGTTTAGTCCACTTCTTAATAAGTCATTCCATCGTACAAAACATATCAAATATACATATTTAAATCACATAACTGAGTTCAACATATCTAACTTAAAAACATATCACATACTTACCTATCATGAACATATACCTTAATCAAATATGCATATATAGAAACTCATTTTCAACGACCAATATCAACCATAAACACAGAACCCAAATCAATCAAAAGAAGATAAGCCATCTTCGCATGGCCATTATTTACATACAAAGCATCTAATTCCTATTCCACCTTTTACTATGCTATACATGCCATATATTAAAATTTCCAACTTAGTAAAATACCAAAGGAAACTGTCGATAGTGTGAGTAGTCTTGCTGACGATCCCCGAGCTCGTAACGTATATCCAAATCTATAAACAGAAGTAAATAAGTGTAACAGTCCGGTTTATACCCTAGTCAGAACAGTGGTTTCGGGACCACAAATCCGAGTCTGTATAATATTTTAATATTATTTTCTGAGCCGTTGATAAGTGACTAAGCATGTGTTAAATTTTTGTAAGTTAATTTGTCCGTCTGTGTGTTTAATTGACAAATAGGATGAAATTGCATTGAATGTGAAATTTGCTTGCTATTTGCTAAAGTACTAATGTGTTGTGGCTTTGTTAAGGTGGAGTCCTTATGTTGTTATTATGCCAACTTATAGTTAGTGGATGAATGAAAGACAATCATGCCCTTATTACATGTTTGTTTTATTTGTTTAATGAAAGGCTAAATATGTAAATGAATTATTATGTATGTTATATTGGATAAAACATAACAAAATGGCCATTTTTAGTTCATCTTTTAACCGAAATAAGAAAAAGAGAAAGCAAGGGTTGAGTTTTACATATTTGGCCATTTGAGAGCCAAATTAGAGGTATGTTTTCGGTTGGTTTTCGATAATTTCTACGTTTTTGTAATCGTTGTTTTGAGAGCTACAAAACCTATGTATTAATTTCATGAATTGATGATGTTTGTGTAAAATGCCATTGATGCTATGTTGAGCTTTGTGATGTTTTGTGGTGTTAAATGATAGATATGTATTTGATGAACATACTTTGTTCTTGAATTTTGGATGAATTTATTTAATTAGGGCTAAATTAAGAAAATATTATTTTGGAGGACTAAATTGTCAATTTGATGAAAAGTATGGGCTTGTATGATGTATATATATATTCGGCTAAGCTTGGTTGTGTATTGATTTTGTGAATTTGATGTTTTGAGAAAAATGGACTAAATTGATAAATTATGCAAATATGAGGGCTAATTTGCAAATTGCCCGAAATAAGTATTTTTGGGTTGAATTGAATGTGTTATTAAATAAAAGGGTTAAATTCTAAATATGTTTAGATCAAGAGCCGAGGAAAACGGACTTAGATCGTGGGAAAGCGAAAATAACCGAGTAGCCGTATCCATTCCGATAAACCGAATCCGAGGTAAGTCATATTGCAAATAAATGTTATTGTATTGAATTGAGTTTATTTCCATGACTATAAATGATAATGAATGCTTATGAGATGCTATGTATATGAATTTTAGGATAAGGTCGATATAGTGATAAGTCTGAGAAATCCCGTACGAACTTAGGAATACAAAGGTATCAATATCTGATTACGAGTAAGACCCTGTCTGGGACAGTGGCATCAATATCTGAATACGAGTAAGACCCTGTCTGAGACAGTGGCATCAATATCTGAATACGAGTAAGACCCTGTATGGGACAGTGGCATCAATATCTGAATACGAGTAAGACCCTATCTGGGACAGTGGCATCAATATCTGAATACGAGTAAGACCCTGTGTAACACCCTAAATTAGGGGTTGTTGAGAATTTAATTATTTTAAATATTTTCCCATGTGTGTGCTTGAAGAGTTAAATTCTAGGATTTATTTGACATGTTTAAGGGTCTAAAAATAACTTGAGCTAGGCGACCAGTGTTAAAAATTTATTTTTAAAGTGTGTACAAGGAAGGAGCTAGGTAACTATAGGGCTTAAATAAAATTTAAGGAAATTTGACACAAGGTTGTAATTGGCGTGTTGGCTTGATGACTTAAGGGCTTGCAAGGGAGGTCTTGGGTTCGAATCTTGGAAAGGGAGAATTTATTTTGTTTTTATTTTTGGGCGTTGAATGAAGGGGGCCAAAAATATGAAGGCCTTAAAAATAATTGGGGAAGGTTCGTAGCATGAAAGTCCGGTGAGTAAGAGTGGCACTGGGCGCCACTTGAGGGAGAGAAGTCTCGGGTTCGAGGAGCAAGGGAACGTTTCTATTTTGGGTTTTTTGCGTTAAAGCGAGAAGGGCCGAGAGGTAGGCTTAAAATTAAAAGATAAGGTGCTATGGCAAGAAAGTCGGATGGGAGAGTTGGCCTGGGACGTTGGAGGGGCTGCTGCTGTTAAACGTCCCTGGTTCAAATCTAGGAGGTAGCAAAATGAGTTTTTCCTTTTTATTTTGCTGCTAACGTGGGTGAAGAATTGGCCTGCACATGGGTGCTTATTCGGCTAGTTGATGGGCACATGGGCATTGGAAATTTGGGATAAGCTTAGCATTTGTTTTGATTTTTTTTTTTTTAATTTGAAAAGGTGATAAAAGATAGGATAATAAAGATATTAGTTGATTTTTATCTTGGATTATTATAGAATTATTATTTGATTAATCAAAGTATTTGAATATTTCTAAATGGGTGGCTAGGAGTGGTCCAAGGTAATTGTTGGAGTTTGAACTCCTTGTTGCTAGGAGTAGACGGCAAGTAAGAGAGAGGCCAAATCATTCAGCCATATTTTCTTTTCTTTCACAAGTTGCTGGCCGAATTTCCCTTAGGCAAATTACTCAAAAATTTTCCAGCACCTTTTCTTTCACATAGCCGAAAACCACCATTAATCCCCTACTCCTTTTCTTTCTCCTTCTTACGCCTCCATTAGTCAAACCCCTATCACCTTGTTGCCGAAACTCCCTTACACTATTGCTCAAAATTATTAGAAAATTTCAGCATCTCTTTTGTTTCTCTTAACCGAATACACCCCTTGGAAGTGCTTGAAACTCCTTCTCCTGTTGGTGTAGTCATGGCCAAATTTTGAAGCAAGGGGTAGGTATGTCAAACTCCTCTCCCATAGTTTTTTCTCTCTCTGTCGATTTGGTTAGTTGGAAAGCCGAATTAATCCGGTGATTAATCGGTGGTGGAATCGATTATGTTTAGGTCTGGGACCTCAAGGTATACGATTCAAGTCCCATTCCCTGTCAAGTAATTTTGGTAAGGTCTATGAATTTAGTTAATATTCGTTTAAGCCGAAGGCTACTAATCTAAGGTTGTTGATTATTAGGGAAGCAGAAACGCTTGGAGTGTGGTGGTAATTATTTAAAAGCACTCGGGTAAGGATTCGGGTTCAAAAAAGAGAACCCTCTTAAATATTTGGGTTGGCCGAATAGGCCATGATACTAATATTGTATTTGGCCGAATATACGGATAAGTAGATCTAGGTGGCTGACATTTCTTTTCGGGATTTAGACTTCTCATCGACATCAGGTGTGTACATACACACTTATAGCAGTTAATGTTTGTGTTAAATGTATGTTGCCTGTAAATCTGTTGATATAGATACGGATCTAGTACCTCAAGGGTACAAGCGAGGATCCCGGTAAGTCTCTGTTAATACGAGATTATTATGCTTTTGGGAAGCATGGTTCATGTGTTACATGTGATAAATGTAGGAGATCTATTCATGATTATTTGACTATTGTGGGTTAAAATGAGTGGAGGGGGCAGTGATATTTTGTGCTGACGAGCACCAGTGTTTTGGTAACACACTGTGACTATGGTCACCAGAGGTTTGGTACCTCCAGAGGTTTGGTACCTCATAGCGACTCGTCCCCGTGGTTAACACCACCGTGGGTTGGCCCCACTTGAGATATGGGATCGTCCCGCCGGTGATTTGGTATCACACGATGGGTTGGCCCCATCAATCGATTGTGTCTCACGGACACCGAGGTTTGGCACCTCCGGTGATTTGGCATCACATACGTGACTATATGTCACCAGTGGTTTGGCACCACCAGTGTTTTGGTAACACATTGTGACTACGGTCACGATGGTTTGGTACCACATGGGGTAGACAAAGGCGTTTGGTTGGCTAGGTTGGGGCACATAATGTTCTACGCATATTAATCGTTATATGTTGTGTATGGAAATGTTTTTTTTTTTAAAACGGGGAAGGGTTACATATTGAGTCTTGGTGACTCACCTTCTCCTTTAACATTTTTCAGGTGACTCGTAGATGGCGGTTGAGGAGCCGGTTGGACTCGAGGTGGCCATGCAGTGGACTTGAATAAATTGAACTTTAAACTTAGCTATTTTATTTTATTATTGGTTTATTTTTATTTTGGATGTAATAAGGCCTCCATATACTTTACTTTTGTTATTTCTTATATGTTGGATACTTTGTTTTAAACTATATTATTAAAATTAAATCAAAATCACACGTTTTTCCTTAAATTAACACGAAAATGTTTTATCGTGCCATCGGGCACATTTGAAATTTGTATAATAAGCTGACTCAATTAAATTTCCAAATTAAATCTAAGTATGGTTTCGGCAAGATACTTAAAAACGAGAAGTTTTCAACAAAACTTAAATTGGTTTTAAAATGGTTTTCAAAAAGTTTTCTCCGTAACAAACCAAATTCGGTCATAATGTTTGGGCCGGGTTCGGGTTGTTACACCCTGTCTGGGACAGTGGCATCAATATCTGAATATGAGTAAGACCTGCATGCGGGACAAAGTGGCATCAATATCTCGAATACGAGTAAGACCACCATGCGGGAAAGAGCTTCAATATTTGATTACTTTTAAGACCACGTCTGGGATGTTGGCATTGTATTATTATTTCGGGCACTCTATCTATTCTATTAGATTACAAATGGTTCAATGGTCAAGTTCGAGAAGCAAGGAATATGTAAATTGTATATTTGTTTCAGGTATGTTTGATAAGTACACTATGTGTGTATAAGAAGGTAAGTAATTCCTTAAACTTGCCTAGATGAATTATGTATTTGAATATGGGAATAAAAGTGCGTTATATGGGTAGAAAAGCTATGATCTAATAAAGTGTGTACTAATATACAGGTTTGAAGAATGAAAGGCCTAAGTGAATGTACTAAGAAGAATTATGATGGTGAAATTGAGCCATTAGTGAATTTAGATTGATTATATGTTTTGAGTGTTTATATGCTAAGTTTGATTGTATAATTGACTTACTAGGCTTTTGGAAAGCTTACTCTATGTGTGTTTTCTCTGTTTTATAGGTCGTCAAAGCCATCAAGGCTCGGGACAAATCACGGATCGTCATCACACTACTAAAATTATTTTGGTACACTTTGAAAATGTATATGGCTAGATATGGCATGTATAGGCTAGTCATTGGTATGAATTGTTATGTGAACTTAGCCATGTGATTTGGCTAGTTATGTTTTGGTAATATGCTTAAAGGAATGTGATATGTGAAGTTATTTTGGTAAGATTAGTTGATATATGAAATGGTTATGATATGGTAAGTATATAGATGAATGGTGTTTGGGCATAATTGTGATTTGGTCATGCAAATTGGTATGTTTGGAATGGATATTGAATGTATTATTGTGTGATTTCCTTAGTTGTCAAATATGCATGATTTGGGATGGCTATTTGGTATATTTTGGTGGTTATATGTGAATGAAATGGGATGATATATGTTGCTTGTAGGTTTGACTCTTATGGGTGGCATTTTGACCTTGTAAATGGCCTATAATGTTACACGGTTGTGGCACACGGACGTGCCTCAAGACTGTGGGTGAATTGAAAGAATGTAGCTTAGTAGCACACGGCCTCGACACGAGGGTGTCAGCTAGCCGTGGTGTGCAAGTCAGTAGCTAGCTAAGAGCACACGGCCATGGCACACGGGCGTGCTTGGTGGCCGTGGTGGGGAAGTCAGTATATGGCCTAGTAGCACACGGCCATGGCACACGGGCGTGCCTAGTGACCGTGTTGATATAGTCAGTATATAGACACGGATGGACACACGGGGGTGTCTAGAAGCCATGGAGGGCACACGGTCTCCTCCCACGGGCGTGTCTCCCCTGTATTTTAGAAAAGTTTAATTTTTTCCATGAGATTCTGTATGTGTTCCGGTTTAGTCTCGACCCTATTTCTGAGCATACTTAAGGTTTCAATGACCTACTTAAGGGACACTATGATTGTAATTGATGTATGATCTTATGAAATTGTCTGTTAAAGTTTCCGATCCGTCCGGTAACGCCTTTATCCCCAGTCCAACGTCAGATACGGGTTAGGGGTGTTACAACAAGAATACACACAGAGTAAGCTATTTAAGCTTAGTAAGTCATAAGCAAATATATATATACACCAACTATTATATATTAACACTAAGTTAACAAAGCCGAATATACATGTTCTCAAATACAAGGTTATCATTTAAATCTTTCATACACATACCATATGGCTAATTGTACAAATACACATGAACTTATATAAATCTCACAATTAAAAATCACATATACCCCATTTGGCCGAATATACACAATCACATATACATACACTTTTTTTTTCACATTTGTAACTTTAACATTTATATAATCAATTCAACAACTGACTTACCTTATTTTCACATATACAAGAGCATCTTTGTCAACTTACTTGCTCAATAAACATCACATATGCACTTACCAATTTATCACCTTTCGGTCACCTCTATTATCAAGTTTATATCTCTGAAGAATATGCAAATCCGCACACATAGAGCAATATATGTAACGTATCACATACTTAGTGCCGTTACATTGATAAAGAGCGCACAAAGTGCCATTCACCAGTAATGTATCACACACTTAGTGCCATTACTTATTTTCCGCACACATATTGCCATACGACCGATTTCGCACACACAGTGCTCGGTATATAAGCTCGCACACATAGTGCCAGACAACCGATCTCGCACACACAGTGCTCGGTATATAAGCTTGCACACATAGTGCCAGACAACCGATCTCGCATTTTCTCCTCATTACGAAATACACATATGTTCTCATATTCATTCATATATGCACATATAACTAAAGGTTCACAAACAACTCATTTCTCCTATAATATTATCACATTCGGCAACACCAATTATATACACTCATAATCTTTGTATGGATTTTCTAACATCATATCTCAATCGAATCAAACTCAAGTTTATTAAAGTCTATATTTACTCATATTCGGCTACTCCAAATTAATGCTACAAAACTTTCGAATCGGTATATACTAAGTTATACACATAATTTACAATGTTTTATTGCTTAATGACTTACCTCGGACGTCAACAGTCGGTAAAATCGACTAATCGACTACTTTCGTTTTGCCCCGGTCAAGATATGATTTATTTGATTCTTGATCTAAACATTTTCAAATTAAGCTTGTTTAAACACCATTCCATTAAATTTAGTCTAAAAACACATAAATAGGAAAATTACAATTTTTCCCCTAACATTTCACACTTTTTATAATTTAATCCTTTTTGCACAAAACACAAAATACACAAAATTTCACATTACCCATGCTTGGCTGAATATTACCTATGTTCATAAAAGTCCATACATTTCATTTATTTCACATTTTAGTCCCCCAAAAATTTATTTTTGCAATTTAGTCTAAATTATTTAAATTCATTAAAAATTCAAAGACAAAACATGTTAATCTAACACATATATTTCATATTTCATCATCAAACAACAAAAATAACAAGCTATCATCAATGGCTCAACTCAAAATATTCATCAAAATAAAAAATTGAAGCATGGGTTTTGTACATCTCATAGCAACGATCTCAAAAACGTAAAAATTATCAAAAACCGAGCTTAATACGTACCTTAATTAAGTCCAACAATGGCCGAATGCCCTAACATCTTTTCTCTTTTCTTTTTTTTTTTAACTTTCGGTCTTGGAAACAAATAATAACTTTGGCTTTTTAAATTTTTATGATAAGTTATTATAATATATAACATTATATTATATTATTATAAATTTAAATATAGTAAATAACATATAAAACATATTAAAATGGCATGTTGCCGTCCACTATCTTTGAAAAATGTCTATTTGCCCTTTAAGGACTCCATATTAAAAAGCCACTATCAACTAAGCACTTTACACTATAGTTTGTAACTTTTACCTTTTACGCGATTAAATCCTTTTATTAAATCGAATACCTAAACGACGAAATTAAGTCACGAAAATTTAAAACCAACAAATTCACACACAATAAGCACACAAAATAATTTTAAAATATTTTTTAGACTCAGATTTGTGGTCCCGAAACCACTATTCCGATTAGGGTCAAAATCGGGCTGTTACAACTCTCCCCCCTAGGGATTTTCGTCCCCGAAAATCTTATCGGTGAATAGGTTTGGATAACGCTCTTTGATCTTATACAACCCAAAAAATCTCGGACTCAACTTGCCTTTACGACCGAATCTGAGTACTTTCTTCCATGGTGAAACTTTCAGAAACACTTGATCTCCGATCTGAAATTAAATATCTTTACGTTTTAAAATATGCATATGACTTTTGACGATCTATTGCAGCTTTCAAGCTATCACGGATCACGGATCACTATCACTTTCTGTTCTGTGTTTGTTTTTTTTTTGATCGAGTCAACCTCGTGTATCTTACTTTCACTGAATTCGGTCCAATACAATGGTGTATGACATTTACGACTGTACAAAGCCTCGTAGGGTGCCATTTTGATACTAAATTGAAAGCTATTATTATGAGCAAATTCAATCAAAGGTAAACCAGATTTAATCATTCTATCCACAATAACCCAGATTACATCTTTCTTGCTCAGTGTCAACGGTAAACTAGATACCAAATCTATAGTGACCCTATCCCATTTCCATCCGGATATCATAATCGGCTGAAGTAACCCAGAAGGTACTTGATGCTTGGCTTTTACTTACTAATGACTAAGCATTTGAAACAAAGTCGATATGTCTCGCTTTATACCGGATCACCAATAAAATCAAGCTTTCAAATCATTATACATATTCATACTACCCGGATGAACAGATAACCGACTATTGTAAGCTTCATTCAAAATCATTTAAATTAACTCTGAATTTCTCTAAACACATACTCGGTTTCTGAACCTCAAACAATTATTTTTATCAACTCGGAATTCAGATTCAATATTCGTTTCACACTGAGCTCGCTTTGCTAACAATTCATTATCAACTTTCTGTGTATCACAAATTTGTTGAACAAATAACAGTCTTGCTTTTAATTCAGCTATTATCGAGCCATCATCAGATATCACCATATACGCATTCATTGCACACAAAGTAAATAATGATTTTCTACTCAAAGCATCAGCAACAACATTAGCCTTTCCCGGATGATAGTCAATCACTAGCTGGTACTCTTTTAACAAATCTAATCATCGACGTTAGCTTAAATTAAGATATTTCTGAGTCATTAAGTACTTCAGGCTTTTATGATCAGAACAAACATGACATTTCTCACCGAACAGATAGTGACGCCAAATCTTTAATGCGAACACAATAGCTGCTAACTCCAAATCATGCATCGGATAGTTCTTTTCGTGTGGCTTCAGCTGTCTCGAGACATAAGCTATAACTTTGATTTCCTGCATCAAAACACAACCCATACCACTCAAAGATGCATCACTGTAAATAACAAATTCTTTACCCGATTCTGGCTGAATTAACACTGGAGCTTCGGTCAATAGAGTTTTCAACTGATCAAAACTTTTCTGACACTTTTCTGACCACTCGAACCTAACATCTTTCTATAACAGCATCGTCATAAGTGTCGCGATTATAGAGAAACCTTTCACATACCGTCTGTAATAACCAGCAAGTCCCAGAAAACTTTGAACTTTGGAGACATTTTTCGGAGGTTTCCAATCAAATATAGCTAAAATTTTTACTCGGGTCAACCCGAATACCCGATGCGGATACAACATAATCTAGAAAACGGACTTCACATAACCAGAACTCACATTTACTGAATTTCGCATACAACTGTTTATCTCGCAAAGTCTGTAACACAAATCTCAGATGTTCGGCATGCTCGGTTTCATCACGGGAATAGATCAAAATGTCATTTATGAATAATACCACAAATTGATCAAGATTCTATCTGAAGTTTTGATTCATCAAATTCATGAAAATAGTAGGTGCATTAGTAAGTCCGAAAGGCATAACTAGAAACTCATAGTGTCCGTACCTCGTTCGGAAAACATACATCAGAGTCTTTAAGAATACAAATTCTTCTTTCAAATTATCCTTCAATCCATACATGTACATTCAAAGTTTGTTTCCAATTCATAGATAGATTCAAACACATATATCCCAATTAACTTTTCAATCAAATAATTCTAATCATATTAACTACTGAATCGGTCTTTTCAAAGAAATCTTTCTTCTCATTAGAAGGATGACCCCAGACATATCTTTATACAAATTAGTCTTGATCTTTTATCATTTTCACTTTTATCACTGTCGGACTTTTACGAGAACTAGAAAAGAGTTTATAATAAAGCTGTCTCATATATTAATCATCGAAATTCTGAATTATACTAAAATCACTTATCCAAATAGAAATCATTGAGCCTTACTAGGAACAATGTCTCAATCCTATAATGAATATTATCTCAGCTGTTAATGAAGCATTTGAACACAAAAAGGAATCAAATATGATTTAAATAGCAACCATTGTAGAAACACATCTTCTATAACTCTGAGAACGGTACCACTGTACTCTCACTTTTCAAGCCAGAAATTATAATCGTAATAGACATAGTCATCTCTGTCAAATAGATATCTCTTGCAAATAATCACATGGAATCATAAAAATACCGCGATAGCAAAATTTCAACATTTAAAGTTACACAGGATATCTGAAAATTTACAAATCATATCGAATGATATTAGTTTCGATGATATCCCAAAAATGTCCAGAAAGAACAATATCACTCATAAATACTGAAATCCACAGTAACAGAAGTAATATAATCTTCACGTATTTTCAACAGAGAAATAACCAATAAGAACAGAATATTAGTCTCATACAGATTTTACCGTCGATTTTCATATCCACACCATGGAATAAATTATCAAAGGAAGACATAACAATGTCGAATATAACCCAAACAGATCAACGGTATTTTCGTCTATTAATATGTTTAGCTAATGTTCTTATACGATAAAACTTTCTTTTTGAAATGTACACACAGAATGTCCAAATGGAATCATAATAACTGCCCGACTATAACCATTGCATTCAACCATCAATACAATTCAAACATCAATCCACTGTCTAATTCTGTGATCAGAAATTTTCATATTATCCCATCACTAACAGAAATTAATTCAAGAAAGCTTTCAGTTAATACTTTATTTAGATAACATACCTGAATAAGTCATTTAATCGGAGTTAACTTCTTCTTTAACGGTGACTTTGCAAAATTTGAATAGTCTTCAGAACTGCCCAATATCTCTTTTAGTACTGTCTTCATTTGCTGATTCATTCTCTTTTTTTTTTTACCACATTACTAATCTTTCAAACACGGATTTTCTAAAACTTCACATTAGTGAGCTTATTCATCCCAACTCTTATAATAAAATTGTAACATTTTTCTGACAAGGGGGGTGAGGGTAGTAGAGCCTCAAATTTAACTCTCACATGATTGCACATAATACATACTATCACGAATAGTCAGTTCATTACTAATTTCACATTCTCAAATAATTTATTATACCTTTTCTTTTAATCACTTTTTATTATTAACACATTGTTCATAAGCTAACTCAAATCACCATTTCAAAATCAGAGCATTTCAGATAGCAATCATAACTCAAATATCATATCTCATATGCTCATGTAATTACCACATTTATCAATAACAACATGTCATACAATTTGATTCTTACCTTTGTGAGTCTCAACTCATCATCAACACATCTCCACTCAATTATTTGAATATTTACTTCTATACTATCAGAATTAACTCAGTTGAAAATCTTATCTATTTCATCAAAATAATCTTCGTTAGAGTCGGGAGATATCACACTATCGCAGATTATATATGGCATGTATAGCTAGACTCACATACGCTATGATAGTCCTAGAACTGACTAAACCATAGCTCTGATACCAATCAAATGTAACACCCCTAGCCCATATTCGTCGCTGGATTAGGGTTATGAGGCATTACCGAATAAGACATCACTCAGAACAGGCATTTTTTTTAAAAACATATCATGTACATTCAAGAGTAAAAATAATCAATACATAACATATTATATTCACATACTTAACATTCAGATCAAAGACACATACTTAACATTCAAATTAAAGCTAGCGTTTATGTATTTAATCATCCAAACAGAATGAGGTTGCACATTTTCTATTTAAATCAAACCATACTAATCTTTATAAATTCAAACATATCTATCATCTTATACTTACCAAACAATAGGACATTCATTATTTCAATTTCATTTATTAATAAATATCAAACTCATCATATACTTAATCATTTTAATACATATCATTAATCAAATAAACTACATATTTAGTCACTCATTCGATGTACTATTCGAATATTATGCTAAACAACTTGAATAATTTATTATACATATAAACTATTTAAACAGGTAAATGATATACCTATTTATGTTACATTTCAAAATTAATACACCCATGTTCTTATATAACATATTAATCACATTTCCATAATCTCACAATATCCCATAAAGAACAATTCATTAACAACCATCAAATATTTCAAACAAGTATAGTCGAATACCTATATAAATACATGCATAATTTCCTAGTCACACTCTTAGGCCGAATGCATATACACCTACCTATTTGATTTTTCTATTCGAATTATTGTCACATTATATATATATCCAAATTGTTTATGAATCATATCCATTAATATCACATTCAAACATCTATCACAAAATTCATTCCATAGCCGAATGTATCTAATTAACACCATCAATACAAACAAATTTATTCATAACTTATTGACTAATCCCAACCTTATACCTATTTATCCAATCCAAATCTTTATATCAACAATACCAAATTACATCATATAAGTACATACACTTACTAAAACTTATTACACATAAATTACACTTAACCACAACCAAAATGTCTATATGTATACATTTGGTTTAGTCCACTTCTTAATAAGTCATTCCATCGTACAAAACATATCAAATATACATATTTAAATCACATAACTAAGTTCAACATATCTAACTTAAAAACATATCATATACTTACCTATCATGAACATATACCCTAATCAAATATGCATATATAGAAACTCATTTTCAACGACCAATATCAACCATAAACACAGAACCCAAATCAATCAAAAGAAGATAAGCCATCTTCGCATGGCCATTATTTACATAAAAAGCATCTAATTCCTATTCCACCTTTTACTATGCTATACATGCCATATATTAAAATTTTCAACTTAGTAAAATACCAAAGGAAACTGTCGATAGTGTGAGTAGTCTTGCTGACGATCCCCGAGCTCGTAACGTATATCCAAATCTATAAACAGAAGTAAACAAGAATACACACAGAGTAAGCTATTTAAGCTTAGTAAGTCATAAGCAAATATATATATATATACCAACTATTATATATTAACACTAAGTTAACAAAGCCGAATATACATGTTCTCAAATACAAGGTTATCATTTAAATCTATCATACACATAACATATGGCTAATTGTACAAATACACATGAACTTATATAAATCTCTCTATTAAAAATCACATATACCCCATTTGGCCGAATATACATAATCACATATAAATACACTCTTTTTTTTCACATTTGTAACTTTAACATTTATATAATCAATTCAAAAACTGACTTACCTTATTTTCACATATACAAGAGCATCTTTGTCAACTTACTTGCTCAATAAACATCACATATGCACTTACCAATTTATCACCTTTCGGTCACCTCTATTATTAAGTTTATATCTCTGAAGAATCTGCAAATCCTCACACATAGAGCAATATATGTAACGTATCGCACACTTAGTGTAACACCCCAAACCCGGCCCATTCGTTACGACCGAATTTGAGATGCCACTGCGGAAAAACGTTTGAAGACTGATTTCACTTTTGGGAAAAACATTAAAAATTTTGTCATTTGAAAACCATGTCCAATTAAAAATTCTAAATAATATAAGCTTGACAAAAATATCCAAATTAAAAGCACTTCCAAATAATAATTTAATGGTCGTCTAGCTTAAACATAATAAAAATGCTCAAATAGAAATACTTCAATACTTTAACTGGGCCTTATTACAATAAATAATTAAACAAAAGTTCTTAGTAATAAACTGAATAAAATAAAGAAGATGTCTTCTGCATGGGCCACCTCGTATCCACTCCAACCCGGTCCAATCACCACGAATCATCTGCGATGTTTAATAAAAATTGGGTGAGTCATACAGACTCAGTGTGTAATTAATCCACTGAATTCCACCCACATGTTAACCACATATTATGTAACATCCCCAAACCCAGCCCATTCACTACGACCGAATCTGGTTATGTCACTGGGAAAAGACGGTTGAAAATCTTAAAATAAAACATCGTAGTTTGCTGAATTTTGGAAAACATATCTTTGGAATAAAACTTTGCTATTAAACTCATTCATTTTTAAAACTTTAGTTTATAATATCCAATTTGAATAAATAGGTTGCAAACCATAAATCATTTTCACGTAGCAATTTAATTTAAATAAACCATAGTTAAAGTAATACCAAAAACATAAAATGGCCTTTATTACAACCCAACAATTCAAATAAAGTACTTATATCAAAATCAAGCATGGAATAATTGAACATCATCCTCGGCATGGGCCACCTTGTCCTCTCCGATCCCGGTCCAGCTTTATGCACTACCTGAAATGGTTAATGAAAAGAGTGAGTCCACTGACTCAGTGCATAACCACAACACATATTTCCATCCGTATGGGCTTTACTTTAGAATCTGAAACTTTGATTGCTCGAAAGAACGACTTCCAGAAACTTCTGTTCATAAAATTTGCTCGTGGATTAAACAGTGGAACAAAATTTCTAATGCATAAAACTTTTAATCAGATTAAATCGCGACGCTAGATATGAGTTCTAGGGGGCGTGGTCGTACTTCTCGTGGACGTGGTAGAGGCAGTTTTGGTGACTGTTTGTTTTGTTGCTCGTAAAGTATGTTAGCTCTTGGAGATCAGAGTGCGTGCGATGAAGCGTAGTGGAGAGAATTGGATCGTTAGTTTAGACAAGTAATTTCGAGGACGAAATTATTTTAAGGAGGGTAGAATTGTAACACCCGATTTAGGGGTGTGCGTATGGGGTATAAATCAAGTGTTAGTAGGTTTTGGGAGTGCTTGGTTGAGTTTTAGAGGCTCTAAGAATGTTGGGATGAGAAGGGAAGGCTTTGGAAAATTTAGATTTTTAGGGTAAAAAGGAATTGGGCCTAGGAGAATTGAGCCCAATGGGCCTTAGGCGTAGTAGCGTTTAAATTTTTGGAGAACAAGAGACCGGCTTAAATGCTAGTTAGACCCATTGGATAAGTGATTTTGGAAGGTTAGAAGGCTTCTATGAAGTCCCGGGATCAAATATTAGCTTTGGGGAAATTTTGGTTTTAGGTGAAAAAAAAACCCTGGAAGTTGGCAGGTAGGCCTTAAGAATAAAATGTGGGGAAAAATAACACAAGTGGAGTGTGTGGTGTAGTGGCAAAGTGACGCCACATAAGAGACAAGGGGGTGACGCCACAAGGGAAGGAAGGAGGTCCAAGGTTCAAGTCTTGGCTTTTGCATTTTGGTTTTCTTTTTACTTGGACCTCAGAATTTGGCTATAGTTTATATTTAGTCGCGTATGGTTTAAGACACAAGAGGAGCTTGTGGCCAAGTGGCTAGCAGCGTGGATTATGTTGCAAGGGAGCCTGGGTTCGAATCTCATGAGAAGCAAGGGAGTATTTATTTTATGATGTCTGGACGGGAAGAGTTTCATTGAATTTAAACTCTCTCGACAAAGGGATCCCACATCGGAAAGACACAAAGAATGAAGGTGAAGAGCTAGCTATATAAGGAGCATCCTAGGAGGAGAGTAAACACATCTTGGAGGCGTTTGGGCACAAGAGTGATCGGAGCGCTGGATTAGCCCGAGTCCTATCGGTGTGTAACTCTCTCTACTCTAGTTGTAGAGCGGCAAAATGCCGAAATGCCGGTCACACGGCATTAGTAGCCACACGAGCGCGTGCGAGCGCACGTGTGGGGCTTCGGCAGCGATAGTTGAGGCCATCGTAGTATTCTTGTGGGTTGGGGAAATTTTGCAGGCCGTGATGGGCCGAAGTGGGCCCAATGGGCCCGTGGGCCCTTATGAGTAAATTGTGCGATTGTGTAGTATATAGTGAACTAGACTAGGTGAATCTCATAAACGTGGCTAGATTTGTGTTAGGTGGGCCACACGCGGCGTGTGGGCCCGATGGGCGAAATTGGGCTTTAGGCCCAATAGTCCATTTCGACGAGAAATGGTAGTTGGGTCGCTCGGGCGACATCGGGCCTTTGGAAAGGCCATTCCAGTACGAAATTACCGATATACCCTTGGTGGGTAAATTACGAAAATGCCCTTAGTAGGTAAAATTACGATTTTACCCTTAAAGGTTGATTAGCATGATTATGTTGTTTAGTTTTGGCGAATGGCCTAAGTGTTCATTGTTTTTATGCCAAGGCCGATTGTAGGGAAGAAGAGCACATCACTGGGAACCTTTTGTAAGTCCGTTAGTCTGCGTGTGAGAAGCGTATAGCGTTTGGGTTTTGGTATCATTTAGGTGCGTAATCATCGCACTATTTCGTGGTTTGGTTTGCTAACATGTTTATATGTGTATTATGTGTAATAGCCGCTTATAATGGCATAAGTGATGGGTAATCTGGTGATGGTAAGTTAATCTTGATATACATTTATATATGTACAATGTGGTAGTGATAAGTGATAAATACTCATTCTATATGATATTCTTGCATGATTTATTGACACATGGGCATGGGATTGGATTGAAGAAGGAAGAAGTGTACACAGGATGTACGTGGTCTAATGATAGCTCAGGCTACATTAGCGCTTGAGGGTTAGCTTTGTGCTACCTCAAGGGAGGTGTTGGCTAGGTGCCCATCTCGGCGGTTGATTGCTATGTGCATCACCGTGAGACGATTACGATATTTGGATCACTTTGGTTGATCGGTGGCTCACCACGGCCTCGGCAATGAGAATGCCGAGGTAAGATTTATGGATCACGATGTGATCGGTGGCTCACCACGGCCTTGTGTAGCAGTGTCCGCCGAGGTAACATATGTGGGATCACTCGGTTTGTGATCGGTGGATTAGCCACGGCCTTAGGCGTGGAGTCCGCTAAGGTTGGTGTCACGGTTGGATAGTAGGTTGGGGTGAGATGCATTCTTGCATGATTTGTTTCGATGGTTGTGTGGGTATGGGCCAAGCCCATACGGATGGAAATATGTGTTGTGGTTATGCAATCGAGTCGGTGGACTCACTCTTTTCATTAACCATTTCGGGTAGTGCATAAAGTGGACCAGGGATCGAGAGGACAAGGTGGCCCATGCCGAGGATGATGTTCAATTATTCCATGCTAAATTTTGATATAAGTACTTTATTTGAATTGTTGGGTTGTAATAAAGGCCATTTTATGTTTTTGGTATTACTTTAACTATGGTTTATTTAAATTAAATTGCTACGTGAAAATGATTTATGGTTTGCAACCTATTTATTCAAATTGGATATTATAAACTAAAGTTTTAAAAATGAATGAGTTTTATAGCAAAGTTTTATTCCAAAGATATGTTTTCCAAAATTCAGCAAACTACGATGTTTTATTTTAAGATTTTCAACCGTCTTTTCCCAGTGACATAACCAGATTCGGTCGTAGCGAATGGGCCGGGTTTGGGGATGTTACATATTAACCCATATATCAGATAATAAATATCATATTCACATGTTAACACATTCTGGGCTTGGCCCATATTCATATCACATTCATCTAATAGGGTAGTTAACCACATAATTTCCACATACTGGGCTTAGCCCATTTCCACACCGATCCACATTCATATACTGGACTTTGCCCATTTTTACATTAATCCACATATCATATTGGGCTTGGCCCATTTCCACATATGTTCACATACGAAATCATGCAATTATGAAGCCCAACCCAAACCTAGGGTCCATCTGCTACACACCCCTTATCCACCTACTACCACACGGGGATTATCAAATCACCCTCTCCTTTTCACTCCAAAGGCAATCATCGCGCCCACGTGCAATTAAGCACAATAGTCCACAACGCGACCTCGATCATCGCGCTAATCCACAATGTAGCCGTAGCTAACACCAAAACCACGATGGGACACATAGTCACTCATCAACCACGATATGGCACATAGCCGATATCAACCACGATGAGGCACATAGCCACTCATCAAGCCACGCGAACTAAATCATAATTAATCCACAACGTGACCCGACCAACGCCAATCCACGATGTAGCTCAAGTCTAACACCAAAAACCACGATGGGACACATAGTCACTCATCAACCACGATATGGCGCACATAGCCGATATCAACCACGATGAGGCACATAGCCACTCATCAAGCCACGCGAACTAAATCGCAATTAATCCACAACGTGACCTCTCGATCAACGTCAATCCACGATGTAGCTCAAGGCTAACATCAAACCACGTACTCAAAGTACACCCGCATTCTTCTTTCATATCCCAACCCATGCACATGCCACATAAAATAATGATACAATGTAATGATGCATGAGCATGTTCATCAAGCATATTATCACATATTCATATTAATAATCACATATCATCAGTTTGGTACTTACCGGATTATCGACATACCCCTTGAGGGTATCCTTATCACAATTTCCACTGCACTAGTTAGCACATTCATAACACATACACATTTCACATACATATCATATACCGGAAAACGGTGGGTTAATCACACACCGATCACTTGGAGAACTATGCTTTCGAGCATCTTGGTGCTATCACTAGGCGATACTACGGCTATTTGCCTACTTTCTTGTTTTGACGCTGGTCCACACCCGGTGGCCAATCCCTAATTGCCAGAGACAGATCTCTTCTTAAACTTCGGGATAGGGACCTTCCTTTCCTTCTTGAATGGTATTCGCCTCCATCAACACACTTAATCGTAACAATCGATTTAATCATCAATATACGAATTCTTAACCAAATATCCACAACTTATCATACTTTAGGAAGGGTCTTGAAAATCTAAAAGCTTGATCTAATGCTTGGATCCTTAATCCCTACATTTGATTAATCACCTACTACTTTAATAAAAAGCCATTCGCCATAAATCCAAATCCTAGTAGGATTAGTATACTTAAACTTACCTTGTTGCCGTTTGACTTAAGAATCAAGTCTTGAAATCTCGCTATACTCTTCTTGCATTCGGCCAAGCATTGAATCAATTAACTTGGTTAGTTTTGGCTTTTGAATAATTAATGAACACATATATTTACCAAACATGGCCTTGGCCGAATGCTATAGACACTTACCTTGTGGATTTTAAATCCAGAAACTCACCGAATAACTAGGGAACACGTGGCCTATGGTGTACCTTAGGGAAAAGAACTTCTCCTTCCTTGTAGTCGACACTTAGTAAATCCCGAAAGATCTCTTCAAAGTTTCGGCAACAAGATATTAATGGGGTTAGTCCTAGATTTGGCAAATCTTAAGAAAAAGGATGAAACCGAATGAGATCTTACCCTTACTTGAAGAAATCGATTGCACCTTCACTTCAACCTTCAGATATTCGGCTATGACTAGATGATGATCTCACAACTTTCGGCTTTTGGAGGGATTAGAAAGAAAAGAAAAGGAAGAATAAAGATGGAGGATTCGGCTAGAACACAAGGTATTTCGGCTTGGCAAAAATAAAAGAAGAAGAAGATTTGGTGAAGAGAATTCGGCAGAGGCTTTCAAAGAACAGAAAATAATGCAGAATGGCCTCTCTTTTCCTTTTATAGCCGAAATTACTAACTTAGAATCCCTTACTTGGCCATCACTCCTCTATCTGATAACTTTATCCTTTAATTATCATAAATAAAAGAGTTTAAATCTAACATTTATCTCTTCAAAATAATCCAATTTAAAAAAAATCCTTTATTTATCACCCTTTTTAATCGAATATTTATGAAAATAAAACACCTCCTTTCTAGAAGCATGTGCCGTCCACCTCGGTCTTACGGAAGCAAAAATAAAACCTCCTTTATTTGCTTCCCAAGTGACTCGAACTCAGGCCCATTCCTCTTGCATATGGCGCCATTTCCAGAGGCCCTAAGTGGCATCTTCAGCCACTTTTCCAAGCCTTGTTTGTGTGTCAAATTTCACAAACTTTTTCTTTTAAGGCCACCTTGCCTTAATTTCCCCCTTTTAAACCTTAAAACTCGTCATTTCTAGGTCATTTCTAAGTTTCCAAAAATTTTCGATCGGCTCTGTAAACTTAACATTTCCTTACATTTCCAAGTTTCCAAAAATGTTCACTTTCCATTTTCCTTACATTTCCTAGTTTCCAAAAATGCTCACCTTCCATTTTTAAACTTAACATTTCCATACATTTTCGTGTTTCCAAAAATGTTCATTTCTAACTTATTTTCACTCATTTCCGGGTTTCCAAAAATATTCAAAATTTATTCATAATACTTAAAACATGTCACTTCATACAATTAAACCGAAAATGCATAGGCCCTATTTTAGGATGTTACAGTTCTACCCTCCTTAAAAATAATTTCGTCCTCGAAATTACTTATTAACGAATAATCGTACATCTTAACTCACCGCACTACGCTTATGCTACGCACTCTGATCTTAATAGAACCATCATACTTTCTAGGCACAGTCCCTAAGTTCACGTCCCCTAGAACTCATTTCTAACGTCGCGATTTAATCTGATTAAAAAGTTTTATGCATCAGAAATTTTGTTCCACTGATTATTCGCGAACAGTTTTATGAAAAGAGATGTTCAGAAGTAGTTCTTTCGATCAACCAAAGTTTCTAGTTCAAGTTCACTACTCTAACTCAAGGAGTCACATTCACATTCATAAGTAGAGACACATTCATTTTTTCCATGAAGTCACATTCATTCACAACATCATTCACTACACTTTTATGGCCATTCCATCCATTTCCCTACCCAGGGGTAATTTGGTAATAAATCGGGGTCAATTCGAAAATATTTTTCAAATTAAAGGTATTTCAGAATTTACAAAATCTCTGGGTTATTTTGTTTTCCAAATCGAGGTGTTGCAAAAATTTGTAAATCGAGGTTATTTCGGTAATTTTGGAAGTCGAAGCGATTCAGTAAATTTTCCAAATCGGAGTATCTTGTTATTTGTAAAATGAAGTTTTGATATCTTTGTAAAGTAGAAATATTTTAACAAAATTCGAGGGTATTTTTGAAAATCTTAAAAACTAAGGGTATTTTAGTAATTTACAATACAGAGGGCATTTTTGTAATTTTGTAAATCGGAGATATTTTGGAAAAATTTTCACAATAATCTTTTACTACAATTAAAAGGGTAATTTAGGGATTTTAAAACTAGGGTTTTTATCATGGCTAGTCCCTTTCGGGTTTTAATTATCGGGTTTAGCAGTGAATAAGTCCTCTTGGTTAGAGTGAACCGTAGCTACGCACTGTAGGATTCGAGTAAAGAGGAGGTGAGTCGCTAGGACCGCTTAAATACCAAGCTCTTACTGAATCCACTCCTGAGACATGCGCAATGATTTGCCACACCCTAGCTCTGGGCGACTTACTTCACAGTTTGTTTAATAGTCCTTAAGTCTTATGCATGTGTTTGAGTGCACTAGCCCTAGGGTTCAATAGCCCTAATATTCTAATCTACGAGCCCAATTAAGCCCATAACAGATTCACATAAACAAGTCACTTCAATAATTAGAAGTACTTACTACGGTAGACTTGGAGAGGAGATACAGTGCCATGCCGAATAAACTGAAAAGTTTATGAAAGCCCAAACTTTTGAAAAGCCCATCTTTGAAAAAAATTATTTTTGGACCCAAAACCCTCAAGACCGAGTTTTGAACTGGGCTCTGATACCAATTTGAAACACCCCAAACCCAGCCCATTCGTTACGACCGAATTTGTGATGCCACTGCAGAAAAATGTTTGAAGACTGATTTCACTTTTGGGAAAAACATTAAAAATTTTGTCATTTGAAAACCATGTCCAATTAAAAATTCTAAATAATATAAGCTTGACAAAAATATCCAAATTAAAAGCACTTCCAAATAATAATTTAATGGTCGTCTAGCTTAAACATAATAAAAATCCTCAAATAGAAATACTCCAATACTTTAAATGGGCCTTATTACAATAAATAATTAAACAAAAGTTCTTAGTAATAAATCAATAAAATAAAGAAGATGTCTTCTGCATGGGCCACCTCGTATCCACTCCAACCCGGTCCAATCACCACGAATCATCTGCGATGTTTAATAAAAATTGGGTGAGTCATCTGCACTCGAGTGTGTAATTAATCCACCGAATTCCACCCACATGTTAACCACATATTAACCCATATATCGGATAACAAATATCATATTCACATGTTAACACATTACAGGCTTGGCCCATATTCATATCACATTCATCTAATAGGGTAGTTAACCACATAATTTCCACATACCGGGCTTAGCCCATTTCCACACCTGATCCACATTCATATACCTGGGCTTTGCCCATTTTTACATTAATCCACATATCATATTGGGCTTGGCCCATTTCCACATATGTTCACATACGAAATCATGCAATTATGAAGCCCAACCCAAACCTAGGGTCCATCCGCTACACACCCCTTATCCAAATTTACCACACACGGGGATTATCCAATCACCCTCTCCTTTTCACTCTAAAGGCAATCACCGCCGTCCACGTACAATTAAGCACAATAGTCCACAACGCGACCTCAGTCAGCGCTAATCCACGATGTAGCCGTAGCTAACACCAAAACCACGATGGGACACATAGTCACTCATCAACCACGATATGGCACATAGCCGATATCAACCACGATGAGGCACATAGCCACTCATCAAGCCACGCGAACTAAATCGCAATTAATCCACAACGTGACCTCGATCCAACGTCAATCCACGATGTAGCTCAAGGCTAACACCAAAAACCACGATGGGACACATAGTCATTCATCAACCACGATATGGCACATAGCCGATATCAACCACGATGAGGCACATAGCCACTCATCAAGCCACGCGAACTAAATCGCAATTAATCCACAACGTGACCTCACCAACGCGTCAATCCACGATGTAGCTCAAGGCTAACATCAAACCACGTACTCGAAGTACACCCGTACCTTCTTTCATATCCCAACCCATGCACATGCCACATAAAATAATGATACAATGTAATGATGCATGAGCATGTTCATCAAGCATATTATCACATATTCATATTAATAATCACATATCATCGGGTTTGGTACTTAGGATTATCGACATACCCTTGAGGGTATCCTTATCACAATTTCCACATCGCACTAGTTAGCACATTCATAACACATACACATTTCACATACATATCATATACACGGAAAACGGTGGGTTAATCACACACCTGATCACTTGGAGAACTATGCTTTCGATACTGATGCTATCACTAGGCGATACTACGGCTATTTGCCTACTTTCTTGTTCTGACGCTGGTCCACACCCCGATGGCCAATCCCTAACTGCCGAGACAGATCTCTTCTTAAACTTCGGGATAGGGACCTTCCCTTTCCCTTCTTGAATGGTATTCGCCTCCATCAATACACTTAATCAGAACAATCGATTTAATCATCAATATACGAATTCTTAACCAAATATCCACAACTTATCATACTTACCGGAAGGGTCTTGAAATCCCGAAAAGCTTGATCTAATGCTTGGATCCTTAATCCCTACATTTGATTAATCACCTACTACTTTAATAAAAAGCCATTCGGCCATAAATCCAAATCCTAGTAGGATTAGTATACTTAAACTTACCTTGTTGCCGTTTGACTTAAGAATCAAGTCTTGAAATCTCTGCTATACTCTTCTTGCATTCGGCCAAGCATTGAATCAATTAACTTGGTTAGTTTTCGGCTTTTGAATAATTAATGAACACATATATTTACCAAACATGGCCTTGGCCGAATGCTATAGACACTTACCTTGTGGATTTTAAATCCGAAACTCACCGAATAACTAGGGAACATGTGGCCTATGGTGTACCTTCGGGGAAAAGAACTTCTCCTTCCTTGTAGTCGACACTTAGTAAATCCCGAAAGATCTCTTCAAAGTTTCGGCAACAAGATATTAATGGGGTTAGTCCTAGATTTGGCAAATCTTAAGAAAAAGGATGAAACCGAATGAGATCTTACCCTTACTTGAAGAAATCGATTGCACCTTCACTTCAACCTTCGAGAGATTCGGCTATGGCTAGATGATGATCTCACAACTTTCGGCTTTTGGAGGATTAGAAAGAAAAGAAAAGGAAGAATAAAGATGGAGGATTAGGCTAGAACACAAGGTATTTCGGCTTGGCAAAAATAAAAGAAGAAGAAGATTTGGTGAAGAGAATTCGCAGAGGCTTTCAAAGAACAGAAAATAATGCAGAATGGCCTCTCTTTTCCTTTTATAGCCGAAATTACTAACTTAGAATCCCTTACTTGGCCATCACTCCTCTATCGATAACTTTATCCTTTAATTATCACAAATAAAAGAGTTTAAATCCAACATTTATCTCTTCAAAATAATCCAATTTAAAAAAATCCTTTATTTATCACCCTTTTAATCGAATATTTATGAAAATAAAACACCTCCTTTCTAGAAGCATGTGCCGTCCACCTCGAGTCTTCCGGAAGCAAAAATAAAACCTCCTTTATTTGCTTCCCAAGTGACTCGAACTCAGGCCCATTCCTCTTGCATATGGCGCCATTTCAGAGGCCCTAAGTGGCATCTTCAGCCACTTTTCCAAGTCTGTTTGTGTGTCAAATTTCACAAACTTTTTCTTTTAAGGCCACCTTGCCTTAATTTCCCTTTTAAACCTTAAAACTCGTCATTTCTAGGTCATTTCTAAGTTTCCAAAATTTTCGATCGGCTCTGTAAACTTGACATTTCCTTACATTTCCAAGTTTCCAAAAATGTTCACTTTCCATTTTCCTTACATTTCCTAGTTTCCAAAAATGCTCACCTTTCATTTTTAAACTTAACATTTCCATACATTTTTAGGTTTCCAAAAATGTTCATTTCTAACTTATTTTCACTCATTTCCGGGTTTCCAAAAATATTCAAAATTTATTCATAATACTTAAAACATGTCACTTTATACAATTAAACCGAAAATGCATAGGCCCTATTTTAGGATGTTACACTTAGTGCCGTTACATTGATAAAGAGCGCACAAAGTGCCATTCACCAGTAATGTATCACTCACTTAGTGCCATTATTTATTTTCCGCACACATATTGCCATACGACCAATTTCGCACACACAGTGCTCGGTATATAAGCTTGCACAAATAGTGCCAGACAACCGATCTCGCACACACAATGCTCGGTATATAAGCTCGCACACATAGTGCCATCAATCCATTTTCTCCTCATTACGAAATACACATATGTTCTCATATTCATTCATATATGCACATATAACTAAAGGTTCACAAACAACTCATTTCTCCTATAATATTATCACATTCGGCAAAACCAATTATATACACTCATAATCTTTGTATGGATTTTCTAACATCATATCTCAATCGAATCAAACTCAAGTATATTAAAGTCTATATTTACTCATATTCGGCTACTCCAAATTAATGCTACAAAATTTCCAAATCGCTATATACTAAGTTATACACATAATTTACAATGTTTTATTGCTTAATGACTTACCTCGGACGTCAACGGTCGGTAAAATCGACTAATCGACTACTTTCATTTTTCCCCGGTCCAGATCTGATTTATTTGGTTCTTGATCTAAACATATTCAAATTAAGCTTGTTTAAACACCATTCCATTCAATTTAGTCTAAAAACACATAAATAGAAAAATTATAATTTTTCCCCTAACATTTCACACTTTTTACAATTTAATCCTTTTTGCACAAAACACAAAATACAAAAAATTTCACATTACCCATGCTTGGCCGGATATTACCTATGTTCATAAAAGTCCATACATTTCATTTATTTCACATTTTAGTCCCCCAAAAATTTATTTTTGCAATTTAGTCCAAATTATTCAAATTCATCAAAAATTCAAAGACAAAACATGTTAATCTAACACATCATCAAACAACAAAAATAACAAGCTATCATCAATGGCTCAACTCAAAATATTCATCAAAATCAAAAATTGAAGCATGGGTTTTGTACATCTCATAGCAACGATCTCAAAAACGTAAAAATTATCAAAAACCGAGCTTAATACGTACCTTAATTAAGTCCAACAATGGCCGAATGCCCTAACATCTTTTCTCTTTTCTTTTTGTTTTAACTTTCGGTCTTGGAAACAGATAATAACTTTGGCTTTTTAAATTTTTATGATAAGTTATTATAATATATAACATTATATTATTATAAATTTTAATTATAATAAATAACATATAAAACATATTAAAATGGCATGTTGCCGTCCACTATCTTTGAAAAATGGCTATTTGCCCTTTAAGGACTCCATATTAAAAAGCCACTATCAACTAAGCACTTTACACTATAGTTTGTAACTTTTACCTTTTACGCGATTAAATCCTTTTATTAAATCGAATACCTAAACGACGAAATTAAGTCACGAAAATTTAAAACCAAAAAATTCACACACAATAAACACACAAAATAATTTTAAAATATTTTTTAGACTCGGGTTTGTGGTCCCGAAACCACTATTCTGATTAGGGTCAAAATCGGGCTGTTACATCCATCCAAAAAATAGGTGTTCGACACCTATGACTGTATAAGGCTTCATACGGAGCCTTTTGAATACTCGATTGAAAACTATTATTGTATATGAATTCGGCTAAAGGTAAGTAATGCTCCCATCCTGATTCAAATTCAATAACACAAGTATGAAGCATGTTTTCCAAAGGGGCTAGTCGGAACAGTGATCTCGGAATCAATAATTCGAGGTTAGAGAAAATTATTTTCATGATATGTTATGTGTTATAACATGTTTATAAGGATGCATGAAAATTTGGTCCCTTAATTTTAGCGATTTCTAGCTAAATTGTGAAAAAGGACTAAATCGCATAAAGTGCGAAAGTTTTATTTTATTTCCTAGAGGTGCCAAATAGCTGTGGATTATTAATTGGCTGTCCCAAATGTGCAATTTGGCCTTGTTTTAAGTGAGTTGGCCGGCCATGTGACATTGGGGGACAAGAGCATTTAATTTTGGTCAAAATTTGTGAAAATTAGGTGGAAAAATGAATAAAATAAGATGAATAAGCAAAAAGCTATCATCTTTTTATTTTATTCTCTTCCTCCACCGAAAATAGCAGCCATGGGAGGGGTTTTTGAAGCTTAAAATTTCTGCAAGCTTCTCTTCACTCAAGTAAGTGATTTTGATGGCTTTAGTTGATAATTTTTGTACTTTTGAGACCCCTAAAGCTTAAGCTTTCTAAAGAGGGGACTAGTTTGCAATATGGTTGAAAGTCTAGGGACTTGCCATGATAGAGTTCATGTTGTTTGATGAGTTTTCATGAAAGAAAATGAATAATAGGATGTTGATAAACAACTTTTGTGAAAGGTGTTGTCATGAAAACACCTAATTGGGACTAAAATGCAAAAGTTGTAATTTGTTCATTAAGGCATGAAATTGATGGAATTGAGATTAGTTGTAAGAGTATTAAATGTTCATCTAGGCTTGCTTAACAAGAAAATGTGATAAAAATTTATTTACGAGCCTAGGGGCAAAATTATAATTTTGCCAAAGTATAGGGGCAAAATGGTCATTTTTGCCTAAGTAGAGATTATGTTGCAATACGATCATTAATTGATTAAATGAGTAAATTTCATTGTTCTAGATCAAAGAAAATGAGTTTCGGACCTAGAATGGATGAAAAGAGAAATGTGGGCAAAAAGTCATTTTCGGCTCTTTCGACATCGAGGTAAGTTCATGTGCGAATGTTGAAATTACATATGAGCTCATTTAGTATTCCAATGTTGTATGGAATGTATATTACTATATGAATGTATGAAATGTCTCTTGATGAGATGTCAATGGAATTGAACTTAGAGTAATGGGAAATGTATGTGGAATGATATGATGATAGTTAAGGCCTCGTGTAAGACCATATTGGAATATGGCCTCGATGTAAGAATTTGTATAAGACCATGTCAGGGACATGGCATCGACATGTTAATACAAGTAAGACCCTATTGGGGTATGAATTCTATGTGACATTATGTGTATGAGACTCGAGAGAGAGTTATTTAATAACTTGAGTGAATCAACGTATATGTTGAAAGAAAGAAAGTACGCGGTTGTACCACGGGAAAAGCACAAGTGTGTGTGCTAGAATTGAATTGATATGAATTTAGTATATGATGAACCCTTAGTGGTTTATGTGTATTCAATACACCTTAGTTGTATGAGATAGATTCATTAATGCATTGTGTGAATGCGAGCGAGTATCGTAGAAAGTTAAGTAAGAATAGAAGTATGTGAGGATGTTCTCGGAGGAACATTTGAAATAGAGATAAACTTAAGGATTATTATTCATGAATGTAAAATAACGGTGAGCTATGTGTAATATCACCATATTGATAGTAACCGATGGGCTAAATGCGAAACCACCGAGATATTAGTAGCGTGAGCGGCTTACTGAAAATGCTTGATGTGTGGTTTTATATGATCATGTGGTGATCAGTGCAGGAATGTACGCTTATTAAACGAGCAGTTGGCTTGTGACATGGTAAAAAAAATGTGGTAAGAGACTGAATGAGTAAGTTTTAAGAAAAGTTGAGTAAGTAACCATGAGTTTATGAGAGACACTCTTCATGATACTTTGTAATTATGTATATCAATATTTGACACATTATGCAGATGAGCTTACTAAGCATTATTGCTTACTCCTTTACTTTTCTCATATCTTATAGGTTATATTAACTAGCTCGGGTTGGAGGCCGCCGGAGATGTTTTCACACTATCGATCAGACACTTGGTATGATGTATCAAGTCTCTTTAAGTTATGGCATGTATAGGGCTAGTACCTAAGGTTGAATAAGTCATTGTTGATGTGGCCAAATTATGTTGGCCTAAGAGAACTTATTTTTGTTTGTGTATAGCCATGGATGATGGCCTAAGTTGTTTGTAATTATATGGGAAATTAGTTCTCCCTAGTGTATGGGATAAAAACCTCATTCTTTCCTAATCAAATGTCTTTAATTCAAGAGTAATGCTGATACTATGTGTAGTTATGTGATGAGGTATGAATGTATGCAAATGTGGGTGGAAAAAGGCTTGGAAGATAGCTTCTAAGTGCCCACACGGATAGACACACGGGCGTGTGTCTAGGCCGTGTGCATCCTGCACCTTAGTACCATAAGTCAGAATAGACCACGGGCTGATCACACGGCCGTTTGTTCAAGTCGTGTGATATGCACGGCCAGCACATGGGCGTGTGCCTAGGTCGTGTTGAATAAGTCAGTATATCAAGGTTTTACACATGGGCTAAGGCCACGGGCGTGCCATGGCCGTGTGAGTTTAGTCAGTGTTGGCCACTGGCTAGCCACACGGGCGTGTGACTAGGCTTTGAGGCCGTGTGAGAGTAATCAGTATTCACCACGGTTGAGGAGCACGGGCGTGCCCTAGCCGTGGGGGCATTGGCAGAATGCTTGGGTTTTTATGCACGGGTTGAGGACATGGGCGTGTGTGTCTACACACGGGCGTGTCTCGTTCTACACGGGCGTGTGAGCCCTATATTTAAAGAGAAAAATTTTAAGAATCGTAAAATTTTCATATTAGTCTCGAGAGCCCTCGTGTGTATGAGTGAGGCCTCGTAAGTCGAGAATGAGGTGATTGAGGTGACTAAAGAGAGTAGTCATGATTTTCCTAAGTGGCGATCGTGAGGTTTTAGTACGGTAACATCTCGAGCCCGGTTCCGGCGTAGAACCCGGGTAAGGGGTGTTACAGATTGGCTATCAGTCTGCGGGTGAAAAGCTGTGCTAAAATTAAGTCGCGTACCAAGAGATTCATGCAACTTTTTCCAAAATCTCGAAGTGAACCGCGGATCTCGATCAGAGATTATCGACATAGGGACACCGTGCAATCTTACAATTTCTTGAATATAAACTTCAGCAAGCTTTTGAAGTGACCAATCAGTCCTGACCGCAATGAAATGAGCCGATTTCGTAAGTCGATCAACAATCACCCATACAAAATTTTTCTTACTTGCCGGTAAAGGTAACCCCGTTACAAAATCCATCGTGATACGATCCCATTTCCATTCAGGAATAGAAATAGGCTGAAGTAATCCGTTGGGAACCTGATGTTCTGCCTTAACTCGCTGAAAAGTTAATCATTTAGCCACATACTCGACCACGTCTCTTATCATTCCTAGCCACCAATAAGATTCTCGCAGATCGCGATACATTTTCGTTCCTCCAGGATGCAAAGTAAAAGGACTATCATGAGCTTCGTGAAGTATCAACTCTTTCAATTATGAAACATTCGAAACGCAAATTCGGTTATGAAATCTCAAGCAACCACAATAATCAATGCTGAAATTTTCTAATATACCATTCTGAACCATTTCTCTTTTCTTCGCCAACTTGTCATCATCTAACTGTGCTGACTTGATCCGATCAAATCGGTGACATCACTGGTTTGATCTTTAATTCAGCCAATAAGCTTCCATTGTTATTGACACTGAGCTGAGCAAACATTGCTCGCAATTCAACCGCTATTTTTCTACTCAACGCATCAGCTACAACGTTAGCTTTACCAGGGTGGTAATCAATAACGCAATCAAAATCTTTCAGAAGCTCTACCCAACGATGTTGTCTTAAATTTAACTCCTTTTAAGATAGGAGGTATTTGAGACTCTTATGATCGGTATAGATATGACATTTTTTGCCGTACAGGTAGTGTCTCTAGATCTTTATAGCAAAAACCACAGTAGCTAGCTCTAAATCGTGCATCGGATAATTACGTTCATGCGTCTTTAGCTGAAGAGATGCATAAGCGATCACTTTCTCATCTTGCATCA
Organism: Gossypium sturtianum; assembly: GCA_025698515.1. NCBI lineage: Eukaryota > Viridiplantae > Streptophyta > Magnoliopsida > Malvales > Malvaceae > Gossypium > Gossypium sturtianum. Next base: position 58,943,365 of record CM046955.1, read on the forward strand.
AAAAACAACTGACACTACTCAAAGAAGCATCACTATAGACCACAAAATCCTTTCCCGATTCTGGTAGAGTCAAAACTGGCGCTTTAGTCAACATCTGTTTCAATTTCTCAAAACTTTCTTGACACTGATCGTCCCAGACGAATTGAACATTCTTATGCACAAAATTTGTCATCAGCAAAGCTATCTTCAAAAATCCATTTACAAATCTTCGATAATAACCAGCTAGTCCAAGAAAACTATGAACCTCTGACACATTCCTCGGTGCTTTCCACTAAACAATTGCCTCTATATTTTTCGAATCAACTCTAATTCCATCTGCCGAGATAACATGACCCAAAAATACAACCTCTGATAAATAGAATTCACACTTACTAAGCTTTCCATATAACTATTTCTCTCGTAACGCTTGTAAAACAATTTTAAGGTGTTACTCATGCTCGGATTTGAATTTTGAATATATCAAAAGATCATCAATAAAAACTACCACAAATTGATCCAAATACGATTGGAAAATACGGTTCATGAGATCCATGAATCCTGCCGGAGGGTTTGTCAACCCAAAAGGCATCACTAAGATTTCATAATGGCATAACGCGTACGAAATGCCGTCTTCGGTACATCACTATCATTCACTTTCAACTGATAGTAACCCGATCTCAAATCGGTCTTTGAAAAGACAGAAGCTCTTTTTAGTTGATCGAATAAGTCATCAATACAAGGTAGAAGGTATCGATTCTTAATCGTCAACTTATTCAATTTTCGATAGTTAATACAAAGCCGCATCGAACCATCTTTCTTTTTGACGAAAAGCACTGGAGCTCCCTAAGGCGATATACTAGGGCGTATAAAGCCGCGATTCAACAAGCCTTGCAATTGTACTTTTAATTCTTTCAACTTTGTGGGTGCCATACAATAGGGGGACATTGACACCGGAGCCGTACCAGGAAACACTTCAATTGCGAACTCAACCTCCCGATCTGGTGGTAATCCCAGTAATTCCCCGAAAAACACATCAGGGAATTTGCAAACAGTTCTAATTTTACTACACTGACTATACCAGAATTTGAATTGATAACATATGCTAGGAAAGCTTCACAGCCTTGATTGAGAAGTTTATCAGCTCGAATTGCTGAAATGATACGAGTTGAACCACTCGTTCGAACACCATTCACCTTAACCATACTACCGCCTTCACTTTGAACAACAAACTTCATTTTACAGCAATCTAGAATCACCCTATGTTCCGTAAGCCAATCCATACATAAAATCATATCAAAAGTGCCAAATGACATTATCAACAAATCAACAGGGACGGTTATATTCTGTATCACTAACAGACATCTCCTAGACACCTGATCCACTAACACAATTGTCCCAATGGACTAGACACCACTATCGATACTCTAGACGCCTCAAATTTTAAACTTCTGGACTCAACATATTCATTATTAACATACGAATGCGAAGATCTTGGATCTATTAAAGAATAAACAGGTTCTGAATGTAATAAAAAGATACTTGTCACAACGTCATTAGCATCTCCATCCTCACAAGTCCGCACAACATAAGCTCGGGCTAGCGCTCTGACCTCTAACTAATGAGTAACATCATCATTTCCCTTTCTAGCACCCCCTCTCAAAAATGAACCACTTCGACTCGACCCGCGAACCCTAGGAGCAGGCATAGATCTCTAAGAAGTAACATGTGTAGCTTTCTCATTCTTCGGACACTCTCTAGCAAAATGTTTCGTAGATCCATTGCGAAAACAGCCTCGAGTTAACTTTCGGCATTCACCATGGTGCTTTTTCCCGTAGTGCTCGCTATTCAGAATATCAGTATCCCTAGATGGACCTCGCACACTACCCATAGACACAGTCGGTTGTCTATCACGATTTTTATCAGCTTTATCTAACTTAAAATTTGACCTCCTGTTACCATGAAATTCTTTTGATCTATTCGGTTGTGGATTTGAACTAGCAGCCCTAGAACGTTTTCGGGTATTTTCAGTCTTTTTATCAAAACTCAGAACTTGTTCTACTATTCTCGCCCGTTCAACTAAATTCGCAAACTCAATAATTCTGTGTGATACTAATTGAACTCAAAACTCATCACGTAAACCATGCAGAAATCGCTTGCAACTATCAATTTCAGTCAGCACAAACTCAACAGCGTACCTACTAAGTCGCGAAAACTTTCGTTCACAATCAACCACAGACATTCCACCTTGCTTTAGCATCAAGAACTCTTGTCTTCTATCTTCGGTATACAGTTCGCCTACATATTTCTTTTGGAATTCCTTTTGGAAGAATTCCCAATTTGCCTGATCTGTAGATACATGGCGTGTCACTGACTGCCACCATGTATATACTTCTCCTTGCAACAGGGAAACTGTAACAGCCCGATTGAGGGGCTAGTCAGAACAGTGATCTCTGAATCAGTAATTCGAGGATAGAGAAAATTATTTTCATGATATGTTATGTGTTATAACATGTTTATAAGGATGCATGAAAATTTTGGTGCCTTAATTTTAGCGATTTCTAGCTAAATTGTGAAAAAGGACTAAATCGCATAAAGTGCGAAAGTTCTATTTTATTTCCTAGAGGTGCCAAATAGCTATGGATTATTAATTGGAGGTCTCAAATGTGCAATTTGGCCTTGTTTTAAGTTAGTTGGCCGGCCATGTGACATTGGGGGACAAGAGCATTTAATTTTGGTCAAAATTGGTGGAAATTAGATGGAAAAATGAATAAAATAAGATGAATAAGCAAAAAGCTATCATCTTTTTATTTTATTCTCTTCCTCCACCGAAAATAGCAGCCATGGGAGGGGTTTTTGAAGCTTAAAATTTCTGCAAGCTTCTCTTCACTCAAGTAAGTGATTTTGATGGCTTTAGTTGATAATTTTTGTACTTTTGAGACCCCTAAAGCTTAAGCTTTCTAAAGAGGGGACTAGTTTGCAATATGGTTGGAAGTCTAGGGACTTGCCATGATAGAGTTCATGTTTTTTGATGAGTTTTCATGAAAGAAAATGAATAATAGGATGTTGATAAACAACTTTTGTGAAAGGTGTTGTCATGAAAACACCTAATTGGGACTAAAATGTAAAAGTTGTAATTTGTTCATTAAGGCATAAAATTGATGGAATTGAGATTAGTTGTAAGAGGATTAAATGTTCAGCTAGGCTTGCTTAACAAGAAAATGTGATAAAAATTTATTTACGAGCCTAGGGGCAAAATCGTAATTTTGCCAAAGTATAGGGGCAATATGGTCATTTTTTCCTAAGTAGAGATTATGTTGTAATACGATCATTAAGTGATTAAATGAGTAAATTTCATTGTTCTAGATCAAAGAAAATGAGTTTCGGACCTAGAATGGATGAAAAGAGAAATGTGGGCAAAAAGTCATTTTCGGCTCTTTCGACATCGAGGTAAGTTCATGTGTGAATATTGAAATTACGTATGAGCTCATTTAGTATTCCAATGTTGTATGGAATTTATATTACTATATGAATGTATGAAATGTCTCTTGATGAGATGTCAATGGAATTGAACTTAGAGTAATGGGAAATGTATGTGGAATGATATGAGGATAGTTAAGGCCTCGTGTAAGACCATATTGGAATATGGCCTCGATGTAAGAATTTGTATAAGACCATGTCAGGGACATGGAATCGACATGTTAATACAAGTAAGACCCTATTGGGGTATGAATTCTATGTGACATTATGTGTATGAGACTCGAGAGAGAGTTATTTAATAACTTGAGTGAATCAACGTATATGTTGAAAGAAAGAAAGTACGCGGTTGTACCACGGGAAAAGCACAAGTGTGTGTGCTAGAATTGAATTGATATGAATTCAGTATATGATGAACCCTTAATGGGTTATGTGTATTCAATACACCTTAGTTGTATGAGATAGATTCATTAATGCATCGTGTGAATGCGAGCGAGTATCGTAGAAAGTTAAGTAAGAATAGAAGTATGTGAGGATGTTCTCGGAGGAACATTTGAAATAGAGATAAACTTGAGGATTATTATTCATGAATGTAAAATAACGGTGAGCTATGTGTAATATCACCATATTGATAGTATGTAGATGGGCTAAATGCGAAACCCTTTGAGATATTAGTAGCGTGAGCGCTTATTGAAAATGCTTGATGTGTGGTTTTATATGATCATGTGGTGATCTGCTTGCAGAATGTACACTTATTAAACGAAAGCGGTTGGCTTGTAACATGGTAAAAAAATGTGGTAAGAGACTGAATGAGTAAGTTTTCAGAAAAGTTGAGTAAGTAACCATGAGTTTATGAGAGACACTTTTCATGATACTTTGTAATTATGTATATAAATATTTGACACATTATGCAGATGAGCTTACTAAGCATTATTGCTTACTCCTTTACTTTTCTCATCTCTTATAGGTTATATTAACTAGCTCGGGTTGGAGGCTGCCGGAGATGTTTTCACACTATCGAGCAGACACTTGGTATGATGTATCAAGTCTCTTTAAGTTATGGCATGTATAGGGCTAGTACCTAAGGTTGAATAAGTCATTGTTGATGTGGCCAAATTATGTTGGCCTAAGAGAACTTATGTTTGTTTGTGTATAGCCATGGATGATGGCCTAAGTTGTTTGTAATTATATGGGAAATTAGTTCTCCCTAGTGTATGGGATAAAAACCTCATTCTTTCCTAATCAAATGTCTTTAATTCAAGAGTAATGTTGATACTATGTGTAGTTATGTGATTAGGTATGAATGTATGCAAATGTGGGTGGAAAAAGGCTTGGAAGATAGCTTCTAAGTGCCCATACGGATAGACACACGGGCGTGTGTCTAGGCCGTGTGCATCCTGCACCTTAGTACCATAAGTCAGAATAGACCAGGGGATGATCACACGGCCGTTTGTTCAAGTCGTGTGATACGCACGGCCAGCACATGGGCGTGTACCTAGGCCGTGTTGAATAAGTTAGTATATCAAGGTTTTACACACGGGCTAAGGCCACGGGCGTGCCATGGCCATGTGAGTTTAGTCAGTGTTGGCCACTGGCTAGCCACACGAGCGTGTGACTAGGCTTTGAGGCCGTGTGAGAGTAATCAGTATTCACCACGGTTGAGGAGCACGGGCGTGCCCTAGCTGTGGGGGCATTGGCAGAATGCTTGGATTTTTATGCACGGGTTGAGGACATGGGCGTGTGTGTCTACACACGGGAGTGTCTCGTTCTACACGGGTGTGTGAGCCCTGTATTTGAAGAGAAAAATTTTAAGAATCGTAAAAGTTTCGGATTAGTCTCGAGAGCCATCGTGTGTATGAGTGAGGCCTCGTAAGTCGAGAATGAGGTGATATAGGTGACTAAAGAGAGTAGTCATGATTTGCCTAAGTGGCGACCGTGAGGTTTTAGTATGGTAACATCTCGAGCCCAGTTTCGGCATAGAACCCGGGTAAGGGGTGTTACAGAAACATCATATATTACACTTTCACGCAGAGTTGCATTCAAGTTGTCGCCAGATGCGTTTAGTAGATTCAATCCAAACTTCAGCTACAGAAAGACCAACTCATTTCAATCCTAAGAATTTAGTTGCACCGTATCTATGAAACTCTTTAATCGATGCTCGACGAACAGGAGGTGCAAATACCGTAGCGGATGTGGTTCCCACCACACGTTGAAGAGCATCAGCGATAGCTCTAAGTAATTTGAATCACCTCTTTCCTCAATATTACCTCGATCAACGTTAGGTTGTTGAGTACTAACTGGATTAACACTTGGTGTTACCAATTCGGTTCCATCTAACTCATTGGAGACATTATCTCTAGTATACATTTCTTGATCAACATCGTTATTATAATCATCCGACATTTTCAAATATAAAACAAAAATAAATATATCAGCATCCAAATCCCGATTCGACTCAATTATGGCATGTACCTCTAGACTAAACTTGCAAGCTCGATTTAGTCCGAGAATCGACTAAAATTATTACCGAGTAATCGTAATCTAATCATTCATTTCAAATATTTCAAAACATGCCAAAACAATCATCCTAGGTACATAACCAATGTACCCTCATTGGTACCACATTTATATCATCAAAACATATCATCAATGCATCATTCAAATTAAAATTATAAACATGCCAAAATCTATCTATTTGGCCTAGCTCATATCTACCTAAAACATTAACTTAAATTCACATGCACATATCAAGCATTGCTTCAATTCACCATACCATACTATGGCTTCAAACACAAACATATGTTTACATAAATACCAAACCAACATTACACTTATAACCTCATTTACAATCCATCCACAAAATAACTATCAACTAGAAATCCTAGGTACATGCCGACACAAAAGATAAACATCGCCACATTTGAGTTCGGGATCATTGCCGGATGCTGAATCGGCGATCAAAAGAGAAGTACCTAACCTGCGCACAGAAAACAAAATCGTACGCTGAGTAAAAACCAGTGATATTTCTATATTCTGAACATTTAATTATAAACACATATTAATGACTAAGATCACAACTATCATATGCCAACCTTTTGAATTCATACATATTGTAACACCCCAAACCCGGTCAAAACGCTATGACCGAATTTGGTATGCTACAGGGAAGATAATTTTGGAAAACTAACTAAAAACCACAAGTTGGAAAAAAATTGCGTATCGTTAATGTACCTTTAGGGAAAATTTAAAGGAGTTGTTTAATTTGGACTGAATTACGAAGTCAGGTTTATTTGCCGTCGGTTGAAGGAAGCTTCTGACAGGCAGAAATCTTATGCTGATCTGAAGCGTAAGGATGTAAAATTTGCAGTGGGTGATCAGGTTTTTCTGAAAGTTTCGCCTTGGAAGAAAGTTGTGAGGTTTGGACGGAAGGGCAAGTTGAGCCCCAGGTTCATTGGGCCTTATCGAGTGTTGAAACGTGTGGGACCAGTGGCGTATCAGCTCGAGTTACCTCTGGAATTGAGGCAGATACATTATGTATTCTATGTCTCGATGTTGAGGCGCTACCGATCGGATCCATCTCACGTAGTTCCAGTGGAAGAAATCGAAGTGAGACCTGATTTATCTTTCGAAGAGGAACCAGTTCAGATCCTAGACCGAGATGTTAAAGTATTGCGGAGAAAAACAGTTCTGTTGGTTAAAGTGTTGTGGCGGAACCACGGTTCAGAGGAGGCCACGTGGGAGCCAGAGGATGTGATACGACAGCAATACCCTCATCTCTTTTGATCGTAAATTTCGAGGTAGAAATTTCTTTAAGAGGGTAAAGCGTAACATCCACGGAATTAGGGGTTCTGCATTTTATGTGTTTTGTGTGTTTGGCATGATTTATCTGTTAATTTGGTGTGTTTTGGGGTTCCGGGGAGGCTCGAGGTTAAGCTTGAGCCTTGGTGAAAATTTTGTTTTTGGGCACTTCAGGGGAGAGCTAGCTGAGGCAGGCCTTAAGGGTAATTACTTGTGTTTGTTGACATAAGAAAAAGGTGTGGTAAGATGGCAAGGAGACGCCACTTAAGTTGCAGGGAAGTGGCGTCACAAGAGAGTAGCAGGAGGAAGGGGTTCGAGTCACATCAACAGCATTCGGAAGCTTTATTTTTGCGCCTAGGGAGCTAAGGTGGTGGATTCGGTAGGGGCTCTCCAAGGTTGTTGGTGGAATGAGTCAAAAATTTTGAATGAGTGGCCATGAGGTGAACGTGGGGTTTGAATGGGTCAAACCAATTCAAATTGTTGGAGGGGAGTGAAAGTAGGAGAAAAGTATGGGATTTGGATGTTGGTGGAGTGGTGGCCGATTGTGGGGAGCTTGATGTGGGGGGAGAATTCAGTTTTGGTGCTAGGAGAGGTGAGTGTGCCGAAAATTCTTTGGGTCTTAGGCTTTTCTTTTTTTTTTGAAGCATATTCGGTCATTAAGGGGGGTGTTGAGTGCCGACTTTTGGCAAGTCTTCTTGAGCTCTCTTTTAATCTTTTTCTTTCTTCTTTTCATTGGTTTTCAACTTTTCTCCAAGCCGAAATCATTCTCCCTTTCTTTTGCATTTTAGTAACCTTGACACATTTCTTCTTTACCAAAACCGTAGCACCCTTTGCTTCTCTTCTCTCCTTCTTGTTTCTTTGGGTAATAGCCGAACCTTGTTTCCATTCTGACTTCTTTTTTTCTCTTCTCTAATCACTTTCTTTTTGCAAACCGATTTCTCTCCTACTCCCTAACTCTTCTCTTTTCTCTGCTAGATAGCCGCCACTTATCCTTCAAGCCTTCTCAGTCGGCATTTCCTTGTTATTTTGGTAAGAGATTCTTCTTCTTCTTCTTCTTCTTTTTCTGTTTGTTCTTTTCATTTGTTGGTTGTTAAATCGAAGTTGTTGACTCGATTCCTTGGGGCATTGGCCAATTGTAGGGGGCTCATTCTCGTATTCTTTTCTTCATCTAGCCAGTGTTTGGAAGGTCATTGGGACTCATTCGGTTTCACAAGCCAACCTTCTAAGAGTTCGGTTTCCGTTGATTAAGGTAAAGTATTCTCTTTGGTTCTCTTCATCTCCTTTATTTATTATTCAACAAACCGACTACCCATTCTTCCGTGACGTGTTCTCTCATATCTCATGGTTAGTAGCCGAATATCAGGAAGAGAAGTGCTAAGACTTCTTAAGTGGTCGAAAGTTCTTTTCCAGGAAATCTTGCTTATTCATGTTAGTAACAAAGGTAAGGAGTTACCCTCTGATTCTATTCATTTGGTCATTCATCGTTTATTCGCCGCTTTAGTTTGATAACGTTGTTAGATAACCATTGTTTCCATTATAGTATTGTACTGATCAAAGATTCTCCATGGATGCAATTGCTAGCCAATCTAAGGAAGGGAGTGGACCCTTAGTCTCTGCTCCTAAGTTCAAGAGGCGTGTTGTGTCGGCGGTTCGGGACTTTCCGCCGGGCTGTGGTAGAGAGCCGACGACTGCCTGGGATAGGTAAATAGCTGTCGTTCCGGCTAGTGAAAGCGTCGACGTAGAGAATATAGTCTTACGCGTTATCAGGTGTGTAATTCTCACACACACTCTGTATATTAAATTATGTTATTAACTGTGTTGGCTGAAAGCCGAAACGACTGAATTGACAGTCGAGATACCCTTGGGGTAATGTTGGAAATACCGGGTAAGTTCCACTACGATTTTATGTTCAAAATATGTGTATGTATGATTTACTTGACTGTGTGCATTCGAAGCATGATCATTCATCTCGGTATGATAACATGTGTATGGACTTGGGATATGATGCGAAAGGGGAAGTGCTATTTAGGGATCATCATGGTGGTTTGGTACCACAGTGGGTTGGCCCCACATATATGATTCAGTGACTATGTCTCAGTGGCTTGGTGCCACGGTGGTTTAACACCACGTACATATATGATTTAGTGACTCGTCCCAGTGGTTTGGTACCACAGTGGGTTGGCCAAACATATATATATTCGGGATTGTCACAGTGGTTTGGTACCACGGTGGGTTGGCCCCACACATATTATTAGTGACTCTGTCATAGTGATATCGTATCAAGGTGGTATAGAACCACAGTGGCTTGGTGCCACGGGCGTTTGGCTAATTCGGTGATATAGAGGTTGGAAAAGTAGGTGGGGCTAGGCTACATTGCATACAAGCTTGATGTGTTGGATTGTGCGGGCTAAGGCCCAACTGGCATCTGTGGGCTCAGAGCCCAAATATCGTTTTTGGGGATTACACACTGAGTCTCGGTGGCTCACCCCTTTGCTTAATTTTGCAGGTAATCCTTAGATCGCGGATTTGAAGCCGAGGCGAAGCCAAGGCGAACTCGAGGTGGCCCTGCAGTGTTTTTAGTAATTTTGATACTATATTTTAAACTTCCCTATTAAGTTGGTTTTCGGTATTGTAATAAGGCCACTTTAACTTTAATTTGGGTTTTTCTATAAATTTGATTTAGCATGCTTAATAAACTATAAAAATTGATTTTCAATTAGCTAGTGAAAGATGGATAACGAGTAACAAAATTAATTCAGAGTTTTCACTTAAAATCTGCAACCTCATTTTTAATTGACAGATTTAACGAAATTTTTCTTAAATTCGATTTTCGGCAAATAAACCTGACTTCGTAATTCAGTCCAAATTAAACAACTCCTTTAAATTTTCCCTAAAGGTGCATTAACGATACGCAAAGTTTTTCCAACTTGTAGTTTTTAGTTAGTTTTCCAAAATTATCTTCCCTGTAGCATACCAAATTCGGTCGTAGCGTTTTGACCGGGTTTGGGGTGTTACACATATTAGCACGTCATTTCATACTACATTCAATTTACACATGCTATCATATTTCATTTGATTAACAATGTCCCAATTCACACATTTGCTATACAAAAAGCTATTCACATATCAAACCACATTTCATTTAAACAATAGCATTATCAATTCCATATTCACTTCATGAGTATATAACTCATATATTCCATGTGTTTACAACATATTTCACATTCCATTTTCAATTCGCTATATCACTTCCATTTCTCATACCATGTCATTTCAATATCAATTATAGAACTTTATTATTTATTTACCCCTATTAACATGAATCGGACTCGGACAGATACACAGATCCAACCAACACACCAGTTTGGCACCCAGTGCCTCATCGGATAAATCTGAAGTAGTAACTGCGCCCAGCGCTATATAAATTGACACCCAGTGTCTCATCGGTTAAACCGAAGTAAATTGGCACCTAGTGCCTCATCGACTCGAAGTCGAAGAAATCCCTGAACTCTTCCTATCCTATGGCATGCCATCTTTATCCGACTCAGCCCGATACAGTTAATAGGGTTCCAATTCACTTTCCAAATACAACCAATATCCAATTATCATATTTGCACATTATCACATTTACACATATATATTCATTTCAATTCAAATAATCAATACATTCATAATATATATACCAATTCAATCCATTTCAATCAACTATCAAAATTTCAAATACTCACCTCAAACACTTACCATCTGCACTAAATCGAATTACAACAATTAACAACTAGGCTCGGATTATAGAAATACAAACCGTGGATTCTGAACTATTCGACGCCAATTTTATCCTTCCCCTTTTTAGTCTAGGATTCTGGTACGACGTTAGCAACGGAATGAAAACAATTAAAATTCATCAATACAACACAATTCAATTTCATATTGAATATTTCAAGTTTTACTCAATATTTGCCTAAATTTCAATTTAGTCCCTAAATCGAGGCTAATTTTTATTCTTTACATTTAATTCTATATTTTCAAACAAATTTCACTTTAAAATAAATTTAACTCCCTATTTTCACTTAAACCCCTAAATATTGAATTTTTCACAATTTAGTCCCTATTACTCAAAATTTACAATTTATTCTGCAATTTAATCATTTTTCATTTCTAGCTTAAAAATCTATCAATTTAATCCCTAATACTAAAAATGTCCAACATTAACAACATTTAAAATCTTAATAAATGGTAAAATTTTGACATGGGTCGGGTAGTACTTAACACCAAGATTCCAAAAATATAAAAATTACAAGAAAAGGGACTAAATTGACTAACCAATTGAAATTTGAAAGTTTGAAGCCCTTAGGCCGTGCGTCTCCTTTCTTCTTTCTTTCTCTTTTTCTTTCTTAATTTTGCATGTATTTCTATTTCTATTTCTTTAATCTTTCTTTTAATACCTAATTTGCTTTATTATACTAATTATTATTATATAATACATATATACATTTACTTAATAATATAATATATTTTTATAACATATGCCATCCACTATACATTTATATATAGTTATAATTAGTATTTTAGCCCTTTAATTAATTTTTAATCTATAATTCAACCTTTAACTCAAATACGATTTAGTCCTTATACCTAATTACTTTTAATTCAAGTAAATTCGCTTAACCGAAACCTAATTAACTACACAACTAACTTTGTAAATATTTATTAAAAATATTTACGAGTTCGATTTATGGAAACGTAGTCCCAGGAATATACTTTTCGACACCTCTGACTATCAGGTCGTTACATGAACACTTCTATTTCACCATCAATTTTTATAATTAATTCATTTTTTTCAAGATCAATGGTTGATCTCAAAGTGGCAAAAAATGGCCTACCCAACAAAATGAGGATCTCTTAATCTTCCTCAAAGTCGAGGACTACAAAATCCACAAGGATTATAAAACTTCTCACTTTAACTAATACATCCTCAAGTACACCTTTTGGGTGTACTAAATACCTATCAACTAATTGCAGTGTTATAGATGTGTTCTTTAATTCCCCCAATCTGAGTTTCATGTAGGTCGATAGGGGCATTAAATTAATACTAGCTCCTAAATCACAAAGAGTGTTACTAAAATGTCTATCCCTTATTCCTATAGGAATTTTAAAACTACTCGGATGTTTTAATTTTGGGGTATCTTTTTAGCAATTATAGCACTGCAGGAAGCATCAATATTAATTTGCTCACCTTTTTTCAACTTTTTATGCCTCAACATTATTTCTTTTGAATACTTAGCATATTTTGGAATTCCAAGAGTGGCAAATTAACATTGAGGGACTTAAATAAGTTAATAAAACTTATGAAATCAGCTTCGTCCCATCTTTGTTTGTCCTCTAGCCTCGATGGGAATGGTATCTTCACCATGCTATGATTCGAAATCACCAGCTCAGCTTCTGATTGACTACCTTTTTTATTGGTTCCTCCGGCTTGTTTTCCTCCGGGGCTTCCTCTACAGACTTTTGTACATCCTCTGTTTTTTTGGATGGGTGCACTAAGTTTATCAAGTGTTTTACCTAATCGTAGGGCAATAGCATTCACATGCTCCTTCCTGCCTTTCTGAGGATTATTCCCTGTATTACAAGGGATGCCTTGGCCAAATTACTTTTGTAACAAACTCATCATTTGGTCATGGAGGCTATCTATTTGGGTCTCGAGTCAGTTGCACTTGAAGTGGACGTGTTAAAGCTCTGATTTCATTGTTTGCATCTCCCCTTCTTGTTTGTCTGGCCTTTGACCATATATAGTATGGTCGTTCCTAATGGGTAAGATCTCTGCACATACGGAGGTTGGTAAGGAGGAGTCAGTTGGTTCTATATTAGATTTCTGCCTCCTTGATTACCTCCCCACTTCAAGTTTAGATGATCTTTCCAATCAGGGTTATATGTGTTTAAGTAAGGGTTTCCACCCCATTTTATAATTTTTTGTCATTAGCTTTTTAACAAGTATGAGATGTGAGTTGGTGCTTAAGAGTTAGGGAGAGTATCCATTATACCCAAGTTTAATTCCCCTTCTGTATTTTTTTAGGAATTTTGGCCAACCCCTTAGTCAACCCTCCATTGTTTCTCAAATGAGTTGTCAAACTTAAAGATTCTCTCATCTTTTTTTTCCTTTCCTTTCTTCTCATTTGTTTCCCTCACTTGTCATTTCTTTCCCTTTGACTAGTTGTGCCGCCCCTATTACCAAAGAAACACATCCATTTTGTTTTCTTTTGTCATTTTTTCTCCAAACCCTACCTTGTGCCGCCCTTTCCCCTAACTCCTCATTTCTCTTCTTTTTTCTGCCACACCTCCTCATTTTTCCACTATTTACACCACAATTTGATCCACCTTACGTCAGAGCCCCTTCCTTCTTTCCTTTCTTTTCTCCACTTTACTCTGTTCACCTCTGTACCCTTCAACATATTTGTCCTTATTTTCTTTTATTTTTCTCTATAATTGCACCATTAGTTTCTCTCTCTCTTTTCTCACCTCTTTAGTTTCTTCTTTTGTTGTTTATCATTATCGAATCATCATCAACATCATTATTGTGCAGATCCCCATTGATTATCCCATTCTCGATCTATAATCTGGAGAAGGAGTAAGCTAATTTAAATTAAGATCTAAACAAAAAAAATATGATCTTGTAATATATATTTTTCTTTTACTCATGGCCAAATATTTTAGTGTTTAATTGGTATGTTTTGTGTTCAAGGTTCAGAACAGAATTACCCAAATCTACACTAATGATTGAAAATAACTTCATCGTCCTTCTATATTAGTAGAAAGTGTATGTGTTCTCAAAAATCAGATTTGAAAATCATATCATTTTTCTTTGCATTGGCCAAACCTTCAGTGATGTTGTAACAGCCCAATTTCGGTGAAATCAGAACAGTGGTTTCAGGACCACAAATTCGAGCCAAAAATAAAATTTATTTTTATTTTATTATATGGATCGTATTATGTTAGAAAAGTCATGTGAAAATTTTGATAAGAAAATTTTCCCGATTATGTGCTTAATTACGAGAAGGACCAAATCGCATAAAATGTAAAAGTTGGATTCTAGTAGCTAGGAGGATCAAATAGCTATGGAATTCAAAAATGAAGATCCTTATATGGTAATTAGACCATTAATAAAAAGTTTGTAGATATTTTTGGATGATTCATCCATGGAAAATTAGAAAAAGGCGAAGGACTAAATTGGAAATCAAAATTATTAAAGATGATGAATTAATTAAATAGAAATAAAAGTCATTTTTGTCATCTTCTTCCCCAAAATAAAACATGGAAACCCTAGGAGAGAGAGAAGAAACTTTCTTGGCCAAATTGGGTAAGTTTTCTTATCCCGTTTTTAGTAATTTTGATATCTTTGGCATCAGGATAGCTTAATCTATCTATTTGGGGGATCAATTTGTAAAGTTATCAAAGTATGGAAAATGGGTCATGGATGTATATGCTAAAAATTAGAAAGTTATGGTAGAAAATGAAAGGTTATTGATAGATAAACAACTTTTACAAATTGATTTTTGATGAAAACATGATTTAGGGACTAAAATGCAAAGTTGTGAAATTTGATGAAAATTTCTAAATTTTTATGAATACATGTGCTGTAAATTTTGAGATGGGATTTTGGTTAGGCTTGGAATAGGGAGTTAATTGCATAAATTTTATTTTCCGAGCCTAGGGACGAAATGGGAATTTATGGAAAAGTTAGGGCAAAATGGTAATTTTGCCTAGAATGTAAATTGAGTCCACTTGAATATGAAATGTGATAAACTGATGTAAAATTTACTCGTATAGATCCGGATAGACTAAATTCGGAGCTAGAACGAGGAAAGAGGAAAATGTCGGATTAGTAGATTTTACGTAGACGAACATTTGTCAAGGTAAGTTCGTGTAACTAAATTGTATATGTTTTTATGCTTGAATTAAATGTTGTGTTTGTGAATTGTATAAATGCCATAAATATGTGAAATGATCACATACTCGTTAAAGCCCAATAAATGATAAAGCCCGATAAATGATAAATGATAAAAATGTAAAATTTATGCTTGCGTTGAATGTGAACATTTGAATTGCATAAATGCATAAATATATGAGATTGACCACTTGCTTGATAATGCTTGAAATATGTTAAATTCCGTTTGAATAAATGGAAAATTCGATGGATATGTGATTTCTCGAAATGAATGAGATCCTGAATTTGTTGCTGTCGGGATTTAGCTCGGACGAGTAATCCTATTGATCTCATTATAAAAAGGATTTAGCCCAGACAGGTAATCCTAATATAAGTCCTCTCGAGCATATGTTATGGATTGGATTTAGCACGGATGGGTAATCGATATCAAGCTTTTTAAAGCATATTTCATAAAAAGGATTTAGCCTGGACTGGTAATCCTGTTGTATATATGTGTGGCTCGAAAGTGTACTCTCTGAAATAGTACCTTATGAGTACCACTGAATATGAATTGACGGATTTACTGATTTGTACACTTTGTGTGTACTACCTGTGTATCCATCGATATTCTGAATAAATTCAACGGGTAAAAATCCTGACATGAGAAAATATGAATAAGAAATGAGTTATTACACGTATATGTCTGAAAAACATGAAAATGATGATACATAACAATTGATATAAGAAAACATGAAATGATGATACTTGTACATGGAATTCATTTGATGAATATGTCATCCTTGATTATAGACTCGTTCACTTTGAATGTACTACTACTACTCGTGTGACATTGATATTTCGAGTAATATGAGTAGAGTTCTGATGTGAAATAATCTGAACCCGAGATGAATTATATGGAAATATACTTGAGATATAACGATGTGATTTATACATGTTAAATGAATACATATTGTGGAAAGCATATGTGCATGGAAACTTGATTGTTGTTGAGCCCATATATGTATTGATGTTATTATGGAATATATGACTAACAAGGGCAATGAGGATATGTGTAGGGCTTGAGGTCAAATTGATTGAATATGTCTTACCTAGTTACCTCAAAATAGAATGAATGGTAAGTTAAGTACCATGTTATACGAACTTACTAAGCATTATATGGTTACTTAGTTTTATTTCCTATTTTAGAGTAAATCGGAAGCTCGTTGGATTAGAAGCTTGGCAGGGATCACTCACACTATCCATCGGCCCATGTCGGTACAATATGGTAAATTCAATTGTGGTTATAATGGCTTGTATAGGTTATATTGACCATATTGGCATGTAAATGTAAATGATGCTTGTAATCTAGCCATTGGAATGGCTAGTAATGATTTGTTTTGATATACTTGTAATGTCATACTATGGTAGTTACATATATGTTAAGTGGTTGATCAAATTATGTCTAACATATGGACTATGTAACATCCTGAAATTTGGGATTATATGTTTTACATTATACCATGCGATAGGCTAGTTAAGAGTGTTAATTGTGTATGTTTAGGGGGTCCTAAGAAGGCTTGGGGTTGAGTTGGGCCTTAGCAAAATTTTTGTGTTTAAGCACTTAAGGGGGAGAAGGCAAGTGGCATCAAGACTTAAGGAAATAAGTGTGTATTTTGCTAGCACAAGTGGAGCTAGTAGCAGAGTGGTGTGGCGTCACATGAAGGGGCTTAAGGGGTGGAGTTCGAATCCCACCTATTGTAAATTTTTTTTTTTGGACTAATTTTTGTACTTCTTTTCCAAGTGTCGGCCATGGTTCTAAAGAAGGTAAGGGAGATTTTATAATGATGGAAAGAAGACTAAGGAAAATGGTAAGGAGGAAATCAAGGGAAAAAGAAGGAAAGAAGTAAAGGAATTGTGGAAAAAGGGGGAACATGTTGGCCGAATTTTTGGAAGGAGCTTGGGGAAAGAATTTTGGTCAACACCCATTTTTTTGGTAAAGGTGGTACACGGTTTTAGTAGGGAGAAAAGGGGAGCCGAAATTCTTTTGGTCATTTTACAAGTTTATGCATGAAAGGCTTGTTTTCTTTGTAACATTTTGGTGCTCTCTTTTCTGATCCTTTCTCTTTGTTTTGCCGAAACACTCAAGCAATTTGTTCACTTTTTTTTCCCTTGTTTTGTCGTATTACTCAATCCATTTTGTTTATTCTTCCTTGGTGTTAGCCGAAACCCTCTAACACTTTTCTTCCATCTCTTCTTTTCTTTTTGACCATTTCTTCAACCCTTCTCTCTTTTCTTAAATCGACATTACCTTGTGGCCGAATCTTGTTTGTTCATTTCTCTCCAATAGCCGAACCTTTTAACCCTTAATCTCTTCTTCATTATTTCTTTCTCTTTCGTGTTGACACTCTCTTCTTTGATCGAATCGTGCTATAGTGGGAAAGCCAAATCTTATACCTTTGACTCATCCATAGCCATAAGTCCAATCGGTGGGAATCGGATTCATCATCGTTAAGGTAAGGAGTTTTGTCATGGTTCATTTTGATCTATTTCATTGCTCGGATAGTTGCTAAATGGATCGATGGATTTGACTAATCGATTATTATAGGGACTAGATCGCTCGTTCTTATCCACTCGTTGTTCCTTCGAAAGTGGTGATAAGCCGAAATCCTCTCCCTAAACAATTACATTCTCTCATCATAGTATTATTCTAACCGAGACTCTTTCAATGGAGGCAAGTGGTAGCGTTATTAAAAGAAAATCGATAGGAGGGCAAATAGGGAGTGGACTTGCAATCTCTACTCCCAAATTCAAACGTAGGGTGGTATCGGCAGTTCGGGATTTCCCACCGGGTTGCGGACCATCATCCGGTGAGAATAGGCAAATCGTGGTCGTTCACGATACTAAGGGTACCGACGATCAAGAAGTTTTAGTTCTTACCGTAATCAGGTGTGTAATCTCACACGAAATCTAAATGAGATTCATGAATTCACTATCATGTTGGAAAAAATAGATCGTTGTTGCTTACGAATCTAATAACTGAAATATGGCATGAATCGAGTAATTTGCTTAAACATCACTATTTCTAAAGATCTGTCAAAATCGGTGTTAATTTGCTAAATTACGAATATGCCCCTATGGGCCGATTTACCAAAATGCCCCTATGGGCCGACTTGCTAGAATGCCTTAGTGGGCCAAACTATTAAATTGCTTTAATGGGCCGATTCACCGAAATGATTCACTAGATTAATGGTCGTCATATTTATGTGGATATTTTATATTATTATGTATGTTGCATTTTTTTATATTTTGCATGGGATGGGAAAAATTGTATGGAGAGCAGTGTAGCCTGGGGGCATTGCCACAAATTGTTTAATATTGTGCTCAAATATGATTTCGATGGCTTGACCACAAAAATATTATATAAATAGCAGTTCGACTGCAAATTGGTGTGAGCGGCGGGGTGGTTGACTTGATCCCCACAGGTGTGATTGGCTGGTCGGGGGTGTGATGGATGGATGGGTTGGGTTGCATACTTTTCATTTATATACTGCTATGTAAAATGGGCTTAGGCCCAAGGTTATGCTATGCGGGTTCAAACCCAGTGGACGAGGGTAAGGGGATTATACTCGAGTTCTAGTAACTCACCCCATTCTCTTAATCCTTGCGGTAATGATCGATGAGTGAGGACTTGGGCCCATAGATGACTCGGTGGAGGCCATACTTTGGAAATAATATTTTCGAACCTTAGTAAATTTCATTTCCGCTTTATTTCGTTACTCTTACTATTTTAGGTTTAAAGTTGTAATAAGGCCTCTGGGATTTTTATTTTGTTTTATGTTTGACGTATTTATTATCTTCCATGAATTGATTTAAACGGGGATTTTCTAAAATCATAAACAACGGTTTTTCTTAAAATTTATCAACAAACGGATTTCATAATAAATATGTACAAATAATTTAACTTGGATTTTTCCTGCAAGTTATCAATAATATTTTCAAAAGTCACGGTTTTTAAAAGATCACTAGTTCGATTATCGATTCTTCAATCAACCTTTCAAAATTAGTAGTATTTTTATCAAATATTTATAATCAAATTTGTTTTCTTAAATTTTAACCTAATAACAACATCTTTAGTAAGAATCACAAGTTCTTTACTCGTTTTCTTCATGTGACATGCCAGATCTGGTCATACCGCTTGGGCCGAGTTTGGGGTGTTACAGACTAAACCAAGGTAAGATTATAAACATGTATGCATGTAGTGGTATACCATGTTGAATGATAAAATTTGCTTAATTGGAATGCTCGAAATGATTGGTATTCGGATGTGAATTTTGGTGTAGGTCATTGGCAAAATTTTGGGTGAGAAATGAAGTTAGGAATGGCTTTATTTTGTCCACGGGCGCACACACTGCAGGCGTGTGTCAGATCGCAGTGTGTGACACACTGACCCGTACATGGGCGTGTGGTTAAGCTGTGTGTCCCCTACACCTTAAATTTGAGAAAAACAGAATGCTCAGAATTGAGCACATGGGCAGAGACATGGGCGTGTCTCTCAGCCGTGTGGGAGACACGGCCTTGAACACGGGCGTGTGTCTTGGTCGTGTGAAACCTGCACCTAATTTCGAAAGAATTTAATTAACCAAACGGCCTAGCACACGGGCGTGTGGCATGGCCGTGTGCACAAGTCAGAGAGTTACACGGGGTCGAACACGGCCTGTAGCACGGGCGTGTCCAAGGGTCACACGGGCGTTTCCCTTTGACCACATGGGCGTGTGAGCCTTGTAACTTTGGAAAATTTTGTAATTTCGCGAAAAATTCTTAGAGGTTCTGATTAAGTCCTGACTCGATTCTAATTCTCGTATTAGGCCTCGAGGGTCCATTTAAGGGACGTTACGAACGATTTCAAAATTTGAATAGCAACTTGCATGATTTACTTGTAAATGTTTCTGAATGTTTCGGTAATGCTCAGTAACCCTGTTCCGGTGATGGATACGAGTTAGGGGTGTTACAGATGTTATTGACTAAATCTAACGTGTGATCTTTATGCGAGGTGTAGATCTAAACAATATCTTATTAGATATGGTTTATTAGAATGATATCGTGTGGGATTTGTGAACGGGTAAAGATGTAAGTTGTCATAAATCCTATCTCATAAAATCCATTTTTGGCTGAATCTTTTATATGCTGATCATGTATGTTTTATTCACTCAAGATTCAGATCTATTGCAAAGGAGGGTTGTAGATTATATTTAGGGCTATTTGGACGTGCATATTAAGGTGTGAGTCCTTAGTAATAATGTTTGTATGATTTCTGTAATGACTAAATATACTATTATGTTTTATCGATATTGGCTGGATGAGAAAAGTGTTTTCAGTACATGTGTCAAATATGGTTAGTGACCTAAGGCGTTGATTGAATGTGGTAAGTGAGTTACTAGATGACTGATTGATGGTATGTATTGAGGATGGTATGAATGACTATGTATATATAATGTTACTGTATGATTATGTATTGAGATGCATGATCTATGATGCTAAAGCATGCCACTGTTCTGTTATTGATATTGATATCATGATAAACATGCCGATTGTTTCTGTTAAAATCTGAATGCATGTTGAAAACATGCCCACTGTTTTTGATAAATCTAATTACATGTTAAAATTATGCTTACTATACCAATTCTATTACTGTCATTATATGTCATACTGCATTGCATTGGTTTTGGGACATATGAAAGGAGGAAGTTCTGGTAGTATAATTGCAATGCTGGAGGTTTAACCACATGTTTCTGGCAGCTTGAGTGCAATTATTGGTGACTTGTCCACATATTTCTGGCAGCTTGATTGCAAATACTAGTGGCTTGTCCACATAATTCTGACAATATATATGCAATTACTGGTGGCTTGTCCACAAATTAGTGTGTTTTTGGTTGGATGAGTTCTGGGAACTCTTATTGTGGTGTGTAGTGGAGTTAAGTAGGAGCTTCCTTGAAAATATTGCATTGACATGTTCATGCATATTGAAACTATGAATCTGTATTGTTTTAATTCTCTGTTTAATTACTGGCTTGAATGTTATTTTTACTATCTTATACTGATTACTTAAGTTATGACTCACACTAAGCTTATTAGCTCACTCTTTAGTTTACTAATTTATATTCAGATAATCCTCGAGGTTAGAATTTGAACACGACTTTTGGAGGAGCAACTCGGATTTTTTTTTATATTTAATGTATTTTAAACTTATTTTTAATATTTGTTTTGGGACTGTATTAAAATTTATATAGAATGTGACATGGGTTTGTATTTTGGGATTATTTTGATTACATGACATTAAAATTTTAAAACTGCTTAAATTGGTGAAATGATTATGCATGAAACTTGGTTTTTAATTAAAAAAAAAAAAATCTGTCAATATCACTCTTTTCTGTTGCAATACTGAAAGCAAGTTTTAAAAAATGCAACTTAGTTTCAAAATAATTAATCTTTACAAATGCAATCCTAAAATTAATCTATTTTTGAAATTTACATAGTTTTGAAAAAAATTAAGGGAAACTTTCATTTTTCACTAGTTTTGAACGGATAAGCAAAATGTTTAAAAGTATGTTTGAAATAGGAAGGTTTAATTAGGCCATCTCGATGGTCAATTTTGGGATTATTTTTATTGCATGACATTAAAATTTTAAAACTGCTTAAATTGGTATTTGAAATGGTTATGCATGAAATTTGGTTTTTAATAAAAAAAAATGTCAATATCACTCTTTTCTGCTGCAATACTGAAAGCAAGTTTAAAAAAATTCAACTTAGTTTCAAAATAATTAATCTTTACAAATGCAGTCCTAAAATTAATCGATTTTTGAAATTTACATAGTTTTGAAAAAAATTAAGGGAAACTTTCATTTTTCACTAGTTTTGAACGGATAATCAAAATGTTTAAAAGTATGTTTGAAATAGGAAGGTTTAATTAGGCCATCCCGATGGTCAATGTACCCTACAGAATTCAACCATAAAATCTAGGTCGGGTTGTAACGCCCTAAAAATTTACGGGCATCAGAAAAGTGTATTGTCGGGTCTCCGTTTTAGAAAAACGGATTCATAAATATTTATTAAAAATATTTACGAAGTTAGTTGTGAGTTTAATTAGGTTTTGGTTAGGTAAATTAGCTTAAAATAAGAGAAATTAGGAAAAAGAACTAAATTGAATAAAGTGTGAAAGTTTAATTATAGATTAAAGAAAAACTAAAGGGAATAAAGTTGCAATTATATCATTTTCATAATTGAGGCAGTTTACATGCATAAATATCATGAGATTTTTTTTTTTACTAAAACTTAATATATTATTATATTATTATATTATATTATTATATTAAACTAATTAAATAAAAGAAACATAAGAAACATAATAGCAAATTGGAAACGAAAAAGAGAGAAAAGAAGGGAGAAAAGAAAGAAAAAGAAAATTTGGGGATTTTAAGGGTTCAAATTCAAATTGGTAAGTCTATTTAATTCCTTTTCTTGTAATTTTTGAGTTTTTTATGATCCTAGAACAAAATACTACTAGGTATATGTTGAAATTTTGAAAGTTAGTAGATTTTTGGATATAGTTTATTTTGAATTAATTGATGAATTAGGGATTGAGTTGATAGAAATTCAAATTAGAATTGGGAAAAGGATTAAATTGTAGAATAAGTTATAAGTTTTGTGTAATAGGGATTAAATTGTAAGAAATTCAAAATTAGGGTTTTGTGATGAAAATTTGAGGGTTAAGTTAAGCTATAAGTAGAAATGAAGTGAAAATAAGGTATAAATTGTGATAGAAATGAAAAATAATTTTAGTTAGGGATTAAATTGAAATTAAGGTAAAAATTGAATAGAAAGTTTAAATATTTGATGTGAATTGATATTGTATTGATGATTGTAAATTATTTTAAATTTTCATAGCTAATATTGTGCCGGAGACATCGGCCAAGAAAGGAAAGGAAAAGATTGACGAGGAGTAAATCGAGAAATCACGGTTTGTATTACTATAATTCGAATTTAGTTATTATCTATTTTTGAATTTTAATTAATGTGTGTGGTAAGTGGAATTGAGGTAAGAAATGATATTGATTTATGAATTATGTGAATATTTGAATGTATATTGATTGGAAATTGAAAGTGATTTGAATTGAATTAAATAAGTTATTGTGATATTGAATTTAAAATATGAGAACTTGAGATTGGTATGAATTTGATTGAAATTGAATTGAGAAAGTGAATTGGAAACCCTATTAACTAGTCGGGCTAAGTCGGATATAGTTGGCATGCCATAGGATTGGAAGTGTTCAGGGATACTTCAACCTCGAGTCGATGAGGCACTATATGTGTCGTAATATTGCTTCGGATAATTCTGATGAGGCACTATGTGTCGTATTATTGCTTCGGATTAAATCCGATGAGGTACTAGGTATCGATTCACTTCGACAAGGCCGATGAGGCACAAGGTGTCGTACTAGTGTGTTTGGTTGGATCCGTGTATCCGTCAAAGTCTGAGTCAAGTTAATAGGGGTAAATGAACGAATTGGAAATTAGAATTGGCATTGAATGAATTGATAAACCGAATGATTATGTATATGAAATGGATTGAGATATCGGAATGAGAAGTGAGAATGAAATGAATTGAAATTAATGAAATAGTATATGAGTTTAATTGAATACAACTTATGAAATGGTTATTGAAAGATTAATTGTGTAAATTGAATATGCATAATTTACTATATTATTTATAAATTTGAATTATAGTAATACCCATCGAGTGTATATACTCAGCCAGACGGTTTGTTTTCGCATGCGAGTTAGTTGAAGTCAAAAGTTTCGGTTTAGCATCCAAGCAAATCCCGAACTCAGCAAAGTGGTGATGTATATTCTCTTTTGTAAAATGGCATGTACCTCGGTTGATTGTATAGGTCATTTTGAAATATGATTGTAAATGGTGTTATAAATTGACTTTGGAAGGTTATATACAATATAAATGAAATACTAAGATTATGAAATGGCATGTTTGGGTCATTTTAATATAGTATTTGAATTGGATTGAATGAAATTAATTGAATTGATTTGGATAATACATATGATAATATTTTTGAATAAACATTGATTAGGTCCTTAGGTTGTGGTTTTTGACATAATTTAGGTGTATTTGAACTTATATTGGATTTGTTGAAAGATTCGTTTATGAGTTACTTGTGGTTTAAGAATTGCAGGGTTGGGTTACTTGATGTAAAAGGCTCAATTTGAGTCCACACGGGCTGGCACATGGGCGTGTGACCAGACCATGTGAGACACACGGCTAGCACATGGGCGTGTGAACTGGCCGTGTGTCCCCTGCACCTTAAAAATTTGAAACGAAATGCCCAGGTTTAAGTGTAACATCTCGAAATGGGGGGTTCTGCATTTTATGTTTTCTGTGTGTTTGGCTAGTTCTGTTTGCTATTTGGATGTGTTTGGGGGTCTGGGGAAGGCTCGGGTCCAAGCCAGAGCCTTGGTTAAATTTTTGTTTTAGGGCACTTTAGGGGGGAAGCTTGTAGAGGTAGGCCTTATGAATATTTGTGTGAAGTTGATGACACAAGAGGAGTGTGGAAGAGTGGCAAGTGACGCCTTAGGGAGCAAGGGGGGATGACGCCACAAGGGTAGCAGAGAGGGTGAAGGTTCGAATCCTGCAGGCCACACTAAGGAGTTTTATTTATGGCGTCAGGATGGAGAGGTGGTAGCCTTCGGGTGGGACTCTTCTAGGAGGAGTTTGAACAAGTCAATAAGTTCAAATGGGTGGTGGAGAGGTGTTGGAGGAGTTTGAATGGGTCAACTGGTTTGAATTGGTGGATGGAGAGTGAATGGGGGAGGAAATCATGGGATGTGGAGAGAGGGAAAGAGTTTGGCCGAATGAGGGAAGGTGTGGGGTGCATGTGCGGTTTTAGCTTGGTTAGGTAAAAGCCGAATCTCCCTTTGGTTCTTAGGCAAATTGGATGAGCATTTCGGTCATAAGTGTGGGAGTGTGCCATTTTTTTTAGTATCTTTTGAGAGTAGAATAGAACTGAAACCATCTTCTCTTTCTTTTGCATTTCAGTCACTTTGGTTTACTTCGTTTCTACCAAAATCGCAGCACCCTTTTTCTTCATTTCTTCCCCTTCTTGCCTCTTTGGTTTTAGCCGAATCTTAGAGTGGTCAATTATGCATTTCTTCTCTCTTTTCCCACCTTTTGCTATTTGCTTCTTCTTCATAGCCGAACCTCTCTGGTAGCCGATTGGAATTATTTCTCCTCTGAGTGAGTGCCATAGCCGAATCTTATTCTCCTTCTTTACTTCTTCTTTTTTCTTCTCTATTCATTTCTTTTGCAAGTCGAATCTCTTCTTATGTCAATTGAATTCATTCTTTCATTCTTTTGCCTAAAGCCGAATGCTTGTAGACTCAAGTAGGGTATTTTGGTGACCATCGAATCCATCCTAGTTGTTCAAATCATCGGTAGCCGCAAGTTCTCCATCGATTAAGGCCGAATATCGTTAGGATCAAGCAAACTTTCATCTTTGGTCATTAATCAGTCGAGCTTCGAGAAGTGGTGGCCTAATCTGTGTGTGTGATTTCTCGTCAACTAAGGTAAGGAGGTTCTCGTTAGTTCTTTGCGATTAGTCTCTCTCTTCGTTATTCGTTGCCATAACCCAACATCTTTGTTAGATAATCGTTGTTTCTATTATAGTACTATATTGATCAAGGATTCTTTCCTGGATGCGAGTGCGATCAAACTAAGGAGGAGTGGACCCGTAGTCCCCGCCCCTAAGTTCAAAGCGGCATGCGATGTCACTGCTCGTGATTTTCCACCGAGTTTTGGGCGGCCGGATCCGAATAGACGGATCGTAGTTGTTCGTGATAGTGAGGGGGACGTCGATCAAGAGTGTATAGTCCTTCACGTAATCAGGTGTGTAATTTCCACACCTTCGTTCGTTTGTTTTGTAATAAGTGTATGTTTTGCTTAAAAGCCAAAAATTCGATAATGTCTGTTGGGTTACCTCTGAAGGGTAAAAACTGGGATACCATGTAAGTTATTTTTGACTATGCCGTATATATACATTAGCATGATTATACGTATGTTCTGATTATTCTATGTATGATATATGTTGCATCTATTTTATTATGATTTTATGTTGCATGGGAATCGGGTTATGATTTGATGAAGGGCAGTGTATTCGGTGACTCTGTCACACTATTTTGGTGGCTATGCCACATATTTTGGTGACTTTGTCACATTATTGCGGTGGCTATGCCACATATTTCAGTGACTATGTCACAATTTCGGCGATGAGCAGCTGACTGTAGCACGACTGCCATCGGTGGTGTGTAGCGGTGAGGGTCGATTGTAGAAATCCCCACTAGTGTGTTTGGCTGGAATGGGTGGTGTGTAGCGAATGGATACCTAGGTTGGGTTGGGTTTGCATCATATTGCATCCTTTATCTGCTATATTATGCTAATAGGGCTAAGGCCCAATTCGTTTCTGAATATGTTTCGCCTAATGTGATTTCGTAAGGGCTAAGGCCCAAATGGTATTTGAATGGGTTCAGGCCCAATCATGGTTCATGTTGGGTAATTGCACACTGAGTCCTCTCGACTTATCCCTTCTGCTTAAATTTTTGCAGGTAATTCTTAGTCCAGTGGATTGGGGCCAGAGTGGACTTCGTGGTGCCATGCACGGTTTTAGTAAATTAAACTTTGCTATCTTTGAACTTTCTTTAATTTGGGACCCTGTTATGTATTAAGGCCGCTAGTATTTTTTATTTGGTTTTAAACGCTTTAATTTATGATTTAATTGGTATGGTGTTTTCCTAATAAAATGTAAATGACTGTTTTCCAAGAACGTAACGAACGATTTACAAACGATAATGGATAACACCCTGATTTCACTTAAAATGACATCAAGTATTTTCAAAATATCACATACCCACAATAGTTTTAATTCGATTTTCACCGAAAGGCCGATTTCAAATTAATTATAGGTTTTCAAAAAAATAAACACTGGGTTTACAAACGATCAATATAACTCAGAGTTTCCCAAAGAGATTCCAAAACGTTTAAGCGATTACTAAGTTTCACGAAAAACCTTTTCATGTGACACGCCAAATCTGGTCGTAACGTCTAGGCCGGGTTTGGGGTGTTACATTAAGCACACGGGCGTGTGTCTCAACCGTGTGATGCACATGGCCTAGCACACGGGTGTGTGGCTTGGTCGTGTGACTTCAATTTCTTTTTAGGTTGTAAGTCAGAGAGTTATACAGGTTAGGGACATGGGTGTGTCCTACCACACGGCCTGACCACACGGGCGTGTGAGCCCTGCACTTAGGAAAAATTTTGAAATTTCACAAAAAATTTCTAGGGTACCGGAATTGGTCTCGATTGGTTTCTTTTACGTGATTTGGGCTTCGAGGGCCCATAAAAGGGACATTATGATTTAATTGTGATATGAAAGTGAATTAACTGTAAAACTTTGTAATTATTCGGAAAAGTCTGGTAATGCTCCGTAACCCTGTTCTTGTGACGATTTAGGGTTAGGGGATGTTACATTTGTTGGTATCAAAGCTATTCAGATTTAGCTGATTCTCAGACTAAATCGAGCTCAGAAATGAGTCTAGAGGTACATGCCATTGTTGAGTCGAAACTGAGTCGGGATTTGGATGCTGATAAAATTGTTTGCTTTTGTTTTATAGTTAAAAATGTCGGATGAACGTATGGATGATGTAGAACAAGAAATGTATACTGGAGACCATGAAATAGATGAAACAGAGTCGGCTACTCCTAGTGTAAATTTGGTAAGTAATCAACCCCCTAATGTGGGGTGGGAAAACGTTAGAGAAAGAGATGATTCCCAATTACTTAGAGTCATAGCCGATGCCCTTCAGATAGTGGCAGGAACTGCATCTACCGCAACATCTGTTCCCACTACCCGACGAGCTCCGATCAAATAATTGCGTAAGTACGGTGCCACAGAATTTTTGGGTCTAAAAAGAGTTGATCCATCAATTGCTGAAAATTGGATGGAATCAATGAAGAGAATCTTACAACAGCTTGAATGTACTCCCAGGGGAGTTTATTATGTGATGTTTCATTATTACAAGGGGAAGCCTATGTATGGTAGGAATCAGTGATTCGACATATACCGACAGAACAAATAATTTGTGTAACACCCCATACTCAGCCTAGGCGTTATGGCCGAATTTGGCGGTGTCACATTAAAGTGTTTAGCGTAAAACTTGTTACCGTT
This sequence comes from Gossypium sturtianum, assembly GCA_025698515.1. NCBI lineage: Eukaryota > Viridiplantae > Streptophyta > Magnoliopsida > Malvales > Malvaceae > Gossypium > Gossypium sturtianum. Next base: position 58,971,817 of record CM046955.1, read on the forward strand.
GAAATCCTCAAAATCAATTAATCATTTTGTTATTTAACGGTGATTCCAAAACGGGTTGTTCATTTCCAAAGCGTGCATCATTAAAAGCTAATCACTTTTAAAACGTTATTAATTTTCAAAATCTCATTTGCTGCGGAAGTTTTTTTTTTTAGGAAATGTTGCGAAAACGTGGTGTCTTTGAAAACAATTACCTTTTTAAAGCCCGTCTTTTTCTACAACTAGCAGTTTATATCAAACTAAACAAATAAAAACCCCAATTTAAAGTTTATAACTTTAAAGAGGCCTTATTACATAAAAATACCCAAATTCAGTTACTTATAAATTGAAAGCTAAAAACAAAAGCTGATGCGGTTGTGTGGCCATCATCAAGACCCTCGCAGCACCAACCCGCTTACGACTGGAGATTACTTGTACAGTTAAACAGAGGGGTGAGTTTACGAAAACTCAGTGTGTAATCCCCTAACAAGCAAACAATCAATTAAACAGTAGATAAATGCAGTTTGGGCCTGAGCCCGTTACAATAATAGTCCAGTTCAGTGAAGGCCTAAGCCCTTTCCTGTAACAGTAAACAATTGGGCTTGAGCCCATCACAGTGCTAGTAATCAGTAGGGCCTTTGCCCAATTTCAGTAATAGTATCAGTAGGGCCTTGGCCCATAACAAGAATGATATTAGTCATGCAAAGGAACAAGTATGTAATATCATTAATCGATGCGAAGAATAAAGATAGTATCATTAATCGATGCGGATATGCAAATGTAAATCCTACCCAATCTAGCCTCTACACATCACTCCGTCCCACCAAACGCACCATGTAGGGATAAAATCGACCCACCCAGCCAGACACACCAAGATTAGCACCAGTTGCGGTACTAAACAGTATTGCAACAAAACTGCCAGTAAAATAAACGGCATATAGCCATCAGTAGTTCCACAGTCGTCTTGGGTGACCCGTGCGACCTTATCAGTACAGTACACTTCCTCCAAATATAACAATCCATCCAATGCAATATGTCGTGACATAATATCATACGTGTATGCAAAATGTCATGCTCAATCATAGTCATACATATCATAGAGCAAATCAGTCATACATAACATAATGCCATAACAGTCATTTCATCTCCTAGGGGTATAACAGTCATTTTACCCTATGGGGGTATTTCGGTCATTTTACCCTATGGGGGTATTTCAGTCATTTTACCCTATGGGGGCATTTCAATTATTTTACCCTATAGGGGTATTTCGGTCATTTTACCCTATGGGGGTATTTCGGTCATTTTACCCTATGGGGGTATTTCGGTCATTTTACCTACTTTGAGGTCTTGGTACATATATCGACCTCTCAGAAGGTCTGCAGTCACCTCGAGCGACTCCGGTAACCTAAATGGTCATAACAGTGTAAATGGGCCCAAGGCCCATTACTCGGCCCAAGTGGGCCCACACGCTCGTTCAGCCCGTTTAGCCCAGATTTTGCCACGACTATGAGACCTACATAGCCCAGTATAGTATTTTCCACAAATCATGGATTTCATCCGTGTGGGGCCCACGAGCCTATTGGGCCCACACGGCCCTTTTCGGCCCAACATGGCCCATTACAGCCTAAGCCTATGAAAATGCTCATGGAGGCCTCTACAGTCATACGCTCGTGATTCATGGGCTCGGTTTGACCACACGAGTGTTCGCACGCCCATGTGACCTCAAATCCCAATCTTTCAGCTTTTCGACTTTTCAGCTTTTGCCGTTCTACAGTCAAAACAGTGTGAATACACACCTGTTTATGAAACCACTCCAAGTTCCACGAGTACCCAACCTAGATTCAAACATGACCCAATGCTAGTCCTTAAATCGTTAGGGTAAAACATCCTCTTATTGACACTTAATCCAAAACCACCATCCTTACCTTGCTTGAATGAGGCGACTTTAGTCCTCCAAGACCGCTCACCAGAAGTGATCACACGCCTTTATAGATTATCTGTACCATAACACCGATCTCATTAACCAAGGTAGGCCATATAAGTGGCCTCAATCCACAAATGGTCTCCTATTAGAACATAATTAGTATACGGCCTAAACTCAAAAAGTGAGCTGACGCATTACCTTGATTGAACGCTGAGAACGAGGGTTGCGACTATTTCGGAACCACTTACACTCCACCACTCCTCAAGGAAAACCCTAGAACAGCAACGAGTAACATATCGTGAAGAGGGAAACAACATTCAGTAATCAAAAGATGAATAAGAGGGTATTCGATTTTAAGAAAAGAATAGAAGAGAACAGGTTTAATCTCAAAGTGAGGAGTATAAACACTTACCAATAATCAGAAACACTTGCAGCACTGGAACAGCAAGAAGCAGTGAAGAGAAAGTCAGTGCAGAGAGTGATAATGTAAGGGTGATATTCGGCCAAACCGCTATCGATAAGGAGAGATTGCTCTCGGTCAAAACAAGAAAAATATTGGGAGGTAGAAAACGGAAAGAGAAGAATCGGACCAAGTCAAATCGATTAAGAGCAGAACCTAGAAAGTAAAAGGAGAAATATTCTAACAAAGGTAAACCGATTGGAAGGCAAGGGATATTCGGCAGGGTACAGATTTAGGAAGAGAAGAAGAGAGAAAAAAAAAGGAAGAGTTGCTCACAAAAATAACTATTGACCTAAAAGAAGGGACTTTTGTTGGCTAATGCGCAGCAACCAAAACAAATCCGAGTGAACCAAAAGCCGAAAAATGAGAGGAAAGAAAAGAGAATTTGGCAGATGCTAACCCAATGCCGAAAATGACCAACATTCTCCCCCCAGTCGAATTCTCAAGGCTTGAGTTCCCCCAAACGGCACAACACCCCTTCTCACTCAAACTCCTTGATTTTCTCCTAAAATCTCTCCCCTTATCCCTCCTTGAATTACTCAATTCAAATTCAATACCAACTCCCCTTAGCTGTGTTTCAGTCCAACTCCACTACCTCCACAGCTCAAGCAGCAAAATAAATACTCCATTGCACAACCCAGGACTTGAACCTCAGACCTCACAGTTACACAACACGCCACCTTGCCACTAGACCACCAGCTCTTTTTGTGTCATAAAACAAGCACTATTATTTATAAGGCTTGTATGCCAGTGTCCAGATTCATTTAAGAGCAAAACTAAAAATTTTGCAAAAGCCAAGACTTAAACCCCTGACTTCTCAGACACTTCCAAACACTCCTAAATCACTTAACCACTGAAGCAGACATTCATTTATGTCACTTTCTTACACAACTAAATATTTATGTGCAGTCTCCTAACTGTTCCCTTGTTCAAAACCTATTTCTTCTAGGCCCAAAATTCAGAGCGTTACAAGTTGGGAATTCTTTCAGAAAGAATTTCAGAAAAAGTATGTTGGAGAACTGTATATAGAAGACAAGAAGCAAGAGTTCTTGATGCTAAAACAAGGCGAGATGTTAGTTATGGACTATGAATGGGAGTTCTCGAGACTCAGTAGATATGCATCTAAATTTGTACAGACTGAAGCCGATAGTTGTAAACGATTTCTACGAGGTTTACGAGATGAATTGAGAGTACAACTGGTATCTCACAGAATCACTGAGTTTGTAGATCTGGTTGAAAGAGCTAAGGTGGTTGAACAAGTTCTAGGACTTGATAAAAAGCCTGAAATTACCCGTTCAACTAGGAAACAGTCTGGGACAGTCAGCTCGAATCTGCAATCTATAAGATTAAAGGAATTTCACGGTAGCTAGAGACCAAGTTTTAGATTAGATAGAGGTGACAGAAGTCGTGGTAAATAGATGACCATCTCTACAGGTAGCGTAAGAGGTCCTTCACAGGATATTGAAATATCAGAATGTGAACACTGTGGAAAGAAACACCGAGGTAAGTGTTGGAAACAGACTAAATGTTGTTTTCGTTGCCGGTCAATTGAGCATTTTGTTAAATATTGTCAAAAAAAATAAAAATGCTACACCCGTTACATCACAAAGATCTGTATCTACTGCCAGAGGTAGAGGATCAGTTAGAGGTGGATCTGTAACATCCTGAATTGGTGGGGCTTCGCATTTAGTGTGCTGTGATGTTTATGTTACGCTTGATGTGCTAGTTAGGGTGTTTAAGGGGTTAAGAAAGGGCTTAGGGATTGGGCCGAGGCCTTAATCGAATTTTTTGCTTGGGCACTCTGGTGGAAAGCCAGCTAGGATAGAGCTTAAAAGATATTATCTGTAAATTAAGACACAAATGGGCTTGTGGCCCAGTGGTCAGTGGCGCTACTTAGGGGTTTTGAGGTGGCGTGATAAGCAATAAGGAGGTCCAAGGTTCGAGTCACATTACCCACTTATTTTAAATGTTTTTGGCGTCAAAAGAGAGGAGAGTTGGGGGCGGCTAGGATGCTTGGAATTAGGAGATTTATGTGTTTGGATAATGTGGATAATGTGGCAGATAAAAGGAAGAAGAGGTGGTGTTATTTGGGTCACTTGTGGATGAGAGATCAGGTAAGGATAAGGGAGAAAGTTTAGAAATCATCTATTGATCACAGTAGTGGCCGAATTTCCAACTCTGGGGGAAAGAGGAAATCGATTTTGATGAGGCTAAGGGGGGTGCCAAAATTTCCCTTGTTAATTAATTAGTCTTAGTTTTCAAAAGAGGGCAATTCCAGCTTTTGGTTAGTGTGTGTGCCGAAAATTTGATTAGAAAATAGGGTACTTCTTAATTTCGACATTTATTCTCATTCTCTTCTCTTAGTTGTTTCTTTTCTCAAAAAGCCAAAAACTCCTAAAGTTCCATCTTCTTCTTCATTCTCTGCTAAAGCCGAAACCTCATAGCCTTTCTCTACACCTTTTCCCGATTTTTTCTATAAGCCGAAACCCTTAAGTATTCCTTCTCTTTACTCTCTTCTGCCATAGCCGAATGTCCTAATGCCCATTCTTTTTCTTCCTGGTGATTTCTTCATTAGAAGCCGAATCTCCATAGATTTCTTTGAATCATCTTCTCTTTTTGGTTTTCGCAAAAAGCCAAAATCTTCTAGGAGTTGCCAAATTCTCTGTAAAGGTAGGTGCCGATTTCTTCTGATCTATTCTTTTTTTTCTTTCAGTTTTTAGAAGATAAAGCCGAAAGGCTAATGGATTGATGGTTTCTTGTGTTTACGTGTTGGGCGACATTCGGGAATTGAAGTAGATCGCTTAGATCTAAAAGCCAGAACCGCTAGTCTCTGAACCTCGTATCTCTCTTTTCGAGATTTTAAGGTAAGGGGTTCTCTTTAGATTCTCGTTAGATTTGCTATCGTAATTGTGATCTTAACCATATGTTATGATGGTAGCAACTGATAAGGTCTTTTGATGGAATCAAATATCGATCAGGCGAATGAGGGGATTGGATCTGTTAAACCAATCCCTAAGTTTAAGAAACAAGTGGTGTCAGCAGTTCGGGATTTGCCACCGGGTTGTGGATCGGCTTCGTAATAAAACCTTAGACGATTACTTGATTGTATCGACTTACGATAGTGTCAACATAGAAAGTCTTGTCTTGTCTCAGAATCGTGTGTAGATCTCTATCACACTAATTAATCTGTACTATATATGTTATGGGCTAAAAGCCGGATAAAGGCTGTATGGATGTCGATTACTCTAAAAAGGGTAGGCAAGGGATGCCAGCACGTAATCATAGAAACTTCTCTATGTGTATCGATGTATGTGATAGATCTGTGATCTTTTAGGTAGTATATTATTTTGCTTCGCATGGATGTATGCATGGGATGGGGTTGATATGATGAAGGGGAAGAGCATGTTAAAAGGTCACCTAGTGATCGGAAGTTAAACCATGATATGTACACTTAGGTCACAATAGTGATCGGTGGCTCGCCACACTTGATTATAAGGTCACACAGTTGATCGGTGGCTCGCCACGAGTGGATTATAAGGTCACATGGTGATCGGCATTATAAGCCCATAAGCATGATTGTCGATATGGTGTGTAGCGGTTGGTGGGTTGATTGTAGAAATCCCCGAGGTGTGATGGCTGGTACGGGCTGGTGTGTAGAGGATGGACTTTTAGGTTGGGTTGGGCCATGCAGCATGTGAATATTTTGTTGCCATTGTGTATGGGCCAAGGCCCATAATGTGTTTGTGGGCCTCAAGCCTTTTTATGTGTTTTGGATTTGCACACCGAGTCTTGGTGACTCACCCTTTATTTTTCCCCGACTTTTCAGATGAGCTGTAGATCGTGGACAAGGGAGCCGAGGCGGACTCGAGGGGCCATCAAGTCTTATATTTTCATAAACTATTTTCAGTTTTCCTTTAAGTTTTCAATTTTGGGACTATTTATGTAATAAGGCTCCATAGCTTAGGTTCAGATTATAATTGTTAATGTCTTTATTCTATTTTTTTTAAATTTAATTTTAAGTTCAAAGACTTATCTATAGGAAGTAAAAATATGGGAATTTCAAACACGTTCAAAGAAAAGCAAAGGTTTTCTTCAAATATCACTTATTTTAGCCAATACCTAAATAAACAAACTGAATTTCCAAAAATCCTCCAAGTGAAGTTTTTAACGTTAAACCCCGTAGCATACCAGATCTGGTCGTAACATTTGGGCCGGGTTTGGGGTGTTACATTTTGGTATTAGAGCCCAGTTGCAAAACACGGGCTGTGAAATGGGTCTAGTCGGATGTTTTAAAATTGATGTGAATTTGAGAAAAATACTTTGGGTTGAGATATGGCCTTCGAGTCTACCGGCACCCGATCCACGCAGGTAAGTATTCTAACTCTTGATGTGATATGCATGTTGGGTTTAATGGGCTTTATGGACGTAGACTAGTATGATAAGGGTTAATGGATCTTAGGCCTAGTTTAAACAACTCTTCAATTTCATAAAACTTAATCTAATTAAACATGTCTGTAAACAAGTCGCTGGGTTAGGGTGTGGTAACAGGCATACGCATGTCTAGGATTGGATTCAGGGAGAGCTTGGTACTTAAGCGGCCCTAGTGGCTCACCTCCTCTTCGCTGGAATCCTACCTGGTGCATAGTGACTATTCACCTTAGTCGTGAGGACTTGTTGACGGGCCAAAGACCATAATTAAAACCCGAAAGGGACCAAATACCCTTAGTTTTGTAAATTACCAAAATACCCATGTTTTGAAAATTTACCCAAAAACCCCTAGATTTACAATAGCACCCGGTTTACAAAATTATCGAAAATTGTGAAATTACCAAAATACCCTCGATTTGAAAAAAAATTAAATTTTCCAAAATACCCCTGCTTTACAAAAAAAATACCAAAATATTTCTATTTCAAAAAAAAAAAACAAACACCAAGATGCTCTAATTTGGGAAATTATGAAAATACCCCTGTAGGATAAAATTACGGAAAACCCCTGGGGAGTGAAATGACGAAAATACCCTTATGTGACGAATGTGAGTTCATAGATGCTACTTGTATGTTGATGTATGATGGTTGAATATATGGGGTTCCTAGAACTAGGAGATACAGACTTGAGACTGAAACCCGTAGATATAATTTCGAATTCGAAAGAACTACTCTTGAAACTACTGTCCATAAGATTGTTCGTGGTTAACCAGTGAAAGAAATTAATAATTCATAAAATTTCTAATCGATAAACGCAAATCGGTAGAATGAGTACAAGGGTCGTGGACGCCCGCCGCGTGGTCGCGGGGGGTAGGATGGTCGTGTCGTAACCGATGAGGATCCGCCATGGGTCCGAAACGAGATGCCTGTACCACCTGGCCGCGAGATCGAATTTCAGACTGCATGCCCGAGAGATGATGCGTATCTCAGGTGATGTTAAGGGTTTTAGAGAGGGTTGTTGGGGCAGGCATGGGCATAGGAGCCCAGAAATCTGTGTCGGAGTGACTTAGAGCCAATGGGGCAGAAATGTTTAGGGGAATTTCTGGTATAGCCCCGAGTACAGCTGAGTATTGGATGGAGGCGGTTGAGCGTATAATGGATGATCTGGATTTCACGGAAGAGGAAAAACTTAAAGGGGTTGTATCTCTCCTGCGGGACGAAGCTTATCAATGGTGGCTTACGGTTAAGGATGGTACGGTGGCTTACCGTATCACCTGGGATCTCTTCAAAACAGTGTTCCAGAGTAAATACATTGGGTCGAGTTATGTGGATGCGCAGCGTAGAGCGTTTCTAAATCTGGTTCAAGGAAGTAGGTCGGTGGCTGCGTATGAAGCGAAATTCTTACGCCTTAGCCGTTATGCTCGAGGAATGGTGGCCACAGACCATGAACGTTGTGTTCGATTTGAAGATGGTTTGAGGATGATCTGCGTGTATTGATAGCACCACAATGGAGAGGGAATTTGCTGTGCTTGTGGAAAAAGCTAAGATAGCTGAGGAGGTTAAGCGGACAGTAAAAATTGAATCGGGATAGAGATAGGGGTGGAAGTAAGAGAAATTTTGGATCATCGGGGCCACCGGGCGCATCGAGAAAAGGCCTAGGTCGGGTGGCCGAGGCGGGGAGAGAGACTGGTCGTTGTTAGTCGATACGTATGTGCTCGATGTGGTAAATTCCATGTAGGTGAGTGTTGGGCGGGCAGTGGGAAGTGCTTTAGGTGTGGATCTACGGATCACCAAGTTAGAAAATCGTCCCGCGAAGAACGGGCGTGAAGGGCCCACGGGTCAAGGGAATGCACAATGGGAAGAGGTGGTCGCAGCCACAGAGAGGTCGTGGTCCAGCCAGGGGTGGTAACGGTTCCGGTCGAGGCCGTGGAGTACCAGGCCGAGGGGCAGGAAACACCGAGGCGAGACAGTCGAGGTTAGTTTATGCTGCCAGACATTGAGAGGAGGCTGACGCACCGGATATCATAACCGGTATGTTTCTAATTTATGGTTTGCCTTATACTGCCTTGATTGATATTGGTTCGACGCACTCTTATGTTGCTAGTGCTATAGCAGGAACTTTGAACTTAGATTATGAGACTTCTTCTAGGGAGATGCCTATAGTGAGCCCTCTATGACAAACTGTAGTGGTGAGCAAACTGTATAAGGATGTACCCCTGAAAGTTCAAGGGGTAGCTTTTCGGGCTGATCTGATGGAACTGCCATTTGGGGAGTTCGATTTGATCTTAGGAATGGATTGGTTAGTGAAGTATCAAGTAAATTTAGACTGTGCAGCCAAGCGTATGGTGTTAAAAACTCCCGAGGGTGGCAAAGTGTTGGTGATAGGTGAAAGGGGGAACTGTTTGTCAAATGTGGTGTCTGCCTTAAGAGCAGAAAGGATGGTGAGGAAAAGGATGCGAGGCAATTTTAATGTTTGTTCGGCTCTGGAAGCCAAGGAACTAACTGTTGGGGACGTTAGGACGGTGAGGGAATTTCCGATGTTTTCCCGTAAGAGCTTTGGGATTACCGGATCGTGAAGTGGAGTTTGGTATTGATCTTCTTAGGGAACAGCGCGAAGATCTATTGCTCCGCATGTGATGGCGCCAAGGAGTTGGTGGAATTGAAGGCTCGAGATCCAAGAGTTGCTGGATAGAGGGTTTATCCGACCGAGTGTGTCGCCTTGGGGAGCGCCGGTATTATTTGTTAAGAAGAAGGATGGATCAATGCGTATGTGCATTGACTATCGTTAGTTGAATAAATTGACAATCAAGAATAAATACCCGTTGCCGAGGATCGATGACTTGTTCGATCAGCTGAAGGGGGCTTCAGTTTTCTCAAAGATAGATCTGAGATCGGGGTACCATCAGCTTAAGGTCAAGGAGGCGGATATTCATAAGACGACTTTCAGAACTCACTATGGTCACTACGAATTCATGGTGATGCCATTTGGGTTGACCAACGCGCCAGCAGCATTTATGGACATGATGAACCGAGTGTTCCAACCCTACTTGAATAAATTTGTCGTGGTATTTATAGATGACATCCTGGTCTATTCGAAATCGGAAGAGGAGCATGATTCACATCTTTGGGAGGTTCTACAGATTCTGAGGGAGAAGCAGCTCTACGCCAAATTCAGTAAGTGCAAATTTTGGCTAAGTGAAGTTAGTTTTCTAGGCCACAAGGTGTCGGCAGAAGGGATAAGAGTCAATCCCCAGAAGATTGAAGCAGTGTTGGATTGGAGGCCGCCTAAGTCGGTAGCAAAAATTCGAAGTTTTCTTGGTTTAGTCGGGTATTACAGAAGGTTTGTTGAAGGATTTTCATTGATCGCGGCACTGTTGACTAAGTTGTTGCGGAAAGGGGTTCCGTTTGTTTGGTCTGGTAAGCAGCAAGAGAGTTTCGAGAGGTTAAAGAGGATCTTGACAGAGGCTCCGGTGTTGATTCAGCCGGAGGCTGGAAAGGAGTTTTTGATTTACTGTGATGCTTCACACACGGGACTAGGATGCGTGTTGATGCAAGATGGGAAGGTTGTTGCGTATGCATCTCGGCAGCTAAGACTGCATGAATCAAATTATCCCACACATGATTTGGAATTGGTGGCGGTGGTTTTTGCCTTGAAGATTTGGAGGCATTATCTGTACGGGGAGAAATTCGTCATTTATACCGACCATAAGAGCTTAAAATACCTTTTGACCCAGAAGGAGTTGAATCTAAAGCAAAGGAGGTGGATTGAGTTGTTAAAGGATTATGACTGCTCGATTGAGTACCATCCGGGAAAAGCCAACGTGGTGGCGGATGCTCTGAGTCGTAAAGTAATCTCTAATTTGAGAGTAATGTTTGCTCACCTCAGTTTATACGATGATGGGAGTTTATTAGCTGAACTTCAGGTGAAACCCTCTTGGGTCAGCCAGGTTAAGGCGAAGCAGCAGACCGATGAGTTGCTACAGGAGAAGTTTCTGGTAGGATCAAGTGAAGGATCAACAGAATTTAGTGTGAATGAGGAAGGGCTATTATGTTTTCAAGGGAGAGTGTGTATGCCGAAAGATCCTGAGTTGAGGCATAAGATTTTGAAAGAAGCGCATGGTAGTCCATACGCTATGCACCCTGGAGGAAGTAAGATGTATCGAGATTTGTGAGATCGGGCCTCAGTGGCCGGGTTTGAAACGAGAGGTGACCGAATTTGTGGGGAAGTGTTTGACTGTCACGTGTAAAGGCGTAACATCGTTACCATCGTGGTTGTTGCAAATGGTGAAGATTCCACAATAGAAGTGGGAAAGGATCGCAATGGACTTTGTTAGTGGGCTACCCCTCACGCCTACTAAGAAAGATTTGGTCTGGGTGATTATTGACCGCTTGATGAAGTCTACTCATTTCATACCAGTACGTGTCGATTACTCTCTGCAGAAATTGGCTAAGCTATACATAGAGGAGGTAGTGAGGTTGCATGGGGTACCAGTATCAATCATATCGGACAGGGACCCCAGGTTCACCTCACGATTTTGGAAGGCGTTGCATCAAGCGTTGGGTACGAAGTTGGATTTCAGTACGGCGTTTCATCCTCAGACCGATGGACAGTCTGAGCGGGTAATCCAGATCTTAGAGGACATGTTAAGAGGATGTGTCATTGACTTCAGGGGTAGTTGGGAAGAGTTCTTACCGTTGGCGGAGTTTACGTACAACAATAGCTACCAGTCAAGTATTTAGATGGCGCCCTATGAAGCATTGTACGGGCGGAGGTGTCGTACACCTACCTGTTGGACGGAATTAGGGGAACGTCAGATTTTGGGTCCGGAATTGGTTACCGAGATAGAGGAGAAGGTAGAGTTAATTCGGGCTCGATTAAAGGAAGCGTCAGACCGACAGAAGTCCTATGCTGACCTGAAGCGTAAGGACATAGAATTTGCAGTGGGTGACAAGGTGTTCTTGAAGGTGTCGCCATGGAAGAAAGTACTGAGGTTTGGACGGAAAGGTAAATTAAGTCCCAGATTTATCGGACCTTATAGGGTGTTGAAACGAGTGGGACCAGTAGCTTATAAGCTAGAGCTACCTTCTGAGCTAAGCCAGATTCACAATGTATTCCACGTCTCTATGCTAAGACGTTACCGTTCGGATCCATCCCACGTGGTGTCTGTGGAAGAAATCGAAGTAAGACCCGATTTATCCTTTGAAGAGGAACCAGTGGAAATTCTGGATCGTGATGTCAAAGTATTGCGAAGGAAGACGGTTTCATTTGGTTAAGGTTCTATGGCGGAATCACAGTTCTGAGGAGGCTACTTGGGAACCAGAGGAACCAATGCGGCAGTAGTACCAGCATCTATTCTGATCAGGTAATTTCGAGGCCAAAATTTCTTTAAGGGGGGTAGAACTGTAACATCCTGAATTGGTGGGGCTTCGCATTTAGTGTGCTGTGATGTTTATGTTACGCTTGATGTGCTAGTTAGGGTGTTTAAGGGGTTAAGAATGGGCTCAGGGATTGGGCCGAGGCCTTAATCGAATTTTCTGCTTGGGCACTCTGGTGGAAAGCCAGCTAGGATAGGGTTTAAAAGATATTATCTATAAATTAAGACACAAATGGGCTTGTGGCCCAGTGGTCAGTGGCGCTACTTAGGGGCTTTGAGGTGGCGTGATAAGCAATAAGGATGTCAAAGGTTCGAGTCGCATTACCCACTTATTTTAATTTTTTTTGGCGTCAAAAAAGAGAAGAGTTGGGGGCGGCTAGGATGCTTGGAATTAGGAGATTTATGTGTTTGGATAATGTGGATAATGTGGCATACAAAAGGAAGAAGAGGTGGTGTTATCTGGGTCACTTGTGGATGAGAGATCAGGTAAGGATAAGGGAGAAAGTTTAGAAATCATCTACTGATCACAGTAGTGGCCGAATTTCCAACTATGGGGGAAAGAGGAAATCATTTTTGATGAGGCTAAGGGGGTGCCGAAATTTCCCTTGTTAATTAATTAGTCTTAGTTTTCAAAAGAGGGCAATTCCGGCTTTTGGTTAGTGTGTGTGCCGAAAATTTGATTAGAAAATAGGGTACTTCTTAATTTCGGCATTTATTCTCATTCTCTTCTCTTAGTTGTTTCTTTTCTCAAAAAGCCGAAAACTCCTAAAGTTCCATCTTCTTCTTCATTCTCTGCTAAAGCCGAAACCTCATAGCCTTTCTCTACACCATTTCCCAATTTCTTCTATAAGCCGAAACCCTTAAGTATTCCTTCTCTTTACTCTCTTCTGCCATAGCCGAATGTCCTAGTGCCCATTCTTTTTCTTCCTGCCGATTTCTTCATTGGAAGCCGAATCTCCATAGATTTCTTTGAATCATCTTCTCTTTTTGGTTTTCGCAAAAAGCCAAAATCTTCTAGGAGTTGCCGAGTTCTCTGTAAAGGTAGGTGCCGATTTCTTCTGATCTATTCTTTTTTCTCTTTCGGTTTTTAGAAGACAAAGCCGAAAGGCTAATGGATTGATGGTTTCTTGTGTTTACGTGTTGGGCAACATTCAGGAATTGAAGTAGATCGCTTAGATCTAAAAGCCGGAACTGCTAGTCTCTGAACCTCGTATCTCTCTTTTCGAGATTTCAAGGTAAGGGGTTCTCTTTAGATTCTCGTTAGATTCGCTATCGTAATTGTGATCTTAACCATATGTTATGATGGTAGCAACTGATAAGGTCTTTTGATGGAATCAAATATCGATCAGGCGAATGAGGGATTGGATCTGTTAAACCAATCCCTAAGTTTAAGAAACGAGCGATGTCGTGATTCGGGATTGGCCACGGGTTGTGGACCAAACTTGAACAAAACCTTAGATAGTTAGCAATGATCGGCTTACGATAGTGTCAACATAGAAAGTCTCGTCTTGTCATGAATCAGGTGTGTAGATCTCTATCACACTAATTAATCTGTACTATATATGTTATGGGCTAAAAGTCGGATAAAGGTTGTATGGGATGTCAGATATCAGAAAAGGGTAGGCAAGGGATGCCAGGTACGTAATCATAGAAACTTCTCTATGTGTATCGATGTATGTGATAGACTGTGATCTTTTAGGTAGTATATTATTTTGCTTCTGCATGGATGTATGCATGGGATGGGGTTGATATGATGAAGGGGAAGAGCATGTTAAAAGGTCACCTAGTGATCGGAAGTTAAACCACGATATGTACACTTAGGTCACAATAGTGATCGGTGGCTTTGCCACACTTGATTATAAGGTCACACAGTGATCGGTGGCTCTGCCACAGTGGATTATAAGGTCACATGGTGATCGGCATTATAACTGACAGCATGACTGTCGATATGGTGTGTAGCGGTTGGTGGGTTGATTGTAGAAATCCCCGAGGCGTGATGGCTAGTACGGGCTGGTGTGTAGAGGATGGACTTTTGGGTTGGGTTGGGCCATGCAGCATGTGAATATTTTGTTTCCATTGTGTATGGGCCAAGGCCCATAATATGTTTGTGGGCCTCAAGCCTTTTTATGTGTTTTCGGGATTTGCACACTGAGTCTTGGTGACTCACCCCTTTATTTTTCCCTGACTTTTCAGATGAGCAGTAGATCGTGGACATGGGAACCGAGGCAGACTCGAGGGGCCATCAAGTCTTATATTTTAATAAACTATTTTCAGTTTTCCTTTAAGTTTTCAATTTTGGGACTATTTATGTAATAAGGCTCCATAGCTTAGGTTCAGATTATAATTGTTAATGTCTTTATTCTATTTTTTTAAAATTTAATTTTAAGTTCAAAGACTTATCTATAGGAAGTAAAAATATGGGAATTTCAAACACGTTCAAAGAAAAGTAAAGGTTTTCTTCAAATATCACTTATTTTAGCGAATACCTAAATAAACAAACTGAATTTCCAAAAATCCTCCAAGTGAAGTTTTTAACGTTAAACCCCGTAGCATACCAGATCTGGTCGTAACATTTGGGCCGGGTTTGGGGTGTTACAGGATCATTTTCTAGTGGAAGTGGTAGGAGAGGAAGTGATGTTGCCACTCAACAGTCAGAAGCTAGAATACCAGCTCGAGCCTATGTGGTACAAACTCGAGAAGAGGGCGAAGTACATGATATGGTGACAGTAAAATCTAAACTGTCTATGAATTTCCTAATGTTTTTCCTGAAGAATTACCAGGATTACCACCTGATCGAGAAGTGGAGTTCGCAATTGAGGTTTATCCTGGTACAGCTCCGATATCCATACCTCCGTATCGAATGTCACCTACAGAATTAAAAGAGCTGAAGGTACAGTTGCAAGATCTACTGAATCGAGGTTTTATTCGACCTAGTACTTCACCTTGGGGAGCTCCAGTATTATTTGTTAAAAAGAAAGATGGTTCGATGCGACTCTGTATTGACTATTAGTAGTTGAATAAGGTAACAATTAAGAACCGATATCCATTACCTTGCATTAATGATTTATTTGATCAGTTGAAAGGAGCTTCTGTGTTTTCAAAGAGAGACTTGAGATCAGGCTATTATCAATTGAAAGTGAAAGAAAGTGATGTACTGAAGACAACTTTCCGCACAAGGTATGGACATTATGAATTTTTGCTAATGCCTTTTGGATTGACTAATGCTCCAGCTGCTTTTACGGATTTTATGAATCCTATTTTCCAACCGTATCTGGATCAGTTTGTGGTGGTTTTTATTGATGACATTTTGGTTTATTCAAAATATGAATTAGAGCATGATCAACATCTCAGAATTGTTCTGCAAATATTATGGGAGAAACAGTTGTACGGGAAACTTAACAAATGTGAGTTCTGGTTATCAGAAGTTGTATTTTTGGGGCATGTTGTATCATCTGAAGGAATCAGAGTTGATCCAAAGAAGATTGAGGCGATTATTTAGTGGAAAGCCCGAGGAATGTGTCTGAGGTACGTAGTTTTCTTGGATTGGCTGGGTTCTATAGAAGATTTGTAAATGGATTTTCGAAGATAGCATTGCCGATGACGAAGTTACTGTAAAAGAATGTACCTTTTGTTTGGGATGATCAGTGTCAAGATAGTTTTGAGAATGATACGGCCCGCCTCGGGATGAGTCAAAACGTATGCGAATTGCCCAATCGTCTAAGAGGAGAAAACAAGCCTTCGGGAAAATATTAGAGAAAGTATGGAAAAGATAGGGGTTTGGTGAGTTGATTTGCGGAAGCTTTTAATTGAATTGGGTTTAAAAAGAGAATTAAGTTAGGAATGGAGGTTTGAGAAATGATGGAAACGATTTTTAGAAAATGGGAGGATAGGTTCGGGTTTAGTGATAGAAAGAATTATGGTTGATGTAGGTTTTCGGTTTAAGGAAAATTGTAGGGAGATAAATTTAGTAAAAGATAGTTTATGGAAATGGATAAGTGAACTTGAACAAAGAAATGATTTAACACTAGTAAGTGTTACCCCGGTTTCTATATGGTTCAAGGTGGAAATATGGAAATCGATATGGACCACGACCTGTTATCTAGATAGATAAGAACCGTTGGTATAAGGTTATGGAAGAGAAACGATTGACGCCACAAGCAAGCTTGATAAGTCGGAATCGAAACTCGTACGAAAGATAGAGAGGAGAATAATCTCACTCAATGAACAAAAGTTCATAAAATATATTCAAAGTTCAATAATCAAAAAGTCTTTTTTACAAATGAAATTTAGCAAATATTTATAGGCTAATGATAGAGCTAGCCGAATGGTCATGAAACACTTAATAACTAAGTTTAATTTCAGCCATAAATTGCTTGAAAAATCTAGAAAGAAAACCATTGAATTGCTTGGCTAGGTTCGGTCGAACATGGCCCTTGGTGTGCTTGTACATTCGACTGAATGTGGCCTTGTGTGCTTAGGAGATTCGGCTGAATGTGGGAGGCAAATGGGCAACTTCTAGATTGAACATTTCACTTAAAAAGATGAATAAATTTGGAAGGCAATTGGTCTTGCTAGATTCGGCTGATGGTGCTCCAAGAGTCATGCTTCATGCTTAAGGAAATGTACTTGGCATTGATGATTGCATCGGAAGGTGAATAGCCTTGTCTAGATTCAGCTATGTCTTGATGGTGGCTTCCAAAAGATACCTCTTGGCCGAATGGTCACATGGGAGGTTCAAAGAATTAAAATAGTTCATGTAGCTGGACATACATGCATTCGGCCATCCATTGTATTTTGTGGTTCATGCATTTAACTCCTCCATGCATGTGTCTTCAATTGAATTGTTTTTCCAGCCGAATAGGTGCCTTGATAATCCAATAATCAGTAGCAATTAATCCATGCTTCCAACCGTCCATGCACCTCCTAGGTTCCTTGATGTATTCGGCTAGATACAATGCACCTATGTGTATGTATCTCCTTTAATGTGCTTAGTATATTCGGCTGAACCTAAAAGGGAGAAGAACTTGCATTAAATCAATCCAAATTAGTAGAATATAATTAAGGACACACTAATGGACACTTTGGACAAACTAAATGCAACATTTAATTCATGTAATAATTTGGCAGCCCCTATTTAATTAGAAAAATCTGCACATTAATTTTAACTTTAAAACATCGTAAAAGCATGCAATAAAATGTGACAAATTAATTTAGGCTTAGACAAATTAAATCCAACACTAAATTAATTATTTAGACACTTTTAATTTGCTGTAGGAGAATTAATAAATTAAATACTCAATTTATTTAAAGCATTAAAATTATGTAATCAGCTCAATGAGCTGGAGTGAGCTCGAGTGAGCTCAAATTGAACTCGAATGAGCTAATCCGGCTCAATTTGGAAGTGCATGAAGATGCACATGAGCTCCTCGGCACTTGGAACTTTGAATTCGAGCTTCGTCATCTTGACATTCGAGGGTGCCCCGGGCGTGCCCTTATCAGAGAAGTTGAAGCAAATGTTAACTGAGGCACCGGTTTTGACTTTGCTAGATTTGGGAAAAGATTTTGTTGTGTATACTGATGCTTCTTTGAGGGGTTTGAGTTGCATACTGATACAAGATGGAAAGGTAATAGCTTATGCATCTCGTCAACTAAAACCGCACGAGCGTAATTACCCGACGCATGATCTGGAACTAGTTGCTGTGATTTTTGCATTGAAGATTTGGAGACATTATCTATACGGTGAGAATTGCTATATTTATACATATCATAAGAGTCTAAGTATCTCTTATCACAAAAGGAGTTGAATTTGAGACAACGACGATGGATTGAGCTTCTTAAAGATTATGATTGTGTTAAAAATTATCATCCTTGTAAAGCTAATGTAGTAGCTAATGCATTGAGTAGAAAAGCAGCAATTAAATTAAGAGCAATGTTTGCACAGCTCAGTATCAATGAAGATGGAAGCTTATTGGTTGAGTTGAGAGTTAAACCAGTGATGTTTGATCAGATCAAGTAAGCACAGTTAGAAGATGACAAGTTGGTGAAGAAAAGAGAAATGGTTCAGAATGGCATGATAGAGAATTTCAGTGTTGATGAGCATGGTTGCTTAAGATACCGTGATCGGATCTGTGTTCCAGTTGTTTCTGAGCTAAAGGAGTTGATACTTCGTGAGGCTCATGATAGTCCATTTGCTTTGCACCCTGGAGGAACGAAAATGTACCGAAATTTACGAGAATTGTATTGGTGGCCGGGAATGAATAGAGACATAGTTGAGTATGTGGCTAAGTGTTTGACTTGTCAACGAGTAAAGGCAGAGCATCAGGTTCCTACTGGATTACTTCAGCCAATTAATATTCCTGAATGGAAATGGGACTGTATTACGATGGATTTCGTAACGGGTTTACCATTGTCAGCAAGCAAGAAAAATGATATTTGGGTGATTATCGATCGACTTACAAAGTCAGCTTATTTTATAGTAGTCAGAACTGATTGATCACTTCAGAAACTTGCTGAAGTTTATATTCGGGAAATTGTAAGGTTTCATGGTATTTCGGTATCGATAATTTCTTATCGAGATCCGTGGTTTACATCGAGGTTCTAGAGATAGTTGCATGAATCTCTTGGTACACGACTCAATTTCAGTACAGCTTTTCATCCACAGAATGATGGGCAATCGGAGCAAGTTATTCAAATATTAGAAGACATGCTTCGAGCTTGTGTTATTGATTTTGAATTAGGTTGGAAACGTTATTTACCTTTAGCTGAGTTTGTTTATAATAATAGTTTCCAATCGAGTATTCAAATGGCTCCGTATGAAGCTCTATATGGACAAAGGTGTCGGTCACCTGTGTGTTGGGTGGAATTAAATGAAAGAAAAATAATCGGGCCAGAGTTAATTCAAGAAACGGAAGAAATTGTTAAGAAGATTCAAGATAAATTAAAGGCAGCTTTTGACAGACAGAAGTAATATGCAGATTTGAAACGCCGAGACATTGAGTACTCTGTTGGCGATAAGGTATTTCTCAAAGTATCACCTTAGAAAAAAATATTGAGATTTGGCCGGAAAGGAAAATTGAGTCCTCGTTTCATTGGACCGTACGAGATTGTGGAAAGAGTTGGACCGGTTGCCTATCGTTTAGGATTGCCTCCAGAATTACAGAAGATTCATGATGTTTTTCATGTTTCCATGCTACGGAGATATATATCAGACCCTTCTCATATTCTTTCGACAGAAGATATTGAAATCTGACCTGATTTGACGTATGAAGAAGAACCGGTTAAGATATTAGTTTGGGAAGTAAAAGAGTTACGGAATAAACAAGTTCCCTTAGTGAAAGTATTGTGGAGAAGTCATAGTGTAGAAGAAGCAACTTGGGAACCGGAAGAGGCTATGAGATCTCAGTACCCTCACCTCTTTTCAGGTAAATTTTGAGGACGAAATTTATTAAGGGGGAGAAATGTAACAACCCAAAAATTTACGGGCATCAGAAATGTAACAGCCCATTTTTTAGTCAAATTGGAACAGTGGTTTCGGGACCACAAATCCGAAGTTAAAATATTTATTTTATTATTTTATTATATTTTACAGCATGATAGAATTATTATATGAAAGTTTCGTAAAGAAATTTTACTGTTTGAATGCTTAATTTGGTAAAAAAGACTTAGTCGCGTAAAATGCAAAAGTTGCATTCTATTGTTAAAAGTGTTTAATTGCTATGAATTATTAAATGACAGGTCCTTATAATGTTATTAGACCATTGATAGTGGAATTTGACATAGATGGCCTTATATTAGATGTTTTGAATTATTTTTCATTAAGGCTAAAATAGTAATTAGCATAATTATTATATGTTAAATAAAACAAAAACCTATTTTCTCATTATCATCTTTACTTAACCGATTTTGAAGAAGAAAAAGAAGAAAAATTTTGCTTCCTAGGGTTCGGTCATTTGGAAATTAAATTGATCAAGATAAGCCGAGATCGAGTTTAGATCGGGGAAAAGGGAAGATTGACGAATAGCCGATAGTTTTTATCTAAGTGATACGAGGTAAGTTCGTATAAATAGAATCAAACTTCTAAATATTTGTATTTAATTGAAATGTATGTATATAATTGAGGAATTGGTATACTTGGAATACTAGTGCCTAATTGCTATAAATATATATATTGATGGTTATCGAGTCCCGTTGAACCGTATGAATTCGTAGGATACGAGTGACATGTCACTAGGGTTACCATTTTGGTCGAGCTCTTGCATTTGTTGCGGACTCACCACAGCTCGTATGAGCTTACCGATATACCAGCTCGTATGAGCTTACTGTTTCAGCTCATCAGAGCTTACTATTTCAGCTCAATAGAGCTTACTGTCCATCAGCTCAGGAGGAGCTTACCGATCATACTTGAAAGAGCGAAAATGATAATGAATTGATGAGTTACTGATGTATATCACCCGAGTATCCTTTAAAGTTCTAATGGGTTCAACGGGCATAAATATTGTTTATACTGATAATTACTGTTATTGAATGAATTATTGATTATATGATTGAAAGTGAAATGTTGAGTATGATGTACATGATATATGAATTTGGTATGATGTATATATTGAGTATGGAATTGATTTAATGGATGGTTTCATGTATTTTAAATGACTAACATGTGATGAATGATTGTGTTTAGGCATTTGGTAATTGAATTGATTACACTTTGATTGTGTATAAATGGTAAGTTTAATTCTAAATTATACGGGCTTACTAAGCTATAAAGCTTACTCTGTTTCTTTTCCTTGTTTTATAGAGGTTCGATAGCTCGCTCGTTTTGGACAAGTTGGAGTTATACATCACACTATCCAATTGCCGATTGGTACTTTTGAACTTGTGGATAATTGTAAATATGGCATGTATAGGCTAGTTTTAATGATGATAATTGTGGTTACTTGAGATTATGGATTTGGTACTTTTTGTGTATAAGTTAAGCCATGTGATTTGGCTAGACTTGATGTTAGATTTTGGTATGTTTTGGGTAAATAGTTTTTGGAATGAAAGTATGCAAATGTGTCTTGTTTTATGATAGGTTTATGAATGGAAATTATATGACCTTAGTTAAGTATTGAATACTATGTGGAAATGGTATCATATGTGTATGAATTGTTATGGAATGGCTGCCAATTGGGTTGTAAAAATGTTACCATTTATGCTTGTGTATTTATGTGAAATTAGGGTGGCATAATGGCTTTACAAATGGCCTATTTTTGTCCACACGGGCAGAGACACGGGCGTGCCTCTTAGCCGTGTGTGACACATGGCCATGTTACACGGTCGTGTGTCCCCTGGTGTTGAAATGGAATTGAAGTCAGCACACGGCCTCACACACGGGCGTGTGACTGGCCGTGTGGTACAAGTCAGTATACCCCCTAATTGGCACACGGCCTAGCACACGAGCGTGTGACTTGGCCATGTTGCATAAGTTAGTATACCCTACAGTTTTGGCACGGCCTAGTACACGGTCTGGCACACGGGCGTGTATGGCCACTTCCAAGGGCACACGGGCGTGTGGTCGGCCGTGTGACCCAAGTCAGTATGTATGCCCTATTTTCACACGGGCGTGTCTGGAGCCGTGTGAGGCACATGGCCTGTCCACACGGGCGTGTGACCCTTGAAATGTTGAAATTTTTCCAAGTTTCCAAAATTTTTGTATGTTATCGATTTAGTCCCGAACCACTTCTAATGCAAGTTTAAGACCTTGTAGATCCTTATTAGGGACAATATGATTATATTGAATAGTATTTGTATATGAATGTATGAATGTATGAGAGTTGGATATTAAATGATGTGTATTGATCGGTAATACCTCGTAACCCTACTCCGGCGATGGATACGGGTTAGGGGTGTTACAGGAAAAGTATATTGTCAGGTCTCCGTTTTAGCAAAATGGATTCGTAAATATTTATTAAAAATATTTACGAAGTTAGTTGTGAGTTTAATTAGCTTTTGGTTAGGTAAATTAGCTTAAAATAAGAGAAATTAGGAAAAAGGACTAAATTGAATAAAGTGTGAAAGTTTAATTATAGATTAAAGAAAAACTAAAGGGACTAAAGTTGCAATTATATCATTTTCATAATTTAGGCGGTTTACATGCATAAATATCATGAGATTTTTTTTACTGAAACTTATTATATTATTATTATATTATATAATTATATTATTATTATATTAAACTAATTAAATAAAAGAAACATAAAAAAATACCAAATTGGAAACGAAAAAGAGAGAAAAGAAGGGAGAAAAGAAAGAAAAATAAAATTTGGGGATTTTAAGGGTTCAAATTCAAATTGGTAAGTCTATTTAATTCATTTCCTTGTAATTTTTGAGTTTTTATGATCCTAGAACAAAATACTACTAGGTATATGTTGAAAATTTGAAAGTTAGTAGATTTTTGGATATAGTTTATGTTGAATTAATTGATGAATTAGGGATTGAGTTGATAGAAATTCAAATTAGAATTGGGAAAAGGATTAAATTGTAGAATAAGTTATAAGTTTTGTGTAATAGGGATTAAATTGTAAGAAATTTGAAATTAGGGTTTTGTGATGAAAATTTGAGGGTTAAGTTAAGCTATAAGTAGAAATGAAGTGAAAATAAGGTATAAATTGTGATAGAAATGAAAAATAATTTTAGTTAGGGATTAAATTGAAATTAAGGTAAAAATTGAATAAAAAGTTTAAATATTTGATGTGAATTGATATTGTATTGATAATTGTAAATTATTTTAAATTTTCTTAGCTAATATTGTGCCGGAGACATCGGCCAAGAAAGGAAAGGAAAAGATTGACGAGGAGTAAATCGAGAAATCACGGTTTGTATTACTATAATTTGAATTTAGTTATTATTTATTTTTGAATTTTAATTAATGTGTGTGGTAAGTGGAATTGAGGTAAGGAATGATATTGAATTATGAATTATGTGAATATTTGAATGTATATTGATTTGAAATTGAAAGTGATTTGAATTGAATTAAATAAGCTATTGTGATATTGAATTTAAAATATGAGAACTTGAGATTGGTATGAATTTGATTGAAATTGAATTGAGAAAGTGAATTGGAAACCATATTAACTAGTCGGGCAAAGTCGGATATAGTTGGCATGCCATAGGATTGGAAGTGTTCAGGGATACTTCAACCTCGAGTCGATGAGGTTGCTTCGGATAATTCTGATGAGGCACTATGTGTCGTATTATTGCTTCGGATTAAATCCGATGAGGTACTAGGTACCGATTCACTTTGGCAAGGCGGATGAGGCACAAGGTGTCGTACTGGTGTGTTTGGTTGGATCCGTGTATCCATCAAAGTCCGAGTCAAGTTAATAGGGGTAAATGAACGAATTGGAAATTAGAATTGGCATTGAATGAATTGATAAACCGAATGATTATGTATATGAAATGGATTGAGATATCGGAATGAGAAGTGATAATGAAATGAATTGAAAATAATGAAATAGTATATGAGTTTAATTGAATACAACTTATGAAATGGTTATTGAAAGATTAATTGTGTAAATTGAATATGCATAATTTACTATATTATTTATAAATTTGAATTATAGTAATACCACGGAGTGTATATACTCAGCGTACGGTTTGTTTCTGTGTGCAGGTTAGTTGAAGTCAAAAGTTCCGGTTTAGCATCCAAGCAAATCCCGAACTCAACAAAGTGGTGATGTATATTCTCTTTTGTAAAATGGCATGTACCTAGGTTGATTGTATAGGTCATTTTGAAATATGATTGTAAATGGTGTTATAAATTGACTTTGGAAGGTTATATACAATATAAATGAAATACTAAGATTATGAAATGGCATGTTTGGGTCATTTTAATATAGTATTTGAATTGGATTGAATGAAATTAATTGAATTGATTTGGATAATACATATGATAATGTTTATGAATAGACATTGATTAGGTCCTTAGGTTGTGGTTTTTGACATAATTTAGGTGTATTTGAACTTATATTGGATTGGTTGAAAGATTCGTTTATGAGTTACTTGTGGTTTAAGAATTGCAGGGTTGGGTTACTTGATGTAAAAGTCTCATTTTTAGTCCATACGGGCTGGCACACGGGCATGTGACTAGACCATGTGAGACACACGGCTAGCACATGGGCGTGTGAACTGGCCGTGTGTCCTCTGCACCTTAAAAATTTGAAACGGAATGCCCAGGTTTAAGCACACGGGCAGAGACATGGGCGTGTGTCTCAGCCGTGTGATGCACATGGCCTAGCACACATGCTTGTGGCTTGGCTGTAACACCCCATACCCGAGTCCGAGGCTCAGACCGGATACGAGACATTACTATGCTTGACTTACTTAATCATGACATTACTGGCTATAAAATTTCGTTCTGAAATTAAAAATTCTCATTCTTAAACAATTCGTACATTTCATAGGCCTACGAGGCCTTAAACTCGTACTGGTAAACTTTCGGAACCTTATCGAAGAACTTTTCTTTGAAACAGGGGTTACACGCCCGTGTAAAATAAGACACGCCCGTGCATAGGCATACACACCCATGTCCTCAGACCGTGCCCTAAAACTCAGTATTCGCCAATTTCCACACGGCCATGACACGCCCGTGGACTTAGACCGTGTACTACATCTTGATATACTGACTTAGTTCACACGACCGGGCACACACCCATGTTCTAACCGTGTGTCACGCAGGGCCTTAACACACGGCCGTGGGATTAGTCCGTGGCCTATTCTTACTTATAAGACTAAGGTGTGCGATTTCACATACGGCCTAGACACACGCCTTGTGTGTCCAACCGTGTGGGCACTTAGAGGCTATTTACCAAGCCAATTGCCATCCTGAAATTAAGATCCAATTCATACTCATTTCAACAACTCAATACTACATCATTCTTGAATAATACTACATGCTTCAATGATAATTATAAACATATACACTTGGCCAATCACTTAGCCACATACAAAAGAATAACAAACTTAATAGCCTATTCTTTGGCTCTTCTTAAAACATTTACTCAAAAGGTAATGCTACCTATACATGTCATACTTAATAAAACAACTTGGCTATACCAAAATAGCGATTGATAGTGTGCTCTTCTGAAATTAAAAATTCTCATTCTTAAACAATTCGTACATTTCATAGGCCTACGAGGCCTTAAACTCGTATTAGTAAACTTTGGAACCTTATCAAAGAACTTTCTTTGAAAGCAGGGTTACACGCCCGTGTAAAATAAGACACGCCGTGCATAGGCATACACGCCCATGTCCTCGGACCGTGCCCTAAAACTCAGTATTCTGCCAATTTCCACACGGCCATGACACGCCCGTGGACTTAGACCATGTACTACATCTTGATATACTGACTTAGTTCACACGACCGGGCACACGCCCATGTTCTAACCATGTGTCACGCAGGGCCTTAACACACGGCCGTGGGATTAGTCCGTGGCCTATTCTTACTTATAAGACTAAGGTGTGCGGTGACACGATACGGCCTGACACACGCTGCGTGTGTCCAACCGTGTGGGCACTTAGAGGCTATTTACCAAGCCAATTGTCATCCTGAAATTAAGATCCAATTCATACTCATTTCAACAACTCAATACTACATCATTCTTGAATAATACTACATGCTTCATTGATAATTATAAACATATACACTTGGCCAATCACTTAGCCACATACAAAAGAATAACAAACTTAATAGCCTACTCTTTGGCTCTTCTTAAAACATTTACTTAAAAGGTAATGCTACCTATACATGTCATACTTAATAAAACAACTTGGCTATACCAAAATAGCGATTGATAGTGTGCTCTTCTGAAATTAAAAATTCTCATTCTTAAACAATTCGTACATTTCATAGGCCTACGAGGCCTTAAACTCGTACTGGTAAACTTTCGGAACCTTATCAAAGAACTTTTCTTTGAAACAGGGGTTACACGCCCGTGTAAAATAAGACACGCCCGTGCATAGGCATACACGCCCATGTCCTCAGACCGTGCCCTAAAACTCAGTATTCTGTCAATTTCCACACGGCCATGACACGCCCGTGGACTTAGACCATGTACTACATCTTGATATACTGACTTAGTTCACACGACCGGGCACACGTCCATGTTCTAACCGTGTGTCACGCAGGGCCTTAACACACGGCCGTGGGATTAGTCCGTGGCCTATTCTTACTTATAAGACTAAGGTGCAGTTTACGCACGGCCTAGACACACGCCCGTGTGTCCAACCGTGTGGGCACTTAGAGGCTATTTACCAAGCCAATTGCCATCCTGAAATTAAGATCCAATTCATACTCATTTCAGCAACTCAATACTACATCATTCTTGAATAATACTACATGCTTCATTGATAATTATAAACATATACACTTGGTCAATCACTTAGCCACATACAAAAGAATAACAAACTTAATAGCCTATTCTTTGGCTCTTCTTAAAACATTTACTCAAAAGGTAATGCTACCTATACATGTCATACTTAATAAAACAACTTGGCTATACCAAAATAGCAATTGATAGTGTGCTCCGAGCTCCGATGACGGTGATCCTCGATATTAGCTTGGTGGGACTACATGGAAAGAAAGAATGAAAGACATAAGCATTTAGCTTAGTAAGTTTGCATAATACACATAGCAACATTCTTACTTAATATAGACCATTTGATATAAACAATGGCATCATAAATTCAGCTATATAAAGCTTACTCACTCATACTTGCTTCTTGCATAACTCATGAAACTTACTAGTCTCATACTTGATAGGCAAACAAAGTACCTGTATCACTAGATCACATTGATCAGCATACTTGAACATAATACTCATAATTTCTAATTCATCATTCATAACATGAATAATATTCTTTTTCACTTGATAATAACCTTACTTACTTAGCTTTCTTGTTATCTCTTTGGAGCTTAACTCGTTTGCCCGATGAATTTATATGAATAACCGAGGATACTAAATCTCATCTAAATTTTGAGGCCATAACTTAACATGGACTTATACGAAGTCTTTCTCGTTCTCACCAATGCCATGCCTTGGCTTGGACTTATATGGGATCTCTTTCTCTTGACAACTTTTCAATGCCAAGCTTGCCTTGGTCTTACATGATAACTTGTTCAATGCCAAGCTTGCCTTGGACTTACATGATAACTTACTCAATGCCAAGCTTGCCTTGGACTTACATGATAACTTACTCAATGCCAAGCTTGCCTTAGACTTACATGATATCTTATTCAATGCCAAGCTTGCCTTGGACTTACATGATATCTTGCTTGCTTGCCGATGCCATGCCTCGGCTTGGTCTTATACAGACTTTCTTGTTTCATGTGGTAGATCGAGTATCCTAAGTTATTCAACTTCAATCGGGGCTTTCTCATGCTTGATCTCATTAATTTCTTTGTTTAACATAACATTAAACATTTTTTCATAATAACATTGTACATTATACTAAGCAATTCAATGATATAATTCATAAAGCTTAGAAATCATACAAACTTACCTTAATATACAAAATGTAGCTAGGTATGCAATTTAGTCCTCGACCTTGTTCTTGCCTCGGTTTCGATCCAGGCTTCGTTTTTCTTAATCTATAGTCATAAATAGATCATTTAATATTCACATTGACTAAATTGACCCTTTACTCATACTTGGGCAAAATTACTATTTTGCCCCTATACTTTCTCATATTTGCACTTTTGCCCCAAGGCTCGTAAAACAATTCTCATTCAACTTTCTTAAACTTCATGCTTAGCTGATTCATTTTCTCTACTATGACAACCATCAATTCTCACTATTTCTACTATGTATGAGAAATCTCAAAACTTTTACAAACTAGTCCCTATATTCATTTTTCATGAAATTCATTACGGAAAGGATGTTTATCTAACATCAAACTCTCATAATCTTCCATGAAACATCATTTAACAAGCATGTCATACATGGGTAGATTTTTGAACATGCATCTAGCTCATTTTTATAGCTAAAAATAGCTAATTCATAATACGAGAACTTCAAAACACGAAGAATATTAAAATCGGGACTAAGATGAACTTACTAGCAAGCTTGAAAGATGAGCAAACCCTAGCTATGGTTTCTTTGAAAATTTCGGCAATGAGGAAGAAGATGATAATGATTTTTGTCATCTTTTTCCTTTATTAATCATTTAATAGGTAAATGACCAAAATGCCCTTCTCTTAAAAATATCACCATTTACTAACTCATGTCCAATTTTGTCCAAAAATTATAATTTGGGCCAATTGCTATTTAAGGACTCATAATTGCTATTCTAGAGCTATTTCATACAAAATGCTTCTAGAAACTCATAATTTGCAACTTTTGCAATTTAGTCCTTTTTGGACCATTCAACCTCAATTTAGCAAAATTGCTTCATGAAACTTTCACATTAACATGCAAACGTGACATAAATCTTAAAACTCATAAATTCACCTTGGATTCATGGCCTCGCACCACTATTCTGACTAGGCCCTAAATCGGGCTGTTACAATTCTCCCCCTTAGGGATTTTCATCCTCGAAAATCTTACCAGTAAAAAGGTTTGGATACTGGTTTCTCATACTCTCTTCTGGTTCCCATGTGGCTTCTTCTATTCCATGTCTTTGCCACAATACTTTCACTAAGGAAATACTTTTCTTTCTTAGTCGCTTCACTTTCGAGCTAATATCTTGATCGTACTTCACCATAAGTCATGTCGGGATGAATCTCTACTGATTTGGCGAATTACATGCGAAGGGTCCGACGATCGGTAGCGTCTTAACATTGACACGTGAAACACATCATGTATCTTTTCTAACTCTGATGGCAAAGCCAATCTGTAAGCTACATGCCCAACTTTTTCAGTAATCTCATACGGTCCAATAAAACGTGGACTCAACTTGCCTTTCCGGCCAAATCTGAGAACTTTTCTCCAAGGTGACACTTTCAAGAAAACTTTATCTCCGACTTGATACTCTATCTCTTTTCTCTTTAAGTCCAAATAAGACTTATGTCCATCTGATCACGACTTTTAAATTTTCTCGTATCACTTTCACTTTCTCTTGACTTCTCTAACCAAATCAACCCCGTGAATTTGGTTTTCTTTAAGTTCAGTCCAATATAAAGGCGTTCGGCACTTACGCCCATATAAAGCCTCATAAGGCGCCATCTTTAAGCTCATTGAAAACTATTATTGTAAGCAAACTCTACTAATGGGAGAAACTTTTCCCAATTGCCTCGGAATTCAAGAATACAACATCCGAGCATATCCTCGAGTACTTGAATTAACCTCTCCGATTGACCGTCGGTTTGAGGATGAAAAGCGGTACTAAAGTTCAACTTTGTACCCAAGGCCTCTTGTAACTTCTTCCAAAACACGGATGTGAATCTCGGATCTCTATCCGATATGATTGACAAGGGAACTCCATGAAGTCTTACTATTTTCAAACATACAAGTTTGCCAACTTGTCTAGTGAGTAATCAACTCGCATGCAGGTATAAAATGGGTGACTTCGTAAGTCTATCAACCACAACCCATACAAAGATCTTTCTTGCTCGGAGAAAGCGGTAAACCCGTTACAAAATCCATAGTAATCTGGTCCCATTTCCACTCGGAACTAAAATGGGTTGAAGCAAACCGAAGGTACTTGGTGTTCAACCTTCACTTGCTAACAAATCAAGCATTGGAAACAAATTTCAAATATCTTTCTTCATTCTCGCCACCAATATCTGTTGTTTCAAGTCATTATACATCTTAGTACTACCCGGATGTACAGATAAACATCCATTATGGGCCTCATACAAAATTCTCTGAATAAGTTCTTCTTTTCTCGGTACACAAACTCGTCTTTGAACATCGGACTTCCATTGGGACTAATCCCAGGAAGTCGACTCAACATTTGTCTCGTGACCGAGCTCTATTAACTTGCAATTCACTATCCTCTTTTTGAGCTTCTATGATCTCTTGGAGGAATATTGGTCTAGCTCTCAACTCAGCTAGAATAGAACCATCGTCGGACAAGGTCATCCGTGAATTCATTACCCTTAATGCAAATAAGGATTTTCGCCAAAGCGTCGGCGACCACATTCGTCTTTCCGGGATGGTAATCAATGACCATCTCATAATCTTTTATCAACTCTAACCATCTCCGTTGTCTTAAGTTCAACTCTTTCTGCGTCATCAAGTACTTCAAACTTTTATGATCAGTGAAAATCGACATTTCTCACCATATAGGTGATGTCTCCATGTCTTCAATGCGAAGACTATGGCAATAACTCTAAATCATGCGTCGGATAATTCTTCTCATGAGGCTTCAAGCATGCGGAGGCATAAGCAATAACTTTGCCTTCTTGCATAAGTACACATGCCTAATCCATTTAAGGATGCATCGCTGTAAATCACAAATTCTTTCCCTGTCTCAGGTTGTACTAAAACTAGAGCTTCTGTCAATAATGCTTTCAATTTTTCGAAACTTTTTTGGCATATTTTTGTCCACTCGAACTTCACATTTTTCTATAACAACTTCGTCATCGGGGTTGCAATCATGGAAAACCCCTTGACAAATCGTCTATAATAGCCGGCTAGGCCTAGGAAACTTCTAACCTCGGAGATACTCCTCGGTGGTTTCCAATCCGTAATAGCCAAGATCTTACTTGGGTCTACTCGAACCCCTTTTCCTGAGACAATATGCCCCAGAAATCCTACTTTATTGAGCCAAAACTCACTTTTACTGAACTTGGCATACAACTGATTTTCTCGAAGAATCTGTAAAACTATCCGTAGGTGCTCAGCATGCTCATTCTCATCTTGGGAATAAATCAGTATGTCGTCAATAAAAACGACTACAAACTTGTTGAGGTATGGTCTGAAGATGCGGTTCATTAAGTCCATGAATACCGCAGGAGCATTGGTCAAACCAAAAGGCATGACTAGAAATTCATAATGCCCATACCTTGTTCGAAAAGCCGTCTTGGATACATCTGACTCCTTTACTCTTAACTGGTAATACCCCGATCTCAAGTCTATCTTAGAGAACACGGTGGCTCCTTTCAATTGATCGAACAAATCATCGATCCTTGGCAATGGGTACTTGTTCTTTACTGTCACTTTATTAAGCTGACGGTAATCTATGTACAATCTCATAGTGCCATCCTTCTTTTTCACAAATAAAACTGGAGCACCCCAGGGAGAACAACTTGACCTTACAAAGCCTTTGTCTGTTAACTCTTGCAACTGTATCTTCAACTCTTTCAACTCCATTGGAGCCATTCTGTAAGGAGTAATAGATATTGGTACAGTACCGGGAGCTAGCTCAATACTGAACTCAACTTCTCTGATTGGAGGTAATCCCGATAATTCTTCGAGAAAAACATCCATGTGCTCACATACTATAGGTACAGACTCAATCTTTAACTCTGTTTCTTTATCATTCATCACAAAGGACAAATATGCCTCATACCCCTTTCTTATAAATCTCTGTGCCGTCATATGAGAAATCAATACCAACAATCTACTCTGTTCATCTAATTCTATGTGAAGGGATTCCCCATCCTCACATCTCATTTTAATGTATTTCTTCCCACAATTAACTATTACATTATGGGCAGTCAACCAGTCCATACCGAGAATGAGGTCAAACTCGTCAAATGGTAGCAACATAAGGTTTGCTTTAAAACAATGACCTCTAATCATTAATGGGCAATCTTTACATACTTCATCAACTAACACACTCTTGCCTAAAGGATTAGACACTTTAATCACAATTTCTGTAAACTCTACAGGCATACTCATATCGGATACCAATTTCATGCAAATGTAAGAGTGTATGGATCTGGGATCTATTAAAGCAATAACTTTAACATCATGAAGAGAGAAGGTACCCGTGATAACATCATGGGAAGATGCCTCTTCGCGAGCGCGAATGGCATAAGTCCGTGCAGGTGCCCTACCCTCGGGTCTCACGGCCTGCTCTCTAGGGTTACCTCTTCCACTTGCCCCACTTTCGGGGTTTCTCTGCGGCCTTCCCCTGACCATACTCCCGGATCTTGGGTTCTGAGTTCTGTCCTCTTTCATCATCTCTGGACAATCTTTTATGTAGTGGTCCTGGGAACCACATCTGAAACAGGCATTTTCTTATGCTCGACATTCTCCTAAATGACGTCTGCCACAATGTGGGCATTCGGGTCTATCAGATCGAACATTCCCCACACTAGCAACTGAAGTAGTCTGTGCTTTATTTCCCGAATACTGTTTACTCTTGTCCTTCCTAGAAAATCCAATGGAAGTAGCCGATCGGGCAGGGAAATCTCTTGACTTCTTAGATGGAGATTGGAATGACTTGTTCCACTGCCTCTTTTTCGAGTCACGAGACTCCATTTTAGATTTCTTCTTCTCTTTTACTAGTTCTTCGGCTTTACAAGCCCTCTCGACTAGAACAACAAATTCTTTCAATTCTAGAACAGCAACAAATAGTTTGATGTCCTCATTTAGCCCATCTTCAAATCTTTTACTCATGATGGCTTCGGTGGACACGCATTCTCGAGCGTATTTGTTGAGTCTTACAAACTCACGCTCGTAGTCAGTTATAGACATCTTGCCTTGTTTCAGTTCTAGGAATTCCTTCCTTTTCTGGTCCACAAACCTTTGACTGATATACTTTTTCTTGAACTCTTCTTGGAAGAATTCCCATGTGATCTTTTCTCTTGGGACTACTGATACCAAGGTGTTCCACCATTGATAGGCAGAATCTCTTAAAAGAGAAACTACGCACTTCATGCACTCTTCAGGTGTACATGACAGCTCATTAAATACCCTGATGGCATTTTCTAACCAGAATTCAGCTCTTTCCGGATCATCTTTTCTAGCCCGAAATTCTTCTGCCCCATGTTTCCTGATTCTATCAACCGGAGGCTTCTCTCCTCTTACCACCTCTACTACTTGAGGGTTATTGGGATAGGTTGAGGAATAGGTGGGGGTAGAGGGGGTTGTGCATTCGGGTTCGTACAAACGAACTCCGTGTACCATGTGTTCATCATATGGAGGAAGACTTCTCTACCCTCTTCTCCTCCTCCTTGACTCACCATAGTGGGTCTATTCTCGTTCTCATTCGGCACCGTCCCTTCAGCGAGAGCCGACGCATTACTTTTTACATCGTCTGCCACAGCTCTTTCGGGATCCATTTACTAAATGTATAAACATAATTTAAGTCGTCAGTAGTCGTCACACTATCATTATAAAACATTCTTACGTATGGCATGTATAGCTAGACTCGTGCCCATGCTACGTTAGTCCTAGAACCGTCTAAATCGTAGCTTTGATACCACTAAATGTAACACCCTATACTCGAGTCCGAGGCTCAGACTGGATACGAGACATTACTATGCTTGACTTACTTAATCATGACATTACGGGCTATAAAATTTCGTTCCGAAATTAAAACTTCTCATTCTTAAACAATTCGTACATTTCATAGGCCTACGAGGCCTTAAACTCGTACTGGTAAACTTTCAGAACCTTATCGAAGAACTTTTCTTTGAAACAGGGGTTACACGCCCGTGTAAAATAAGACACGCTCGTGCATAGGCATACACGCCCATGTCCTCAGACCGTGCCCTAAAACTCAGTATTCTGCCAATTTTCACACGGCCATGACACGCCCGTGGACTTAGACCGTGTACTACATCTTGATATACTGACTTAGTTCACACGATCAGGCACACGCCCATGTTCTAACCGTGTGTCATGCACGGCCTTAACACACGGCCGTGGGATTAGTCCGTGGCCTATTCTTACTTATAAGACTAATGTGCAGTTTATGCACGGCCTAGACACACGCCCGTGTGTCCAACCGTGTGGGCACTTAGAGGCTATTTACCAAGCCAATTGCCGTCCTGAAATTAAGATCCAATTCATACTCATTTCAACAACTCAATACTGCATCATTCTTGAATAATACTACATGCTTCATTGAAAATTATAAACATATACACTTGGCCAATCACTTAGCCATAAACAAAAGAATAACAAACTTAATAGACTATTCTTTGGCTCTTCTTAAAACATTTACTCAAAAGGTAATGCTACCTATACATGCCATACTTAATAAAACAACTTGGCTATACCAAAATAGCGATTGATAGTGTGCTTCGAGCTCCGATGACGGTGATCCTCGATATTAGCTTGGTGGGACTACATGGAAAGAAAGAATGAAAGACATAAGCATTTAGCTTAGTAAGTTTGCATAATACACATAGCAACATTCTTACTTAATATAGACCATTTGATATAAACAATGGCATCATAAATTCAGCTATATAAAGCTTACTCACTCATACTTGCTTCTTACATAACTCATGAAACTTACTAGTCTCATACTTGATAGGCAAACAAAGTACCTGTATCACTAGATCACATTGATCAGCATACTTGAACATAATACTCATAATTTCTAATTCATCATTCATAACATGAATAATATTCTTTTTCACTTGATAATAACCTTACTTACTTAGCTTTCTTGTTATCTCTTTGGAGCTTAACTCGTTTGCCCGATGAATTTATATGAATAACCGAGGATACTAAATCTCATCTAAATTTCGAGGCCATGACTTAACATGGACTTATACGAAGTCTTTCTCGTTCTCACCAATGCCATGCCTTGGCTTGGACTTATATGGGATCTCTTTCTCTTGACAACTTTTCAATGCCAAGCTTGCATTGGTCTTACATGATAACTTGTTCAATGCCAAGCTTGCCTTGGTCTTACATGATAACTTGTTCAATGCCAAGCTTGCCTTGGACTTACATGATAACTTACTCAATGCCAAGCTTGCCTTGGATTTACATGATAACTTATTCAATGCCAAGCTTGCCTTGGACTTACATGATAACTTACGTAATGTCAAGCTTGCCTTGGACTTACATGATAACTTATTCAATGCCAAGCTTGCCTTGGACTTACATGATATCTTGCTTGCTTGCCGATGCCGTGCCTCGGCTTGGTCTTATACGGACTTTCTTGTTTCATGTGGTAGATCGAGTATCCTAAGTTATTCAACTTCAATCGGGGCTTTCTCATGCTTGATCTCATTAATTTCTTTGTTTAACATAACATTAAACATTTTTCATAATAACATTGTACATTATACTAAGCAATTCAATGATATAATTCATAAAGCTTAGAAATCATACAAACTTACCTCAATATACAAAATGTAGCTAGGTATGCAATTTAGTCCTCAACCTTGTTCTTGCCTCGGTTTTGATCCGGGCTTCATTTTTCTTGATCTATAGTTATAAATAGATCATTTAATATTCACATTGACTAAATTGACCCTTTACTCATACTTGGGCAAAATTACTATTTTGCCCCTATACTTTCTCATATTTGCACTTTTGCCCCAAGGCTCGTAAAATAATTCTCATTCAACTTTCTTAAACTTCATGCTTAGCTGATTCATTTTCTCTACTATGACAACCATTAATTCTCACTATTTCTACTATGTATGAGAAATCTCAAAACTTTTACAAACTAGTCCCTATATTCATTTTTCATGAAATTCATTAAGGAAAAGATGTTTATCTAACATCAAACTCTCATAATCTTCCATGAAACATCATTTAAAAAGCATGTCATACATGGGTAGATTTTTGAACATGCATCTAGCTCATTTTTTAGCTAAAAATAGCTAATTCATAATACAAGAACTTCTAAAACACGAAGAATATTAAAATCGAGACTAAGATGAACTTACTAGCAAGCTTGAAAGATGAGCAAACCCTAGCTATGGTTTCTTTGAAAATTTCGGCAATGAGGAAGAAGATGATAATGATTTTTGTCATCTGTTTCCTTTATTAATCATTTAATAGGTAAATGACCAAAATGCCCTTCTCTTAAAAATATCACCATTTACTAACTCATGTCCAATTTTGTCCAAAAATTATAATTTGGGAAAATTGCTATTTAAGGACTCATAATTGCTATTCTAGAGCTATTTCATACAAAATGCGTCTAGAAACTCATAATTTGCAACTTTTACAATTTAGTCCTTTTTGGACCATTCAACCTCAATTTAGCAAAATTGCTTCATGAAACTTTCACACTAACATGCAAACGTGACATAAATCTTAAAAACTCATAAATTCACCTCGAATTCGTGGCCTCGCACCACTATTCTGACTAGGCCCTAAATCGGGCTGTTACATTGGCCGTGTGACTTTAATTTCTTCTTAGGTTGCAAGTCAGAGAGTTATACGGGTCTGGGACACGGGTGTGTGCTACCACACGGCCTGACCACACGGGCGTGTCCCTGATCCACACGGGCGTGTGAGCCCTGCACTTAGGAAAAATTTTAAAATCTCACAAAAAATTTCTAGGGTACCGGAATTGGTCCTGATTGGCTTCTTTTACGTGATTTGGGCTTCGAGGGCCCATAAAAGGGACATTATGATTTAATTGCGATATGAAAGTGAATTAACTGTAAAAGTTTGTAATTATTCTGAAAAGTCAGGTAATGCTCTGTAACTCTATTTCGACGATGGTTTAGGGTTAGAGGGTGTTACACGTGTTAAGTAGGTTACAGTTGGCTTTTAGATTGTGGCCCATAGCCTCAAGCCGGCTCTATCATTGATGGTTTAACAGTGGTTTCCAAAGTGGTTCAGCTTTTCCAGAATTTGTTGATACTTATTCTCTTTCGGATAACTATCACCATTGGTGGTTTTGGATTGTAGGCAAACCTCTCGTTAGGCCACATATATGAGTTCATAGCCATGTCGTCAATTAATTGAGAGGCTCGCTCGTATATATGGTTAATAAGGGATCTTCTAGATGCGCTATCCGAACTGGACCTTAGATTACCATCCAAACCATTGTAGAAAAAATTCATTTGGAGCCACTCTTGCATCCCATGATGAGGATGTTGGATCTAGTGCCCTAAGTGTAGTATTTTCGTCAATATACATTTGTAATTTTTCAAACAGATTGGTTAATAAAATAAATTCATTGATTATGATTAATATACTTTGTATTATTGTCCTCAAATTGTTTTTGCAAGCAAAGTAAAATGGAAGCAAATGTTGCTCATTGGTTGTCTAATGTTTAACTAATACTAAATGGTATTATGTGGTCAGATCGTAATACGAAAAGACAACTTGTATTAGTAGACAAACCTAAACATTTCTTTAGTCTAATCAGAAATGAGAAAATCGATTGAAAGACTAATATGTCGTCTATCAAGTTCAATTGGGGAGATACCTTGTCTTGGGTATCGGAGCGGATGACTCCCATAAGATAAAGACATAGATGTGACTGACTAGACTGACAACACATCAAACATGATCCAAGCAGGATAGATCCTGAATTTGTTTATGGATTTATTCACTTGTGACCTTCATAGTGTGGCATACCTAAATCCTAAGTGGATGGCGGACTATGTATGCGTGACTCGTACACTTTGATGTAATTAAAAGCATGAGTTCAAATAGATAAGGAACCAAAAGCTGGTGCATTGAATGTACGACTTCTGTAGTATGTAGCGTCATTCACAATAATGGAATTCATAGCCCAAAACATGGGTAATTGATATCCTCTCTTTGGCATTACATGGTTGATGAAAAGTTAACGTGGTGACGGGTCGTTTGTCTTTGTAATGGATGACTTGATCACTATTTGATAGTACTTGACTTTTCATGAAGGAAGATATAATGGTTACCATGAGATAAATAGGATTATATTGGGAGAGCGGATATTATCCCAAATAGATCAAGGATATCATATGAGGGTACACACTTATGACAAGCTCATTAGATAAGCACTTAGTAGTTGCTTTCCTAATGGTATGTCATTATGGAGAGCTCAGTCATGATACTATAGTGTAATGACATCGTTACTAAATAAATTTATAATTAATAGGTAAAAATCCTGAACTTAATTATAAATCATTTGAGCTTTAACTTCACATGTCCAGTTGATCCCTCCGCTAGCTCGTTAAAACCAGAAATGAATTGCGTGTTAAATACAAATGAACGAAATGAATAGAAAAAAGAGAAATTGGAAACATTCAAGAATGATTATGGTTTTCTTCGAAATAGAGAAATGAAATCATTTGGAAATGAATGTAGGTTTCCAAAAATGGAAATGGAAATGGAAATTTGCAATCCTATGTAGGATTACTTAAAAAATGATGGAAGAATGAGCTTATGTTTGTTGACTGTTTTGAAGCCCGAAAATAAAAATAAACCATTCGGTCATAGTGAAGATGTCTAGTTGTGACATATTGAACGAAATTTCTCGAAATTTTACTGAGGGTAAAATCGTCAAAATTTTACTGGGGGTAATATTGTAAAAATTTTAATGGGGTAAAATTGGGGTGAAAAAATTATTTAATGTGTAAATTTAAATGTTTATTTCGAGAAAT
The DNA here is from genome assembly GCA_025698515.1 of Gossypium sturtianum. Taxonomy (NCBI): domain Eukaryota; kingdom Viridiplantae; phylum Streptophyta; class Magnoliopsida; order Malvales; family Malvaceae; genus Gossypium; species Gossypium sturtianum. The sequence goes on from CM046955.1 coordinate 59,010,420, forward strand.
AAAAAATTGAATCGGGGTGGATCATATTACAGAGTTCTAGGTCAAAAAGGCCAAGGAAGTACTCATAATTGGACCCGATATGACAGAGGCCCAAAACCATTCATATAAAATGAAAGGGGCGGCAACCCTAGTAGAAATACAAGGGTGAGTCGTTCACCCCTCTCCTACTCTAAGTAGGATGTTGTTTTTCTATTTAAAATAAACCACTACAACTCTACAAGGGTTCTACCTTCTCTTCCTATAAATGTATGGCACTGATAGATCTATTAAAAGAATTTTTGAGAGATTGTTATTTTGCCAAAAAATAGAGAGAAATTATTCTCAACTTATAAACATATTTTTCAGAATAACAATTTTACCAGTAGTTAATAAAGATGAGAGAATTTTTATTTTCACCCCAAAAGAAAACTTTTTCTAATTCTGTGTTTTGGTTTTGGTTCGAGCCCACACTCGAAGCAGTTCGTGGTACGAGAATAACGGAGATAATCGTTTGGTTGAAAGTCGGAAAACATCAAGGATCCGCTTATCAGAAAAATAAGTGCGTATTTGGTTAAGGTTTATTGCTATAAATATCACAAACCATGTCGACTTTCAAAGTTTTAATTTTCCACTGTGTAAGAAAACTGTTTTCAAACCAAATATTTTCCAATAGGGGAAACTTTCTCAACAACAACTTATATCGCTACGACGCCTCATACAGAATTTTGCCCTCAATCTGCTTGAAATTTGTAATATCGCATCTGAGCTGGATGGTTATGTTGATGGAAAGAATTTATGTAAAAACTTTTCAACTGAATAATCCTATGTTGTGATTGAACCTAGTCCCTACGAATCAAGCCAATCATATGCATTATCACATAAAGAAAAGGGGAACAACCAAAGACGAATAGCGTCATCCGTGACCCCGTTATATTTAAATGTGTCGCAGAGTTGAAGGAACCATTTTAAATGTTGATTGGGGTCCTCCATCATGTTCCCTCGAAATTGTAAGGTATCCTGAATCATCTAAATTGTAGTCTTTTTTATCTCAAAATTATTAGTGTTAATCGTCAGCCTCTCAATACTACCTCATACGAAATCTAGAGCTGGTAGTGCATAATCGTGCAATTTCCTTTGATCCATCAGTAGCTCTCCGCGAACTTGAGCTTGTAGTTCAGGTGGATCGTCAAATAATGGATTTTCCCAAGGTAAATCAGCTACCACGAGTGGATCGTTTTGCATCATTTGATGCTCTCGTCTAAAAAATCGTTATGGATCAGAATGTGGCTCGATTGGAATGCTTCCACTTCAAGTTATACATTGAAACAAGAGACAGAGAATAAAAATTAGTAAATAACAGTAAAAATTAAAAAAAAAACAAAAATAAAGATCATATGTATAATTTCCAACTTTCCTATTTATCCTACTAATTGCAGAAAATAAAATAAAATTTAATTTTGAAACCTCCCAGTCAATGACACCAACTACTTAACTGCCGCTAAACATGCGAACGTTTGGACTAGAAATACTACATCAAAATATATATAATAAAGCAGCGGTGCCCGCAAGTATACGAGTCAAATTGTAATATAATATTGTACAATGGTGTAACACTCCTTACTCGGTCCGGTTGCCGAACCCAAGTAATAAGGTGCTACAAAAAAATACAAACACTTACAAGCACATTATAATTTAAAATTAAATTAATTCAAAAGCATTCAAATCAACCAAAATCATCATTTATATCAACCATCCTAAGTGTCTAACCAATATGCCACAATTGGCACTTCAATCAACAATTTAAAATCAACCAAATGACCACATACATACCAACCCATGAAGCCTTCAAGGAAACTTTCACTACCATCTAATCAAGCACCAAATAGCCATCATGCTTAAGCATCAATCTTAACAAATCATTTCAAACATACCAAAACTTATAACTCATCTTTGTGCAGCTATTTTCTAGCATATTATTTAGACACCATAAAAGCAAGCAAATATCTAAGTCAATCTTCTCATCAAGATACCAACTTCATGATTAATGCCATCTGTAACACTCCAAAACCCAGCCTAGAAGTTTAGACCGAATCTCGGAGGTTACACTGGCCACCAAAAGTGGTGAAACGAAAACTTTAATTCAAATCGAGAAAACATTTTGTTTGCCTCATCTCTAGGAAATTAAATAGCACTTAGCTAAGTTTTGAAACATTATTTAATTGGCGTAAAAAAATTCAAAAATAATTCAAATTAAACAATTTAACATTTCTTGTACAATTTCAAATTGGAGCGTTTAAAAACATCATAGTCTCAAAAATTCATATTAGTTTCATTTTCGTAAAAACCACGCATGAACTTTGTAAGTTTAGGTTCAGTATAAAATCCATAGTTTCTAAATTTCAATCCTTGTCCAAAATAACATTTATACCACAGTTCCTATAAGTACTTACAGTTCACTAATTCAAGAATTGGAGAAACACTTTATTCGATTAATTTAAGCTTATCCATCTGAGACCTCCGTTTGCCGAGTCCAGCTTCGAAACACGGAATTTACTTGAAAGGGAAAAACTAAAGGAATGAGCTATGCGAGCTCAGTGTGAGTCCGAAACACAACAGACGGTAAAAGACGGAGTAACACAACAATATTCCAGAACAATATATGTATAAAAATCACTTACAAAAACTCAAACTAGTAATTCAAAATAACAAAATATTCCCAAATCATACCAAACCACAGAAACAAAGTCCCTACCATACGTAATAATCAAAACACATTATCCATATTGCCAATAACCAAACGTGCACACAAACAGACATATTTTCATATGCAAAATGAATGCAACAAGTCAAAGATCCCACCCCACCAACCAAACACCGCTTCATCCACCCTGTACACCACATAAGGCCTACAGAATGCCCGTCCACCCTTCACACCACATAGAACCATAATAGGCTCATCCACCCTACACACCACAATGTGGAACTAAGCCACTTAAATAACAATATGCAGCTGAGCTAGCATATGTATAGTATAGTATGGTAAACCATTGTACAGAAGTATTGCAGTTAAAACTGCCAAATCAATCTTTCTTCTCTCCATAACCAAATCCCAAAATTTTCATGCTAATGCAGCAATGCACACAGTACGCAGACAAACATACAGAAATAGACATTCATGTTTCCAGTTGAACAGATTCAGATTTGATTACACTTGCATTCCAATATTCAGTTATGACAGCAACAATAAACTAAGATTTACTCATCACATAAATGAACAATTAAATTAAAGCCTATAAATGCACATATATACACGAACCCAAACTTTGCCGAGTCTCAAACACACTTACCAAGGCTTAATCGAGGGTCGGATTACACAGAAACATATAACATATGATTTATGACTCAAAACAAAAATCTGCAAAATAGAGGGTCTAGGCCATGTGAAGATCAACATGGCTATTTGGAAGGGGCACACGCTCGTGTGCAGGAGACACACACCCGTGTGTCTGAGTTACATGGTCGCGTGAGTAGCCCGTGTAACTCACTGCCCAAAAATGCCAAAATAAGGTGCAGAGTAGTCACGGTTGTGCGTCTAAGGCACACGCCCATGTGAAAATTGACAAAATCCCTAAACAGTAGCCACACGGTCATGTGGCACTAAAAATCACCCCAAAACCCTAATTTCCAATGTCACATTGCCGTGTGAACCGCCCGTGTACGGAACACGCCTGTGTGGCCACCCGTGTGGTCACGAGACCACACCAAAACATGCTAAAACCGAGAATTTGCAACAACAAAGTAGACTCTAATCACTAATGGTTCAGAAAAACGCCTTAAATCGGGATCTCAAGCACCAGAAACTAATTGATTCGCCTCTACAACACAATTCTGAAAACTCGTTTACACAAACACACCAATCTATTATTATCATACCAAAATAACACAAAAGAACCAACCAAAAATTGTTCTAAAAAGAATCAGAGAACACTACTTACTCTACTTCTGCTTTAATTCCTTGAATTACCCAAATACCAATCAATGAAATCAAATGAGACCCAAAGATTTCAAACAAAAATTTAAAGGAAAATAGAATAGAAGTGACGATAAAGAGAATTCAATGGCAAAAAAATGTAAAATTTTAGAAATCTAGAAGAAAAGAAAAAAAACTGACATGAGAAAGAATGAGAGAAAAGAGGAACATGAAAATAAAATTTTTGGGAAAACTCCTTATTCCAAATTAAAAATTAAAATTAAATAAATAAAATAACTAAAAATAAATATGTATTTAAACTTAAAAACAAATCTAAAACAAAACTAACTCCTCTAAACACACATGAGGACTTGAACCTGATACCCAAAGATAAACTAACACACCCACTACCACTGAACCAGCAGGCTCATCCTGACACTAAAATGCGATAATAAACTCAACTGCTTGCCCTATTCACTGACCCTAACTACAAACCTCAAAACTTCTAACCCCAAATTCTGGGGTGTTACACCATCATACACATATTTACATAAACATAATCTCAAAATGTCAAACTCACTCAAGATATATCATTTACACAAGCTTAAGATTTCCTAGGTACATGTCACACATAACCAAGCCTTAGTATAGTCAAAAGATTATAGAATCAATATCGGGATAGTGTGAGCTTCATGACGATCCGCCTGACACGTTTTGCAAGTTGACACTACAGGAAAAAAAAAACAAGGGAGTAAGCATTACAAATGCTTAGTAAGTTCACAGGTATTTAAAACCAGGTAACTTACCTTAGGTTATAATTATACACTACATGTTACTTAGCTCAGTAAACTTTGCCTAACATGGAAATTCCAAACAAATCAAAAGGTGAATTCAATATTTATCAAACCATTCCATATAACATTTTAATTCATTTAAAATGATATTTCAGCATCATCCACAAAACAAACAATCATTTAATCAATTCACTATCTAAGTCATATCATACAATTTATTTACCCACAATACATCCCATTTCAAATTAATGCCAAACATTATTTTCATTTCATAATTTGAGTTTTCAATCAAATTCATATAAGATCATATGAACTTCATTCCCATATCATATTAGTTCATCTTTATACCAAATATACAACAATTGCCAATTTAATTTCAATTACTACTTCTTATAATAATGCGAATTCTGAATCAAATTCATCAATTTGTCATGTTTCAGTATTGGCCCCTCACTGGGCTTATATAACTGATCATTGTATCAATCCATCTAAATATCATTTATTCCAATTACATTATGCATATCTCTATTAACCTAACTCGGACTCGAATGGATACACGGATCCAACCAACACACCAATTTGGCATCCAGTGCCTGGAGGATAAATCCGTAATAATGAATTGCACCCTACGCTGGCCAGTAAAATCGACAAATAAATGTGTCCAGCACTGGTCAGTACAATTGACAAATAGAGTACCCAGCACTCCCCGACACGTAGCCGTATAACCATGAACTCTTCCTATCCTATGACATGTCAATTATACCCGACCCTACCCGAACAGTTAATAGGGTAACAAGTTTCTCATCTTCATTTTAAACCAATTCTCAATTGCAATATCGTAATCTGAATAAACCAAATCAAGAATTCCATATATATATCATAGCTCATTGCCACATTAGTATAATTCCAAATTTCAAATAATATTTATTATTTTTGAATCTATTCAATTCAATTCTTTTCACATACAACCAATTTAAATCGAATCAATACAACTTATTTTATCAAGTCATCACTTAATCACATAACATATCCTATTTCAGTCCAATTTAGGATCAAATCCATAATTATTTCAATTTAATCTGCTATTTCACCTTATTGTACCGAATTGCAAATAATTTAAATTTAAATTACACAAATTACAATTATAATTTTAAATACATAATAATTTAATAAAACATACCGTGTGAACTTACTAGGGCTAAACAACAAAATTACAATGTTAGGGACAAATAAGAATTTTTCTCTTTTCCACGATTATCTACCGTCTCTCGATCTAAACAATAATTTATTTCAATTATCAGCCCCAAATACTTAATAATAATCTATTTAATGCATATGACTTCTTTATTGATATTTTTCACAATTGCCCTAAACTTTTACTTTTTATTCAATTTAGTCTTTAATATCAGAACAAGTTTATTTTCACAATTAACTCATAAACCCATATAGTCTAATTCTTAAACATCCATAATCAGCCCTCTAATACTAAAATTTTACATGAAACCATGCCAAATTCAACATATTTTCATTTTAGTCATTAATCTTAAAAACTATATAAAATCACTTTACAAAATAGTACTATTTCAACATCAAGCTTCAAAATCTTCCATTTAATATCAAGAACATCCAAAAATCACCAATAAAAATTTTAACAAACTTTAACAGTTTCAAAAATTAACATATGAGTCAATTAGATCATGCTTTGGGGATTTTAAAAATATAAAAAAATTACAAGAAAATGACTAAATTATACTAACCAATTAATAGCTTGAACCCTAGAATTTTCTTTTGCCGAAACCATGACTTCCTCCTGTCTTCAAATCGGGCTTAGAAAGTTGGAGAATACAATGTCTTTCTCTTTCTTTCAATTATCCAACTTTTATTGCTTATGTTTTTATTTATTTTAATTATAAATTTTTTATCACATTTTCTACCTACCATCACTAAGCCACCGTCCACTCAAATGAATAGTGGTATAATTCCCTCTTTAGGCCTCAGTCCATTACTATTTATTATAAATTCCTAGAAATTAAAATTTTACTACTTTCACAATTTAGTCCATTTTCATTAATTAGCTATCATATCATTAAAAATTTTGGACCAAACTTCAATCCATTTATAGAAAAACTCCATAAATAATTAATAAAAATATTTACGAGCTCAATTTATGAAAACAAGGTCTAGATACCTCATTTTTCAAAACCACTTAACTTTTAGTACATATCACTTGTACCTTTACTAACTAACCAATTTATAAAATCTATTAAAACAAAATTCAATATTACACTATATTTAAATCATAAATATTAATTAAACATATCTATGGACTCTCTCGTTGGAATTGTTGTCCTAAAACCACTGTTTCTGATGTCACTAAAAAATGAGTTTTTACAAACGAGGTACAAGAAGTACTTCGAGGATCGTACCCAAGGGAGGAAGGATTAAATCTAATAGTAACTTCCATAATAACATGTATAAATAGTAATCGCTGAAAATCATATTATAATAATTAATAATAAAAATTAAGGTTATAAAATAAAATAAAATTACTAAAAAGAAATTAACAAACAAAAAAATCTTAATTAACATACAGAAGATTAACTCGCTTCAGTGTTTGTAATTAACTTCAAAACTCGGTTTTTAGTGAACTAGCTAATAACTAACCATTTATTACCTTTCGACCTCTAACTGATTAATTAATCGGTGAAAACCCACTTATCTTTCGACCTCGCAGTTTAAACCAAGATAAATTATGAGGTGCTCGGTAGACTTATACTTTCAGCCTATCTACCTAGATTACTTTCTAAGGTCGTCAATCTTAGGGTTTAAGCATGAACAATCTAAGCTAACAAATTCTACGCTAAACCTTCATTTTTCCGTTAATTAGTCCCACATCCGCTCGTTAATCTTCCTAAACGAATTAGCCACTCATGAATCTAAATGACATTTTCCCTAAAAGTAATTTAATCATGCAAAACACACAAATTAAATTAAAATGAGAGGAAGATAGAAATTGATCCATTTGATAAGCTGGATGTGCTCGATTCCGCAAACTCCTTTTACAGCTAGCGAGATATCGATATTGAAAAATGAGAAGTGAAAAAAAAAACTAAAATACTTAATAACAAAAACTTGGACTCAAATCGAATCCAAGTCGAAGAACAATAAATAAATTGTTTTCGAAAATAAAATAAAACCTAATTAAAATCCTAACTATAATTGAATCTACTAGCTAAAACTTGAAAATGACTTCCCAATTAGCCTCTCATAGCTTAGCCTAAGCTTTGCTATTTAGAGGCAAATTTAGCTGCTCAATTAGACTAATTACAATTCTTAATTATGCTAAATATGGATTGTGCCGATGAAAACACCCTTGATTAATTTTTGCCCTCCGTCAGACCTGTGTCGTGACACACAACTTCAAATCTCACATCTAGAGTGTCGAAACCATTTTAAAATCGGTTTAAAAAATGGGGTCGACTTTTAAAAACAAAAGTGGGAGTCGCCACCAATCCCTTTTACTTAGGTGTGATTGGGTCACCTTGTAAAACGTTTTATTTTAAAACATTTTGATTTTAGTCTACGAAAAAAAACAAGAAAACGGGTTCGGGAGTCGGTTACGTATGAGGAAGGATTAGCACCCTCATAACGCCCAAAAATTGGTACCTAATCGATAAAATCATGTCCAAATGTTTAAAATTTAAAAGTATTCAAAAATATGATTTCTTTAAAAAACTTTGAGCACTTTAAGTTAAAATTTGAGATTTTCTTGTTTCAAAGGAATATCAACATCACATCCAACACGTTAGGACATGATATTTTAAAACCTTTGTAATCAAAATCGTCTCACGATTTACAAATCTTGTCAAAAGGATATTTAGTTATTTAGCCAAACGAAAAATCACACCCAACACGTTAGGGCACTATTTCCCGAATTTCTAAATACCAAAACATTGCCTTATTTTTTAAAAAACTTTAAATGAAATATAGTAAGCTTGTAAAAATGTATTTTTATTTTGAACAATAATCCATGTAACAATATCGCATTTATAAACTATCATACACAAATATTAAAAAATGATTATAATACAATAGCATACAATATAAAATACAACTAAAATAACTACACTATAGTAATCATAAAATAATAAATGAATAGGTATTACATAGATAAATATATAAAGCAAAAAATACTAAGTAAATATACACTTTTCATGCAAGATTAAATAATAAAATAATTAATAAAAGAAGGCAGATATATAAGATGAATAATTAAACAATGTATAAAACTTTTTGAATATATATATAGCATAATAAAAAATATGTAAAAAAATATATATTAAATAAAATAATAAATAATGAAAATATATGTATATATGTAGTACATTAATTATAAAATTATATACATAATATAAACAATATAAATAAAATAAAGTAGATAATAAAAATAAAGCTTTAGAAAGACTATATAATATATAAAATATAATATAATAAATAATATATAAAAATATAATAATATATGAATTATTAAACAAATAAAATAATATATAAAATAATAATTAAATATATAAATATAAAATATAAAATATGTACACATAAATTTTGTATTATTAATAAATTAATAAATATAAGAAAATAATATAGAAAATTTTAATGTGATGAAACTATTAATTATAATATAAAATAATAAAATAAAATAAAAAGGATGAAAATAAAATTAAAATAAAGGAAACAGGGGTTAAATAGCAATTAAAATAAATAAAAAGGGTTGAATTAAAACGCGCGTTAAAATACAAGGGCCAAAGTGACAATTAAGCCTTTTCTCCAAAACGACATCGTTCCGATTTTTACATTTAAAATAGCCCGGGGTTAAATTGAAACAAAATGAAAAGTTTAGGGTTAATTTAAAATAAATGAAAAGTTAATTTGAACGAAATTAAAATAATAAAATTTGCGGAAGGACTGAAATGGCAATTACACCATTTAGTGAAAACGCCATGGATCCTTGGTCGGGTCAATCTGCATGCATGATCCTAGGCTTTAAAACAATATTTGTTTCTTAAGCATTATATAAGCCAATTTTCGCCAAAAATTCATTTTGTGCCCCCGCCTTAAAAAAACTTTGAAATGCTCTCAAAAAGAGCCCTTGTCCTCCTCTGTCGAGTCGGGCCAACGAGCTTAGGGCCTCCGCCTTCACGCGCCACCGCGCTGCTACCCATGGCGGCACTCAGGTATAAAATTCCGTCCTTTTCTCTTTGTATATTTTTTAGCTTTTATAAATATGTAAAAAAAATCGAAGAGAAATAAAAAAATAAAATGAACATAAAAAAGTAAATCACCTGCTTTTATTTTTTCTCTGAATATTTCTGTGTATTTGAGTATGTTTTCCCCTATTTTTACAGATTGTTTGTTGGGTTTTATAACCCGAAAAAATGAAATAAACAAGGCAACAAATATTCCGTTTTATTTTTTCCATACTCTGCTATCGTCCCTTCCTTATTGGTGCAGATGGAGAAGAAAATCTCGGCGGTGAAGACGTTATCCGCACGCGAATCGCGGCTTGACGAGAGGCGGTCTGAAGGGCTATTGCGGCGCGATGATCAGGCTTCTGCTGAGGCTTGCGGCGCGAAGCTGGAACCCTAGGGTTTGGAGTTTCCAGTTTCTGCAGACGTTTGGGCCCTTTTGGGCCACTTTTGTTTTGGGTCTGAGGGGTCAGAGTTGTTGGGTCTAGACTATTTTGGTATTGGGTAGTCCGGTTTAAATGTTGGGTCAGGTTTGGGTAGGCTATGGGTGTTTGGGCTTAGTCTAGATAGGATTTGTCTGTTTGGGCTTGGTTTGGTTTTAGTAATGAAATGGGCTCTGTAAAAAAAACACTGGACATTATTTATTTTTTGGTTTTATTTCTAAGCCCGGTCAAAATTGGGCTCTTACAGCTGCCCCTCTTTGCTCATTGTTGTGTAACGAGAATAGAGCAAAGACTATAAAAGGACCAATTTTGACCGGTCTTGGCCAAGCCTCGACTTCTTGATCCTTGTCTTCTTTAAATGACTCCAACTCCACTGCAATTTCAACGGTATTGGAACTTCATCTTGATTTCAATAAGTTTGATAGCTTCAACTTCATGAAAGTAGTATCCACTATCTTTTAATCTGCTCCACTGCAAACTCAGGGAGACGAATCCGATGTCTTCAGTCTGTTTCCTGCAACTTCAGGAAAATGAGTTCTATCTTCAGTCTACTCCCTACAACTTCAGGGAGATAAGGCTGAAATTCTTTTCGATCTGCTTCCTACAACTTTAGGAAGATGAGATCTTTTATCTTCAGTCTGCTCCCTACAACTTCAGGGAGATAAGACTAAAATCTTCTTTTGATCTACTTCCTACAACTTCAGGAAGATAAGATCTTCTATTTTCAGTCTACTCCCTACAACTTCAGGGAGATAAGGCTGGAATTCTTTTCGATCTGCTTCCTACAACTTCAGGAAGATAAGATCTTCTATCTTTGATCTACTTCCTACAACTTCAGGAAAATAAGATCTTCTGTCTTTCGATTTGCTCCACTGCAACTTCAGGGAGATAAAATCTTCTGTCCTTAGTCTACTCCACTGCAACTTCAGGGAGATAAGACTAAAACGTCTTCGATCTGCTTCCTACAACTTCAAAAAGATAAGATCTTCTCGCTTTGATTTGCTCCATCGCAACTTCGGGAGATAAAATCTTACATTTTTAGTCTACTCTCACTGCAACCTCGTGGAGATAAGACTAAAACGCGTCTTCAATCTGCTTCCTACAACTTCGGGAAGATAAGATCTTACGCTTTCGATTTGCTCCACTTCGCAACTTCGTGGAGATAAAATCTTACATTTTTAGTCTATTCCGTTGCAACCTCGTGGGAGATAAGACTAAAACGTCTTCGATCCGCTTCCTACAACTTTAGGAAGATAAGATCTTCGCTCTCGATTTGCTCCATCGCAACTTCGGGAGATAAAATCTTACATTTTTAGTCTACTCACTGCAACCTCGTGGAGATAAGACTAAAACGTTTTGATCCGCTTCCTACAACTTTAGGAAGATAAGATCTTCTCGCTCTCCATTTGCTCCACTTTGCAACTTCAGGAGATAAAATCTTACATTTTTAGTCTACTCATTGCAACCTCGGAGAGATAAGACTAAACGTCTTTGATCTGCTTCCTACAACTTTAGAAAGATAAGATCTTCTGCTTTCGATTTACTCCACTGCAACTTCAGGGAGATAAAATCTTCTGCTTTTAGTCTACTCCACTGCAATTTCAGGGATATAAGACTAAACGTCTTTGATCTGCTTCCTACAACTTTAGAAAGATAAGATCTTCTGCTTTCAATTTGCTCCACTACAACTTCAGGGAGATAAAATCTTCTATTTTTAGTCTACTCCGCTGCAACCTCAGAGAGATAAGACTAAACGTCTTCGATCTGCTTCCTACAACTTTAGAAAGATAAGATCTTCTGCTTTTGATTTGCTCCACTGCAACTTCAGGGAGATAAAATCTTCTATTTTAGTCTACTCCACTGCAACTTCAGGGAGATAAGACTAAACGTCTTTGATCTGCTTCCTACAACTTTAGAAAGATAAGATCTTCTGCTTTCGATTTGCTCCACTGCAACTTCAGGGAGATAAAATCTTCTATTTTTAATCTACTCCACTGCAACTTCAGGGAGATAAGACTAAACGTCTTCGATCTGCTTCATACAACTTTAGAAAGATAAGATCTTCTGTTTTCGATTTGCTCCACTGCAACTTCAGGGAGATAAAATCTTCTATTTTTAGTCTACTCCACTACAACTTCAAGGAGATAAGACTAAAACGTCTTCGATCTGCTTCCTACAACTTCAGGAAGATAAGATCTGAAACTTCACCGATATCGTTACACCGTCTACTGAAGGACATATCCTGTAGACTCGGTTTCATGTGTTATGAGTGACATGAATGCAACATGTCATGAAAATGATTAGGATTAGAATGCAATGACCGGAATGAGTCAAATGCAGCTAATGAAATTTGCTATGATACAAAAATGTTATGAGTATGATCCCTACTCTAGGTGTTATCACTCATTTGTTCTTCATTTTTGTTCATTAATCACGTTTTGCTTGACCAGCTTGTAATTTTCGAGTCAGCCCTGCTTGGATCTTGAGACATAAAGTTGGTATCTCCCACTGCAACTTCAGGGGAATGACATTTGGTTTCTTCCCTATTTCTGTTACCACTCAGAGGTACAGAACTTGTATCACTTTCAATCTGTTACACCATTCCCTAAGTGTAATGACCAGATGTATGAATCTGAAATTTACAATGAGTGCAGGGTATTCCAACAATGATCCCCTTTTACATTTGGATTGACCTTGTTCGTCATTTGCCGATGTGGTATCACCAACGAAATTGTCTTATCCAATAAGAATCTGAAGAAATAATCATTTTTCAATGTTTTTAGCCCTTAGGCTTGGTGAGTTCTGAACAATAGTCATGTTTCAGATTCCTCATATTATTTAGAAGCTTCTAGAGTAATATACAAAACTCTTTTTATGAAAGTGTTTCTAGTCCATTAATCATTATTTCAACATAAAATGCTTGAAAAGATCACAACAATGGACAAGAAAGAAATTAGTCAGGAGCGTAGCTCAGAAAAATAATTTAATCAAAGGTAACCCAGGCAATAAAAGAAAATTGATTAGGGTGTATCTCAAAAAGAATAAACCAATCAAAGATAAGGAATTCAAAAATGGGTAGTTAGAAACTAGGTGCCCCAGATATCGCAACCTGAGCTTCTTTGTTCCAACTTCTTGAGGACCATTTTAAACTCAATATGTGTTTAGGGGATCCGGAGTACTCTGTCAATGCGCCAAGACGTAACATACTTCTTCATTGTTAATTTAAATATAGCAAGACTACTGTATGCCCCACTTTTGATCAAAATTTGAGCCGCCCTTTTCGGGTTTTCAACTCAAAGCCTTTTTGGTCTCAAAGCGCCCTTTGCGGGTTTTCGCCTTGGCCTCTCCTTTTTCTTTTTCTTTTTCTTTTTTTTTGAGGCGCCCTTTTCGGGTTTTCACCTTGGTCTTTCCTCTTTCAGGTAAAATATCTCCTGAATTCTCCGGATTAAGCAAGTCTTTGCCATCCATCTTGGTCAACATCAATGCTCCTCTAGAACAGGCCCTACATAAGTCCTTCCCAGTTTGGCATATGATTTCCTCTAAAAAATTTTTGTAGAGGAAAAAATCTTTTTTCAACCTCAGGTTTCCTCGTGGAATTCCCTAAGATGAATTTCTCAGAAGCTCATATCCTCCGCCGTGATGAGATAACTTTTAACCTTTTCTTCAATCGAGTTCAATTGGCAAAACTGTTTCTATTCCGATGAGAAATGTGTTGCCCCAGCAAAGGTCCTAGCCAACGTTTCATAGAGATTAGTGATAGCTTCTTATGCCAATCTTTACCAATCTTACCACTTTTTTTGGCAACTTTTGTTGCTTTGTGATATGTTTGTGTGATCTTTGGACAAATCGTAAACTTTGACTTTGTACGATTATTTAAACACGATCCTTTATGGCATTCGCTAGCATCTTGATCTTTTTTGATGAATTTGATGACTTCGATCTTGTAACATTGGCATATGAAGCTACTTCCACTCTCTTAGTGAAGTAAACGATAACTATACCGATGAGTCAATATTGACTAAAAGCTTTTAACGAGATTGGCCTCCATCACATCCATGCCCCACATATGGAAAATTTGTGAAGAACTGGAGTAGGCATATGAATTTTGTCTTCTTTAATTTCAGTATTTCTGATGATGGTGATGCGATCCCCCTTCCATAGTGAATCAACAAATTGCCTCGATCCTCTTTGTTTAGCACTGCTTCTTATTAGCCAAGGCATGTCTCGATATAATTGTGTGAAAACATCTTTGAATTCTTGAAACAACTCAATGATGTCTTGCCTTATTTTGGTGGTGAGCTAGGCTTCGATCTTTACCCCTTTTTAGGCTCGCAATATCCAATGACCTTTGTAGAGTAAGGTCTATTTTACCGTTTTTAATAAATTAGAAGACATGTCACAATCTCTATTATCTTCAAAGTCCTGAGATCCCCTAGACCCATATCTCGTTCAAAAAGGGAGTCAGTAACAACGTTGCTCACATCATTGATATCTGGGTACCTAGGTACGAAGGCAAACGAATCCAAAGATTAAATGATTCTAAGGACGAGTATTTGTATGATATGGTCATGAATAAAGAATGAAAGAATATGATAAAAGAATATACAATATGAAATGGAAAGAATAAAAGAATATTTGCTTTAAAAAAATGCATTTTATTGAAATAAAAATTTAGGACACAAGCCTATTTCACAAAAGGATTCTTATTGCCTCTAGGCTTAAGGCAACAAGCATGTTTTGAACATTACTATAGATCAACTCTTAAAAATACAGGGATCTCCTCCACAACCCCATTATTCAAAGTACTCTCAAGTACATAAGGGTTTGGAAAGTTCGTTCTCTGATTCCCTCTTTGATTTCTTCAAGGAGTAGCAACTTTCTTATCTCCTCCTTCAATCACTGCATTCACTTCCTCATTAAAGTGATCAGGTTTTGATGGATCGTCGAACTTCACAACTCCCATTTTAATAAACCTTTCGACCAACTTTTTAAACGTATTGCAGTTTTCAATTGAATGGCCCTTTATTCCCGCGTGGTACTCACATTGGGCATTCTCGTTATACCATTTTAGGAATGGAGGTTGCAATGGTTTCGAATAAAATGGGGACACCATGTGTGCGTCAAACAAACTTTGATATAGCTCCTTATACGTCATGGGGATTGGCGTAAATTGGAGCCTTCCAGAGTTTTGCCTTGGGGAAACCTAATTACTGGTAACTACCCTCCTTGGCTGATTTACTGTAATCGGCTTTGAATGACTCTTGTTATACCTACCGGCATCATTCGTTTTCTTTTCCTTCTTTTTCAGGGCTTTTGAGATCCCTTCTCCTCTTTCCTTCGTTTCTACCAGAGCAACCGGTTTGGCTTGATCGTCGATCGGGTTAAAACCTATTGGGACGTAAACGATGTCTTCCTCCTCATCCACACTATTGACTGCTGGGCCACTCCTCTTTTCAAATCTTTCGGCTAGTAACTGGGTTAACTGGCCAATCACATTCTTTTGGAACTCTAACATTTGTTCCCGCATTTCTTGTTGAATCTCGGTTAATTGCCCATGCATCTATTTTTGCATTTGTTCTATTCTCTCCAACCTTTGTTCCATGTTTTCCAGGTTAACCCTGAAATATATTTACCTAATTAGGATTCTCTTGTAAAATTCTAATGCAAATGATGCAATGTAATGCAAATGCATGAATACAAAGAGGTATCGATTCTGATCAACTTCATTGTAGAAAACTTTATTAGAAAACAAATTCTTTTACATAAAATGGACTACAAATAAGCTTTCGCCCTGAGTCCTAAAGTCTTAATTTTTCCTAATAATGAAACTAGCTCTTGACTACGATCTAACTGTAGCTCATGCCTCATGCTCAATACGTCGGCCCGCACTGCCAAACTCTGTAGGTGGTCAGCTACCTCTCGAATCTGAACTATGGCTTCCCCCATGAGATAGTCCCGGTTTCTGACTTGACCGTGTGAATGATAGAGCTCTTCCTTCAAATGCCCTTCCCTTGTTTCAAGACACTCGATCCGAAGTTCACAATTGTGCAGTGCTGATTCTAACTCTTCAATTCTACCCTTCATTTCTTCAATCCTGTTCATGCTTGCCTTTAACTCGATCACGGGATTACGGCTTCGATGGTGATGAAGAGATCATCCAAGTTTAGCCTTTGATCTTCAGAAGAAGATTTGATCATTCACCCTAACTAGTGCCATACACTAAGTCACAATTCCATACTCAGAAAGATTCTTCCGCTTCCATGGCCCATAAAGATCGAATTTTTCTTATCGGTGCAAAGAAAGAAAGAATGCGGAGCTTCAAGAAGTTTTGATTGTATTTGTTCCAACATTTTTTCAACTCTAACCATAGGTGAAAAGCATCTATCTCAGTTCATCTCATTGAATATATCAAATGGGGATCAATACGAATTCCTTTCATTTCTCCACAACGAATCAAATCCCTTGCAATGTTGTTTGGATCACAACGAGGAGCCGAGAAGTTCACAGCAGATCCATCCTTCAATCCCGGATGGCTCCACCAATTTCTTGTTGTTAAAATTCCAACGCCCATTCCTAGGAAAGAAATCTTCACTATTGCCTACTCTAAACCTTGGTGCTAACAGAATACGTCCGTCTACTTAGGTGACCATCTTCATATGAAAGAAAAATGCTGTAATGGTAGAAGTGTCCATCTGTACTTCCCACGCTCACTTGGTGAATATAGTTACCTTCTACCCTTCAGTTCAAACACCACGCCTTGCCATAGGGTATCGTACAATCTTCTTCATATCCGATTCTGCTTTGATCGGAACAACATCAGAAGGCATAGGTGGCGGAAGCGGCGGGGATTCCAGCACTGCCCCATTTCCCTATTGCTCAAACAAATCCATACCCTCTAATTGCCTATGTTCTAGCTATATACGAACGACTGCATTGTCTTCCACTTTATCAAGGAACCCGTTCTCCATAACCAGCTTTCTAACTTAGAAAGCGATCGTGAATCGATACCTCTTAAAATATGAAATGACATGCTCAAAAGAATAAAACACGACAAGTTAGTACCATGGAATATAAAGCAAGTAAAATAAATAAACACCTATCCGGGTGACCACTAAGGTTTGACATAGTTATACCTAAGGTGAGCTCCTAGGGTTCACTATATGCGAGTTTAGTTCTAAAGTTGAGGTACCGAACCAGCAGATTCCTCAATCCTCACCCATTATAGGCTCATACGGGTGAGTTCGGTTGTGGAATACATTTCCCTATGGCCATGCGAAGTGAAAACTTCACGAAGACATAGGTACAGATGTATCCCGAAAGCAATCCACTAGCCCATGCGGAGGTGAAAACCTCACGAAGGCATAGCTTCTCGCTCCCACTTAAGGGTGTGACCACGACGGTCATGCAGTGCAATGCGAAGATATATTTTAAAATCACATGCAATAAAAGGATCATATTTTTAAAATCAAAATTTTAAATTTGAACAAAAGGACATGAAACTATCAATTTTACGGCTTGACTCTCTTATTGGTCCCCAGCGGAGTCGCCAAGCTGTCGAAACCATTTTAAAATCGGTTTAAAAAACGGGGTCGACTTTTAAAAACAAAAGTGGGAGTCGCCACCAATCCCTTTTACTTAGGTGTGATTGGGTCACCTTGTAAAACATTTTATTTTAAAACATTTTGATTTTGGTCTACGAAAAAAACAAGAAAACGGGTTCAGGAGTCGGTTACGTATGAGGAAGGATTAGCACCCTCATAACGCCCAAAAATTGGTACCTAATCGATAAAATCATGTCCAAATGTTTAAAATTTAAAAGTATTCAAAAATATTATTTCTTTAAAAAACTTTGAGCACTTTAAGTTAAAATTTGAGATTTTCTTGTTCCAAAGGAATATCAATATCACATCCAACACGTTAGGACATGATATTTTAAAACCTTTGTAATCAAAATCGTCTCACGATTTACAAATCTTGTCAAAAGGATATTTAGTTATTTAGCCAAACGGAAAATCGCACCCAACACGTTAGGGCACTATTTCCCGAATTTCTAAACACCAACACATTGCCTTATTTTTTAAAAAACTTTAAATGAAATATAGTAAGCTTGTAAAAATGTATTTTTATTTTGAACAATAATCCATGTAACAATATCGCATTTATAAACTATCATACACAAATATTAAAAAACGATTATAATACAATAGCATACAATATAAAATACAACTAAAATAACTACACTATAGTAATCATAAAATAATAAATGAATAAAAGGGTATTACATAGATAAATATATAAAGCAAAAAATACTAAGTAAATATACACTTTTCATGCAAGATTAAATAATAAAATAATTAATAAAAGAAAATGGATATATAAGATGAATAATTAAACAATGTATAAAACTTTTGAATATATATATAGCATAATAAAAATATGTAAAAAATATATTAAATAAAATAATAAATAATGAAAATATATGTATATATGTAGTACATTAATTATAAAATTATATACATAATATAAACAATATAAATAAAATAAAGTAGATAATAAAAATAAAGCTTTAGAAAGATTATATAATATATAAAATATAATATAATAAATAATATATAAAAAATATAATAATATATGAATTATTAAACAAATAAAATAATATATAAAATAATAATTAAATATATAAATAATACATATAAAATATATACACATAAATTTTGTATTATTAATAAATTAATAAATATAAGAAAATAATATAGAAAATTTTAATGTGATGAAACTATTAATTATAATATAAAATAATAAAATAAAATAAAAAGGATGAAAATAAAATTAAAATAAAGGAAACAGGGGTTAAATAGCAATTAAAATAAATAAAAAGGGTTGAATTAAAACGCGCGTTAAAATACAAGGGCCAAAGTGACAATTAAGCCTTTTCTCCAAAACGGCATCGTTCCGATTTTTACCTTTAAAACAGCCCGGGGTTAAATTGAAACAAAATGAAAAGTTTAGGTTTAATTTAAAATAAATGAAAAGTTAATTTGAACGAAATTAAAATAATAAAATTTGCGGAAGGACTGAAATTGTAATTACACCATTCAGTGAAAACGCGCAGATCCTTCGGGTCGGGTGAACTACGCGCGCGGATCCTAGGCTTTAAAACAAAGCCGTTTCTTAAGCATTATATAAGCCAATTTTAAGCCAAAAATTCATTTTGTGCCCCCTGCCTTAAAAAAAAAACTTTGAAATGCTCTCAAAAAGAGCCCTTGTCCCTCTGTCGGAGTCGGTCAACGAGCTTAGGGCCTCCTGCCTTCACGCGCCCACGCGCCGTTACCCACGGCGGCACTCATGTATAAAATTTCGTCCTTTTCTCTTTGTATATTTTTTAGCTTTTATAAATATGTAAAAAAAAAAATCGAAGAGAAATAAAAAAAATAAAATGAACATAAAAAAAGTAAATCACCTCTGTTTTTATTTTTTTCTCTGAATATTTTTGTGTATTTGAGTATGTTTTCCCCCTTTTTACAGATTGTTTATTGGGTTTTATAACCCGAAAAAATGAAATAAACAAGGCAACAAATATTCCGTTTTATTTTTTCCATATTCTGCTGTCGTCTCTTCCTTGTTTGTGCAGATGGAGAAGAAAATCTTGGCGGTGAAGACGTTATCCGCGACGCCGAATCGCGCCCGACGAGAGGCGGTGCGAAGGGCTATTGCGGTAGCGATGATCGAACCTGCTTTGAAGCTTATGCGAAGGCTGGAACCCTAGGGTTTGGAGTTTCCAGTTTCTGCAGACGTTTGGGCCCTTTTGGGCCACTTTTGTTTTGGGTCTGAGGGGTCAGAGTTGTTGGGTCTAGACTATTTTGGTATTGGGTAGTCCGGTTTAAATGTTGGGTCAGGTTTGGGTAGGCTATGGGTGTTTGGGCTTAGTCTGGATAGGATTTTTCTGTTTGGGCTTGGTTTGGTTTTAGTAATGAAATGGGCTCTGTAAAAAAAAACACTGGACATTATTTATTTTTTGGTTTTATTTCTAAGCCCGGTCAAAATTGGGCTCTTACATAGAGTTCGTTCCGCTGTGTTGTGACCCGGTTGTCATTTCTAATACTTTTGGGCCTGAAAATAGGTGTTCTGCACACTCAATTAACTCGTTAAAACTACCTTAAGTCCTGTGTTGGCCTAATAGATCAACTAACTCAATTTTATTGCATAAAAATGCTTATTTTGCAAGAAATTAAATCGAAGATAATAAAACTAAAAATGCATAAAAACTATGTAAAATGACCAAAAAAAACAAGCTCATTAAGTGACAGAAAGTACCTAATTTGCCAATACAAATTGTGGGAAGTCAATAATATATAATTAGTGTTAGTTTGAACCCATTTTTTGTCACACCCAGTTTTCATTAAAGTCCCAAAATTAAGGAAGAGTTGGGAGTTAATTGAAAAAGATAATAAGTTCGCCGGACTCTAATGAAAAGCTTGAAAAAATCTAGTGGTTGAATAGGATTTAGTTGAGTCTCAATTCTGGTTCAGTTAAGTTGGAATTGACTAGTTCTTTAGTGGAAGACATAATGATTAGTATTGAATGATTATTTGGGGCTTTAGTAGCCATGTGTGAGAGGGGTTATATATATGTATGAGGAGGATCTTTCTGCAGGTAGAATTCTCCTCATTTTGTTTTATTTTCTTCTCTTTTGCATTATCTTCTTCGGTTGCTCCAAAGAAGAGAAAGTTGAGAAAAATCTTGAATGGGGCAGTGATCGTGAGGTTTAAGTCCGGGCAGTAGAAAATCCAATGAGCTAGTAAGCTTCTCAATCTTTCAGTATTTGTGGATTTAAGAAAGAGAAGTAAGGATTTTTGAAATCTTTGAAAAGCTTCACATATTACTGGATTTCGGGTTTTAAAGTTTGAATAATTTTGGTTAAATTGATATACTGGTGGTTATGCTTAGCTGCCAAGACAAATGAGACTCTGGCTTTTGGGAAAAGCTAAGTTGGCGAGGACGAAGGATTTCAAGTGAGCTTCTGTTCTCAACTATTTGAGTGTTGCTCTAGTTTGTTCTGGTGTTGTTTGTATGTTCTACAAAGAGTTCAGTTGAGTTTATTGTCTACATATATAATCGTCGCTAACTGGAAAGGTTATGCTTACATATGGTTCTGCGATTGTATGATTGTTGCAAGTATGTTCTCTGAATGTAAGACATGGTTGTGTATCTATGAACTGTTATGTGGCGTACTCCATGTTATGTTAATGAATGTGATTATATGCATGATATGCATGTTTATAAAATGCAGAGTACGGAGGGAAGTATTAGTTGGTTAGTCGAAGCTAGGAAAATGATTTGCAACTCAGGCTCCGTTTGTTTGCCAGTATAATGTTTTCCAGAAAATGATTTCTGGAAAATAATTTACTTTTCTGGAAATGATTTACTTTTCTAGTGTTTGGATGAATCTATATAAAATATTTTCTGTTGTTTGGCAGACTTCCTGAAAATATTTTTCGGAAAAGCTGTTTTTACATATATTAATAATTTTTTATATATATTAATAAATTTATATTTTAATTTTTTTTTACATATATTGCAATGATTTATTTATAAATAAATAAATCAAATTAAATATATAATAATACTAAATTATTTAAGCTAGAATATTAACCGTCATAAATTGAAAACAACCAAGGTCGAATAAATTATTTGTAATTGTGTTATAAAAAAATAAAAAACAAGAATTGAATAATTATAAATTAGCTTCCAAACCACAATTAATACTAGAAATTAATAATATTATACTAATAACATAAATCCATAAATCCATAAACCATACTTGCAATTCATAAACCCATGAATGGGAAATTATCCTTATAACTACCACAAAGTATACAACCAAATAGAAGTTGGTCTTCCTAAGCAATTTACATCACAAGTCCACCAAACGTGCTTAAGGCATACTATGAGCAATTCCAACAGGATTTTTCCTTGTTTTTGAAGTGTAGATCAGAGGAACTGGTGGATGGAGGGCGTATGGTTTTGACATTTGTAGGGCGTATGAATAATTCTACCCACCGTTGCTGGGATTTGAACCATACATTTGCAGGATAGGATACAATCTTACTGTGTGCATTAATGGAAATCGCCATTTCTTTTTACATGCATCAGATAGCAGATGTGTGTGTGTGTGTATCCAAGCAAGAAATAGAAATTGAGTAGGTTACCTGACAACCATTGGTATTTGGACCACTGTTTGCCTGCAACATAAAAGGTAAAACAATATACAGCTTTAGTAGAACTTCACTGAAGTTTTCCATATCCTAGTACCTCTACTGGTCAACGGTACATTTCTCTCTTTCTCCTTCCATTGTGAGACTTCGTCTCCCAGACTTGGGTGTCAATGTAAGATACAAGTATGTTCAGTTTTTTTATAAGTTTTTCGAAGTATTTGGATAGTCATGTCCAAATATGTGCCAAACACGGGTATTTCAAGAAAAAAACAAATAGTTGAAGCAACAAATGTGTGAATGTTTCACATATGTGTGTGTAGCTACTCAAACATTATATAGAAAACAGCATACCATTGATAGAAGCCGAGGACCAGTGTGCTTGGCAATGAAATTTTCATCTTCAAACTTATGGCCATATATGGAAGTACATCCACTACCATCACCCTGCAAGGCAAGATTTTAATGTAACGATTATATAACATTGGAGCAAATTTATCTCAATAGTTTTATGTTGTCGACAACTATTTTTAAACTGTTGTTCATCGTTTTACACTTAAAAAATAAAAATACTGGACTAAGCTATTGAAATATCAGTACTTTGGCAGCCACTGCCCTCCATTTTAGGGGCAAAAGCTATCCTTCATAGGAATATTGGCTCAGACATTTAAGTTAAGGACATTCAATGAAGAACATAAGAACGGCAAGACGAAGACTTCAGTCATCTACTCAAAATCGATATACTGAAACAAATGAAAAATTCATAATCTATAAGAAACACGAAAAGCTGATTATGGGTACTCAATGACTAACATGACTGAGCAGATTAGCTAAGATTATAAATGCAAAATGAAAGCTCTAATACTAATACCAATACTAATAATAAAATTACCAACCTTAAGAAAATCTCCAGCTTGAATCATAAAATCTTTAATAACCCTATGAAATTGGCAACCCTTGTAACCAACAGGCAGCCCTGCTTTCCTGATATCAATCCAATTAATAAAAATAGGTAACTAGGAATTAATCACGTAGATACAGATAATTAAGTTTCGGTGGGGAAAAAAACCTGTATTCGCCGGTGCATAGTTGTCTGCAAATGGGGAAAAATTCAAGCTTCAAACAGAAAATTCTAAAAGTATAAAATAATCGTAGAAAATGGGGGTGAAGAAGTAGAAATACCTGAAATTTTCGGCAGTTTTAGGAGCGATATCAGTGAAGAGTTCCATTTTGATACGACCGGCGGGGATGGAACCGATGGTTACATCGAAAAAGACGATTGGATTTTTGGGATTCGGAGGGCTAACGTGCCACTCCACACCTCCACCGCTACTTCCTCCTCCAGACGCCATGGCCGCCGTGCACGACTCTGTCTTACGGAAGGAAAAGGAATGAAAAAGGGAAGAAGGAGAAAGACTTACCTGGGTGAAAAGGGAAGAACCAGAAAATGTCTTATGGAAATGAAATCAGTAAGACATTTTCCTTAAATAGAAGCCATTTTACCCGTGTGATGGAAAAGATTTTCCAAATGGAAAATGTTTTCCGACAAACAAAAACTGGAAAATTGGGAAAATAATTTTCGGAAAATATTTTCCAGCAAACAAAGGCGCCCTCAATCTAAATGTCTCAAACATCCATTTTACAATAATAAAAAACCTAATTCTATACCATTTCATGTCAATAAGATCACTTAATCATTCCAACTAACCATATTAATCATTCCAACTAACCATATTTCCAAATTCAATCATTTTCCATTTCCACCTATACCATATAATCCCAAACATACTTTCAATACCAAACCAAACATGTCTCATTATGCACATTTGTGAGCAAATCATTTGACCCGAATGTGCTTGTGCGCAGAAAAACAAACAATTTTTTAAAACAATTTAAAGAATGGATTTTAATTAAAAGCGGACAGTGTCAATTGTAATATTTGTAGTGTTTGATGAAACACCGGAGTATTCTAAGGTGCCGAACTCAAAAGATTGCCAAGTGATTAAATATGTTTATCAAGTTAATTACAATTTAAGAAATTACTAATCTAATCGAGTGGAAAATTATTAGTGCAAGTTCAAATAAAATTGTTTATAAACTAAAATCAAACTATTAATTAAAAGGTTAAATATAATATTAGTACCCGGACTTGTCCACTTCTCTCAGACGCAGACTTATGATTTTTTTGTCCAGTTAGTGCACTCCAAACTTTTTTTCCGTCCACAACTTTGGTACCTGACACTAATGCCGTTAATTTTTTGATGATGTGGCAGTATTGGCCAATCACGCGCTGCCACATGGCATCCTATGTTACCTCATTTTTCTTTTTATTTTATTTTTTATTTTCTCTCATTTTCGTTTCTTTTCTTTTTCTTTTTTTTGGGTCTTCTTCTACATCTTTCTTCTTCCTTTCTTCTGTCAACCCCCCAAATTTTCCCAATGTTCATACATCGTCTCATTCCCCTCAACCCAAGTTGCTATTTCTGTTGTCGCCGGCGATTGGCCTCTTTTTCGGCCTAAAAATGGCACCGGACTTGAGATGATTTGGGGTTTCCAATTAAGGTTTTCTTTCAATTTAAAGCTCATCCAATTTTGGATCTTTTAAAATCCCTGGTTTACTCCATGAAATCAAGCTTAAAAAAACCCAATTATCGAAAATTTTGAACCCAATTTCAAATGATTGAAATTAGATAAGTGTTTCCAAGAAACCGGAAAGGGTTTCTTCAACATTCAGATTCTAATCTTAAACCCATAATCCAGTAACAAACATGTTAAGCAAGATGCCATAAAGGAGAAATGATAAACCAAAACAATTAAATACAATGGAGAATAAATGGTGAACATAAAAGAATGACTGAATTTTGGAAAATAATCAAATACAAATAAAGTGTTTATCGAATTATACCCCCCCCCCAAAAAAAATAAACAAAAGTATAATAGTAAAACAGAAAAAGAAAATAGAAAAGAATAATAACAATAAAAAGCCACAAACTAGCAGCAGCAACGGCGACGGCAGAACTCTGGATCTCTGTTCAACAATCCCAACAGTGGTAAGGCGAACCATGGCACCATGTACCACATACCGGAGACTGGTGGTGATCTGATAGGGTAAAAAGGGAGATCGGGGAAAGAAATAAATCAAAACTTTGGTCTTTGTTTCATCAAATTTAGGTCTGATTCTTGGTAAACTAACTGACGATTTGAAGAGATGTAGTGGAGAGGAGTGTTTTGATGGTGCCTGACCAGAGCTAAGACGGCGATGACAATGGCGAGTTCATCTAAGAAAAAAAGAAAAAAAAAACAAAAGAAATGAGGCCACTATAGAATAAGAATCGAAAGTGGAGGGAGAGAAAAGTTAAATGAATTTTTTTAATAATATTTTAAAAATTTTCAATTGATGATGTCATTATGACATCATCATTACCATGTGTCTTCATTTCAAAGTGCCAAGTGTCCTGCATTTAACGCCGTTAGACTCAGGTACCAATCTAGGACAAAAAAAACCATAAGTATCAATTTGGGATAAGTGGATAAGTTCGAGTACTAATCTTATATTTAACCCATTAATTAAACTAACTAAGCTAAACTTTATTCCTAATGTTTTAGATAATGTAAATGATTAAACGATGATCGATTGATTAGTTGAGTGCTAATTAAACTAGTGAACCTATACCAATTATATTAGTTTCCACTCTTAGTTAGGAATCTTCTCTCAGTCTCATTTTAGACTAAAAGATACCACCTAAGAATACCTCTTGGTCTCACCTAGACATATAGATTACCTCTCGGTCTCACTACTCGACACGATTATATTGAACTATCTAAAGATAAACTCCCCTCTCAGTCTTGTTTATCTAGGTTTTCCGCTAGAGGCGTCAATTCTAACGTATTAAGTATTTCGATATAATCGAACAACCAATCAATCAAGACTAGACATTAACTTAATCTAACAAACAACCAATCAACTAACCATCCAACAATTTAGCACAGAATAAAGCTTAACATCCAAATAGACATTTCATTGAACAATTAATAAGCACAATCTAGAGATAAGGAGAAATGATCATTTAGATGTGGAACCAATGGCGCCCAACAGCTTCATCCATCTTCATTTACAAAATCTTTTACAAGAAATAAGAAAGAAAACTACAAGAGTAAAATCTACTCTAAAAAGAAAAGAGAAAACCTAAACTAAAAATAAATAAATAAAACGAAAAGGAAAAGAGAAAGAAAATCTAACCTGAAAACTATAAACCCTAAAGATACTATTCAGCCACCAAAAATTTGAAATGAAAGGCTTATAAAGTTGTATTTATAGCCTACTAACACTTAATCTAATGTTGACCATTTTGCCCTTAAGTAAAAAGAAGAAATAAGCTTGTTTGACACAAAATTGCCATTGCAGTTTTTTCACTCGTCAGACAGCGGTATCGCAATACCACTGTAGATGGCCTCTATTCTCCTCATTTCAACACTGTCAAGGGTATCACGACTTCCATGTTTCAGTATCGTGATACCACTCTTCTAGGTGATGTTTTCTTCATGTTTAGACCACCATCGACTCCCTACAACACTCAATCAACTTGTTAGGTTCCCCATGGTAAGATTGACCAATTTAGGTCTCAAAAACGGCTTAAAAATAATAATTTTTTATTGACAATAAAAATAAAAATTGAAAAAAAACATATAAAAGACACTTAAATTGCTTGAGAATAAGTTCCTTAAGTGTGATGGAGAGCCTAATTTGACGTATCAAATTACAGCAGATCAACTACTCAATAAGTTTGACATGATTTTGTCAAAACATAGATTAAGCCATGAATTATGCATAATTCTTCAATCTGAGTATTTCTAACCATTCACTTAAGCTTATTAACCATAGCATATAAATTCACTGCATGATTAACTATACACTTTCATGCTTCAAGTACCTGTATGACCTTAGTATGAACCAATCCAAACATATGTCAATTATGTTTATAGCATAACACTCAATTATACCAAAACAATCAAGATTATAATGTCACTCATACTTGTGTGAAACACATTCCTTTCCGTAGATATACCAAGTCATAAAGAAATCATGTTACACTTAATTAAACATCTATCCAAGGTGGCCATTTCCATACACCTTATCCCTGTTCAAGTTTAGTTACCAAATACATTACATCCTCTTTTCAAGTTCCCAAGTTCATTTATATCATTTCGCTTGATGAACCCTAGTAAAATGGACTCGGATAAACGGGTAAACTATACCATACTAGGTTGCTCGTCCAAGCTGAACACATATCTATATCAGGTTACCCGTCCGGGCTAAACCTATATCACGACACATCAGGTTACTCGTCCAAGCTAAACATGTGTCATATAATATCTGACAATCTACAACAAATGTTGGATCCCATTAAAATATATGATAATCCCTGTACAAGCGTGCAAAAGACCCTATTGGCATGCCAAACGTATCCTAACATTTTATTAAGTTCACATGGGCCTCGATTTTACATGTTTCATCCCTGTAATTATCCATATTTCATATTGAATCATGTATATGGTCGCATGTTTTGATTACATGCCCTGTACACATTCAAACTTCCACATTTCTACCCTGTACTATTTCATTATAACCAAATATCACATAACATTTCAATTCAATCTATACTAGCCATTTATGACAAATTCACTAATGTTTTAATTTTGTACAAATATATATAAATGGAATCAAATACAACATCACACATAACATAAAATAAAATAGTAAGTTCCATATGAACTTACGTGTTCAAAATGTGAAAAGAGTAGATACTTCAAGGACTAATCTGTAAATTTAGTTTTTCCACTAATAACTTCACTTTGATCCAAATCTTGATCTATACAATTATTTTATATAACAAATCAATACCAAACATTTTCATTTGATTCCATGATATGAATGAACCTATATGAACTCATTTTTCGATATCTCTAAAATTTTACATTTTATACAATTTAGTACTTGAGCTCGGGATAGTCATAACTTTCAATTCCTAGCTTTAGATTAAGATCTGATTTCATATATCCTTGTTAGGGACCTTATACTTTCTAATTTTAACATAATTTCATGACAAGTTTCACATTTATTTAGTTTGGTCCCTAATGTAACAAAGTTAACTAACAAGCTAAATAACTTTACAATCTAGTCCTTTTCATAATCTAAGCTTATAATCTATCAATTTCAAGTCTAATTCTTCAAGAAATCAACAATGACAACTTTCTAAAACTTTAAGATTTTTACAAATTGGTACATGGGCTAGCTAAATCAAGCTCCCATGACCCTAAATTTATATAATCAAATAATAATGCCACATGGTTTTTCTGTTAAAGCATAATATATGAAACTACTTTCTAATAAAATTCATCTCTTATAATAATATGTCCAACAACTTACGAGAATCTAATTACAATTTGAACTTGATTTGAAGAGTTCTAACATAAGCACAAAGCATAGATTTAAACCACGCGATACCCTGGTATCTATAAGTGCTACAAAAATAGAAACGTCATGCTCACACAGGGCTTGGAGGTTCTGGCTTAGTTCCTTAATTCTTCCCGAACTACAATTTAGTATTACTTGAAATGAATAAAAAAAACATGGTAAGTTCATGAGAAACTTAGTGAGATCTAAAATAAGTTACTTCAACTTTTAAGATTCGCCAAGATTCTTGTTTAGTTTAAATTTGTGAGATCATTTTCCACAACTTGTATTTGAGCATAAATTACATAGTGGCACGGTATAATATGCATGAGAACCCCCTTATGAAAGATCGTGAGGCATATAGTCTTTTCATACAGACTTGCTGCATAAGATCTTAATATAACCCACCAAAAGGAGAGAAAGTCATTTCAAATTAACTTGGTGGACAATCCTGCAAACTCTTTAATGCAGACTCTTACATGCAGACTCAGAAGAAGATTTATGGATACAATGGCTCACACATATGTATTCGTAGAAGAAGATTCACAAAATGGCGGACTCAACATGCGTACTCTTATAAAAAGATTCAAGATTATAGTAGTCCATTCATGCGAATTCATAGAAGAAACTTCAAAGATAAAATAGATTTAAACACATGGATTCATAGAAACACTTCAAAATCATAGTAATTTCATACAAGTGGACTTTGTCGCGGACTTTATTTGGCGAAATCTCACATTTAATTTTAACATAAAACTTATTGCATAAGTTTGGTGGACTTTCATATCTTTCATAACTTTCATATTCCATGGTCATGGACTTGCTTACACATATGTAGCTTAAAGTCTTAGACTCCATAGAGTCTCATACATACATAGAGCCCACATTGGGTTATCATATTCATTTGTGCATATATCTTCGTAAAATCCAACCGAACCTCCGCAAAGCCAGGTAACACATGGCACAGCGTGCACAACGTGACATTTCTTCATCTTTCATCAGCCAAAACAACCCTCTATACTCCGCATATCATTCATAATTATAATGGGCATATAGTAGCATTCAACTATTCATTTTATTGATAATACAACATATTATACCAAACATAACATCTAACGGACCATTGCAATAATAACTTCATCAATAATTATTTTCTTGGTAAAAGTTTATCAATAGTGAACTAGAAAATATAACCGAACATGCAACTGTAAAACGATGTTTTATATAAACCATTCACGATAATGAAACTTATCATCAACCGAACATGAATACAACCACAACATGAAAACTTTGTAATGATATAAATATATATAAACAACCACAGAATGTTTGAGTTTAGAAACTCACCAAAAAAAATACACTGATTGGCATAACTTACACATGCTTAGCCTTTCCTTTATCACTTGGATCTCCTCTTTCTTGGTTAGCTAAATATAAAAATTATACAAAGATCAAAATGAAGGTATATGTAACACCCCAAACCCGACCTAAAAGTTAGGCCCGAATCTGGCGTGTCACATGGAAGTGTTTTTCAAAACCATGTTTCTTGTTTGTTCAAACTTTTTTGAGAGTTAAAGCCTCTTTGTTAAAACTCAAAACACTTAAGCAATTGTTAACCACTTGCAAACATAACTTTTAACACTTTATCTGTTGCGAAAGCATATTTAAAATAAATACTATACGAAAACGTGATGTTTAAAAATTGAGTAGCAGAAGTATTTTGAAAACGTTCAGAAACATAGTGTTTTGAAGTCAGTTTATCATTTTGGAAATTGTATCCCACTTTTAGCAGTTAGAAAACATCATAAATGAATATCAGAAATAATAAGTTAAAATTAGAGAGGCCTTATAACAACCCAAATAAAAATATTTAAAAATAATCAAAACAGCAAGCATAAGCAGTGTGTGGTCTTCTCCGAGTCCTTCACAGCTCCGATCCGTCTAAGTCTGAGGATTACCTGCACAGTTAAAAACGAGGTGAGTTTATGAAAACTCAGTGTGTAATCCCCTATTACGGTCACAGTCTGGGCCCGAGCCCATACGATACCAGTCTGGGCCTAAGGCCCATTCGGTAACAGTCTAGGCCTAAGCCCTAAATCATATCAATGCAAACGGACATGTAACCCAACCCTTAAAACCAAATCACCACCCGTACCAACCATCTCTCCATGTGGGGACCAAGTCAACCCACCCAGCCAACTCTCTAATAATACCAACTAGCTCTCCATGTGGGGACCAAGTCAACCCACCCAACCAACTCTCCAATAATGCAGCCTAGCTGCTAACAACGATATACGTGGTTGAGCCACTAGAATCAGAATACGTGGCGATGCCACTATAACGGTACTTCCTCCAAATCAGAAAACCCACCCCAATGCAGTATGTCATGTCATAACTAATCCATGTATGCAGTGCATCTCAAACATAATCAATCATACAATCAACACATACAACACTGATACTACCACAAGGGTACAACGGTCATTTAATCAGTTAGGGTAAAACGGTCACTTCACCCCTTAAGGGCATCTCGGTAATTTTACCCATCGAGGGTATTTCAGAAACTTTACCCATAGAGGGTATTTCGGTAACTTAACCCATAGAGGATATTTCAGTAATTTTAGAAATCAGGGGTATTTCGGTAATTTCACAATCTGAGGGTATTTTGGTAATTTTACAATTTAAGGGTATTTCGGTAATTTTACAAATTAGGGGTATTTTGGTAATTTTGTAAATTCGGGGGTATTTTAGTAATTTTACAAATCGAGGGTATTTTGATAATTTTACAAATCGGGGTATTTCGGTAATTTTACAAACTGAGGGTATTTACGACCCAACAGAAGGTCCACCGTCGCCTCGAGCGACTTAGGAAATCTAACTTAACTTAACGGCGAAGATGGGCCTAAGACCCATTGGCCCATCGAGGCCCATTTTAGCCCAAGTGACCCACTACGGCCCAAGCCCATGAATTCCCTCATGGTGGCCTTTCTCATCACACGCTCACGCTCCGTGAGCACGGTTCACTACACGCGCGATCACACGCTCGTATGGCATCGTTTGCCGATATTTCAGCTTTTCGGCATAATGCCGATCAACAGTTAAGATAATATAATATATGTACCTTTGGCTTTTCAATCAATTAACAATCAGAACAGTGTATACGGATACACACCTTATCACGTAGAGTACTAAATAATCACGAGTGCCGTCACCTTCACTAGAGCGATCAACTACGATTTGCCCAGTTAAACCAAAGTATTCTAAACAGAGATAATGATGCGAATGGGCCTAGGGCCCATTCTCAGCCCAAATGGGCCCACACGCTCGTGTGGCCCATTCAGCCCAAATCTAGCCACAGATATGAGATTCACATAGACCAGTCCAATATCTACTACAAAATCATACAATTTATTCACATGGGCCTATTGGGCCCACTTGGCCCAAGGCAGCCTAAACCTATGAGAACACTCATAAAAGCCTCAACTATCGTGTCGAAGCTCCCACACGTACGCTTGCACGTTCGTGTGGCTACCATCGCCGTGTGACCGGTATTTTGGCATTTGTCGCTCTACAGCTAGAGTAGTGCGAAATACACACCTGATAGGAATCTGAAGTTAATCCGCGCTCTGAACATTGTTCTACGCAGAAGCCAACAATGATCGCACCCTTGACCCCCAAGGGGTGTGTCGATCAACTTCGGTCACCACCACCACGACCCAACGGCATACAGATCAACGAATGATCCAACGCCTAACCCAAACGAGCACGCCACAAAGCGAAAGGGATAAGCCAAGCAAGGTATGCTTACTCTCCTCATGGTTTGCTCTATTTAAAGCCAGCTTCTTGCCTATCCTCGTGCTAGCTTCCCGATGTGGGATTCTCTATCAATCCTAAAAAAATGACTCCTTAGCAAAATAATCCACCTTTGCGTGCAAAGGGATTCGAACCAAAGTCCTCTCGATAGCCATGTCACACCACCACCACTAGGACACAAGCTCCTTTTGTGTCATAAGTCCAACACATTTAACTATAAAGCCTACCTACTCGCTTCTAGATTTATTTAAAAGAGAAACCAAAATAAATTTCAAGAGCCAAGCCTTGAAGCTTGGACCCCTTGCTTCCTCTATGATGTCACTTCCTTGTCTCCCATGTGACGCCATTTGTCACTAGACCACAACTCCTTTTGTGTCTTATTTTACCCTAATTTATTTATGAGTCATACCATTAGAGATCAGGGTTCCACTAAAGCTAAAAATCAAAATTTTTCTTATGGCCTAACTTGAACCCGGGACTTCGTAGTACCCTCTAAACACTCCAAAATCACTCACCTAAGAGGTCCAACTCGCATTAGTGCCGTCCTCTCGTTCTCAAAAAAAATTTAAATGCTCCCATGCCCAAGGCCCAATAGGCCCAATTCTACTAGGCCCAAAAATTCGGGGCGTTACAATTCTACCACCCTTAAAGAAATTTCGTCCTCGAAATTTTCAACTATAGGAACAGTCGCACATCCTAACCTAGCACACTATGCTCTCGCTGTGCACTCTGATCTTAATAACACTAGCACGCACCACACTATCTATCCATAAGAGCGGATGGATATCACACGCAAATTATTTCCAGAATATACACAGAATAAATACAACTCTAAGTTTAAGTATGACCATAAATTCTAATATCTAAGAAATCATAGTATCTTTATCTACTGCTTTTCAACGAAACTAACAACAGTTTCAGAAACTTACAGATTCTGCGCCGGAGACTCGGTGTACTACACTTTCGGAAAATGGTCAATACAATTTCAGAACTTTAAATCTTTTCAAGCCTTTTTGAAACAATACTTTCAGAAATTTAATTTTGAAGACCCAATTCACAGCTGAGTTTTATAACCTGGCTCTGATACCATTAAATGTAACACCCAATACCAGGCCTAGAAGTTAGGCCCGAATCTGGCGTGTCACATGAAAGTGTTTTTCAAAACCATGTTTCTTGTTTGTTCAAGCTTGTTTGAGAGTTAAAGCCTCTTTGTTAAAACTCAAAACACTTAAGCAATTGTTAACCACTTGCAAACGTAACTTTTAACACTTTATCTGTTGCGGAAGCATATTTAAAATAAATACTATACAAAAACATGATGTTTAAAAATTGAGTAGTAGAAGCATTTTGAAAACGTTGCGGAAACGTAGTGTTTTGAAGCCAGTTTATCGTTTTGGAAATCGTATCCTATTTTTAGCAGTTAGAAAACATCATAAATGAATATCAGAAATAATAAGTTAAAATTAGAGAGGCCTTATAACAACCCAAATAAAAATATTTAAAAATAATCAAAACAGCAAGCATAAGCAGTGTGTGGTCTTCTCCGAGTCCCTCACAGCTCCGATCCGTCTAAGGCTGAGGATTACCTGCACAGTTAAAAACGGGGTGAGTTTATGAAAACTCAGTGTGTAATCCCCTATTACGGTCATAGTCTGGGCCCGACCCATACGGTATCAGTCTGGGCCTAAGCCCTATTCGGTAACAGTCTAGGCCTAAGCCCTAAATCATATCAATGCAAACGGACATGTAACCCAACCCTTAAAACCAAATCACCACCCGTACCAACCATCTCTCTATGTGGGGACCAAGTCAACCCACCCAGCCAACTCTCCTATAATACTAACCAGCTTTCCATATGGGGACCAAGTCAACCCACCCAGCCAACTCTCCAATAATACCAACCAGCTCTCCATGTGGGGACCAAGTTAACCCACCCAACCAACTCTCCAATAATACCAACCAGCTCTCCATGTGGGGACCAAGTCAACCCACCCAACGAACTCTCCAATAATGCAGCCTAGCTGCTAACAACGATATACGTGGCTGGGCCACTAGAATCAAAATACGTGGCGATGCCACTATAACGGTACTTCCTCCAAATAAAAAAACCCACCCCAATGCAGTATGTCATGTCATAACTAATCCATGTATGCAGTGCATCTCAAACATAATCAATCATACAATCAACACATACAACACTGATACTACCACAAGGGTACAACAGTCATTTAATTGGTTAGGGTAAAACGGTCACTTCACCCCTTAAGGGCATCTCGGTAATTTTACCAATCGACGGTATTTTGGTAACTTTACCCATAGAGGGTATTTCGGTAACTTTACCCATAGAGGGTATTTCGATAATTTTACAAATCAGGGGTATTTTGATAATTTTACAAATTAGGGGTATTTCGATAATTTCACAATCTGAGGGTATTTTGGTAATTTTACAATTCAAGGGTATTTCGATAATTTTACAAATCAAGGGTATTTTGGTAATTTTGTAAATTTAGGGGTATTTCAGTAATTTTACAAATCGAGGGTATTTCGGTAATTTTACAAATCGGGATATTTCGGTTATTTTATAAACTGAGGGTATTTACGACCCAACAGAAGGTCCACCGTCACCTCGAGCGACTTAGGAAATTTAACTTAACTTAACGGCGAAGATGGGCCTAAGGCCCATTGGTCCATCGAGGCCCATCCCAGCCCAAGTGACCCACTACGGCCCAAGCCCATGAATTCCCTCATGGTGGCCTTTCTCATCACACGCTCACGCTCCGTGAGCACGGTCCACCACACGCGCGATCGCACGCTCGTATGGCATCTTTCAACGGTATTTCAGCTTTTCGGCATAATGCCGATCAACAGTTAAGATAATACAATATACGCACCTTCAGATTTTCAACCGATTAACAATCAGAACAGTGTATACGGATACACACCTTATCACGTAGAGTACTAAATAATCACGAGCGTCGTCACCTTCACTAGAGCGATCAACTACGATTTGCCCAGTCAAACCAAAGTATTCTAAACAGAGATAAT
The DNA here is from genome assembly GCA_025698515.1 of Gossypium sturtianum. Lineage (NCBI taxonomy): Eukaryota > Viridiplantae > Streptophyta > Magnoliopsida > Malvales > Malvaceae > Gossypium > Gossypium sturtianum. The sequence continues at coordinate 59,046,373 of CM046955.1, forward strand.
GATGCGAATGGGCCTAGGGCCCATTCTCAGCCCAAATGGGCCCACACGCTCGTGTGGCCCATTCAGCCCAAATCTAGCCACAGATATGAGATTCACATAGACCAGTCCAATATCTACTACACAATCATACAATTAATTCACATGGGCCCATTAGACCCACTCGGCCCAAGGCAGCCTAAACCCATGAGAACACTCATGAGGGCCTCAACTATCGTGTCGAAGCTCCCACACATGCGCTCGCACGCTCGTGTGGCTACCATCGTCGTGTGACTGACATTTCAGCATTTGCCGCTCTACAGCTAGACTAGTGTAAAATACACACCTGATAGGAATCTGAAGTTAACCCGCGCTCTAAACACTGTTCTGCGCAGAAGCCAACAATGATCGCACCCTTGACCCCCAAGGGGTGTGTCGATCAACTTCGGTCACCACCACCGTAACCCAACGGCATACAGATCAACGAATGATCCAGTGCCTAACCCAAACGAGCACGCCACAAAGCGAAAGGGATAAGCCAAGCAAGGTATGCTTACTCTCCTCATGGTTTGCTCTATTTAAAGCCAGCTTCTTGCCTATCCTCGTACTAGCTTCTCGATGTGGGATTCTCTATCAATCCTAAAAAAACGACTCCTTAGCAAAATAATCCACCTTTGCGTGCAAAGGGATTCGAACCAAAGTCCTCTCGATAGCCATGTCACACTACCACCACTAGGACACAAGCTCCTTTTGTGTCATAAGTCCAACACATTTAACTATAAAGCCTACCTACTCGCTTCTAGATTTATTTAAAAGAGAAACCAAAATAAATTTCAAGAGCCAAGACTTGAACCTTGGACCCCTTGCTTCTTCTATGGCGTCACTTCCTTGTCTCCCATGTGGCGCCATTTGTCACTAGACCACAACTCATTTTGTGTCTTATTTTACCCTAATTTATTTTTGAGTCATACCATTCGAGATCAGGGTTCCACTAAGGCTAAAAATCAAAATTTTTCCTATGGCCTAATGTAACATCCCGAAATTGGGCCTAGTAGGATTGGGCCCAATGGGCCTTGATTTAAAATTTTTGAGAACGGCATTAATGCAAGTTAGACTTATTAGGTAAGTTATTTTGGAAGGTTAGAGGGCTTCTATGAAGTCCCGGGATCAAATATTAGCTTTGGGGAAATTTTGGTTTTAGGTGAAAAAAAAACCCTGGAAGTTGGCAGGTAGGCCTTAATAATAAAATGTGGGGAAAAATGACACAAGTGGAGTGTGTGGTGTAGTGGCAAAGTGACGCCACATAAGAGACAAGGGGGTGACGCCACAAGGAAGAAAGGAGGTCCAAGGTTCAAGTCTTGGCTTTTGCATTTTGGTTTTCTTTTTACTTGGACCTCGTAATTTGGCTATAGATTTATATTTAGTTGCGCATGGTTTAAGACACAAGAGGGTTTGGCCAAGTGGCTAGCAGCGTGGATTATGTTGCAAAGGAGCCAGGTTCGAATCTCATGAGAAGCAAGGAGTATTTATTTTATGGTGCGGACGGGAAGAGTTTGATTGAATTTAAACTCTATTGTGAAGGATCCCACATCGGAAAGATACAAAGAAGGAAGGTGAAGTGCTAGCTATATAAAGAGCATTCCAGAGGAGGTTGACACACCTTGGAAGGCGTTTGGGCACGAGGAGTGGTCTGAGCGCGGATTAACACCGAGTCCTATCGGGTGTGTAACTCTCTCTACTCTAGGTGTGAGAGTGGCAATGCCGAAGTGCCGATCACGGCAATAGTAGCCACACGAGCGTGTGAGCGCACGTGTGGGGCTTCGGACGTGATAGTTGAGGCCATCGTGTAGTATTCTTGTGGGTTGGGGTCGCTTGGGCGCGATGGGCCGAAGGGGCCCAATGGGCCTGTGGGCCCAATATAGTAAAATGTATGATGGTGTAGTATATAGTGAACTAGACTAGGTGAATCTCATAAACGTGGCTAGATTTGTGTTAGGTGGGCCACACGAGCGTGTGGGCCCGAATGGGCCGAATTGGGCTTTAGGCCCAATAGTCCATTTCGACTGAAATGGTAGTTGGGTCGCTTCGGGCGACCTTTGGGCCTTTGGTAAGGCCATTCCGGTACTGAAATTACTGAAATACCCTTAGTGGGTAAATTGCAAAATATCCCCGAAGGGTAAATTTACCGATATACCCTTGGTGGGTAAATTACGAAAATGCCCTTGGTGGGTAAGTTACCAATATACCCTTGGTGGGTAAATTACGAAAATGCCATTGGTAGATAAAATTACGGTTATACCCTTAGAGGTTGATTAGGGTGATTATGTTGTTTTATGTCTATCGATTATGATGGTAATTCATGTTATACTTATATTTGATATATGTCTAGCATACATGACATACTGCATACACGAATTATTATGTCATATTGCATGGGTATGATGAGAGGAGGGGGAAGATTGATATCTGTGACTTTGGGTCACCAGAGGTTTGGCACCTCCAGAGGTTTGGCACCTCCAGTGGTTTGGTACCACATTTCGTGACTACGGTCACCAGAGGTTTGGCACCTCATAGCGTCTCGTCCTAGTGGTTTGGTACCACAAAGGTTGGCCCCCTGAGATAATATAACGGGATTGACGCCAGTGATTTGGTATCACACGATGGGTTGGCCCCATCACTACTATTCGTGACTTCGAGTCACCAGTGGTTTGGCACCACCAGTGGTTTGGCACCACAATATTGATGGATATCGTGTCTTTGGACACCAGTGGTTTGGCACCACCAGTGGTTTGGTACCACACGGGGTAGAAAAAGGAGTTGCGGATGGCTAGGTTTGGGTGCATGATATGCATATTTTCATATGAAATTGTGTAAGGGCCTGTTGGATGGGGATTTACACACTGAGTCTCGATGACTCACCCCTTAGTTAAATTTTGCAGGTAATCATTAGATCGCGGATTTGGGAGCTGAGGTGGACTCGTGGAGGCCATACATATGTTTACTCGTAAATTCGTTTCTTTTATTTGGACTTATTTTTATTTGAGTTTTTGTTATGTAATAAGGCCTTGGGTATTTTATTTGGTTTCATCTTTCAATTTGTTTATTGCTTATTATTAAATGATCAATATGGGATTTTCCTAAATTGATAATAAACCATTTCTTATTCAAAATTACTTAAACTCGATTTCTCACCACAACTATAAAGAATATGAGCTTTTTAAAGAATGCACAGTTTTTAGACATTCCTTTCATGTGACATGCCAGATTCGGTCGTAACGCTTAGGCCGGGTTTGGGGTGTTACACCTAACTTGAACCCGGGACTTCGTAGTACCCTCTAAACACTCCAAAATCACTCACCTAATAGGTCCAACTCGCATTAGTGCCGTCCTCTTGTTCTCAAAAAAAATTTAAACGCTCCCATGCCCAAGGCCCAATTCTACTAGGCCCAAAAATTTGAGGCGTTACAGTACACAATGGGGGTGTGCAAAATTTCGGTAAGCAGAAAAATTCGATTAACCGATCGAATTCGGTTAATCGATCTGTTAACCGAATTTTTTTGATCGGGGTCGATTAATTATTTTGTGATTTTTAGGTTAACGGTTAATTCAGATTGAAACCGGTCCGGTTAATCGAATTTTTCAGTTTAACCAAAAAAATTAATAAATAAAATTATAATATATAAATAGGCCCACTATTCACCTAAACCCAATCCCTAAACCCAATCCAAACCCAAATATCTAACCCAACCCAATTACCCAATCCAACCCAATCATAAAAATTACAAATAATTTAATAAATAAAAATAAAATTCTAAAACTAAAACTAAAATTATGTAATCTTTTTAATTATGTAGTGATTAATTTCGGGTAATTCGGGTAATTCGGTTAATTCGAGTAATTCGGGTAATTCGGTTAATTCGGTTAATTCGAGTAATTCGGTTAATTCGATTAATTCGGTTAATTTTTAACCAAAAATAAAAAATATATAATTTTCGGTTAATTCAGTTAACCAATCGAATTAACCGAAAAAATTCCGGTTCTGTTAATTTTTTTGAAAAAATTTCGGTTCGGTTAACGGTTAAAAATTTTGAAAGGTCGGTTAATTCGGTTAATGTTATTTCGGGTCGGTTAACCGAATGAACACCCCTAGTATACATATGTAAGAAAATTTAATCCATATGCATGCAGAAGAATTATAGTTGTATCTACGATTTTAACATCACAGTTCAAAATGAATCATACTTAAATCCCCAGACTTTCCTTCTTTTTAGTTAATATCAAAAGGCACGTATGTAACACCCCTAACCTGTCTCCGTCACTGGAATAAGGTTACAGAGTATTACTAAACAATCAGAAACATTTGAACATTATATCATTCAATATTATAATCACAATATAAACTATTCAAATGCATACATATTGTCCCTAAATCGAGCCCTCGAGGCCCTAAAAATAGCTTAGAAATAATTCAGGACCAATTTGAATCACTTTAGAAAAATTTGGACAAAAGTAGAAAAATTTGAAAACAGAGGACACACGGCTGTGAGGCCAAGTCGTGTGCCTCACACTGCTGAGAGACACGCTCGTGTCTCAGGCCGTGTAACCTTCGAACTAGGGACACACAGCCTTGTCCCAGCCCGTGTCCTCACCCGTGTAACTCTCTGAGTAGGGTCACACAGTTGTGTCACACGCCCGTGTGCCAATCCGTTTAACTCTTGAAATTGCCCCATGTAATATCCCGAAATTGGGCCTAGAAGAATTGGGCCCAATGGGCCTTGGGTGTAGGAATGTTTAAAATTTTCGAGAATATGAGAATGGTGTTATTGAAAATTGGACTTATTAGTTAAGTGAATTTGGAAGGTTACGAGGTTTCTAGGAAGTTCGGGGTTTAATTGGGCCTTAGTAAAAATTTGGTATTTTAGCACTTTAAGGAGAGAAGGTAAGTGGCATCAAGGCTTAAGGAAATAAGTGTGCATATTGCTAGCATAAATGAGCATATGGTAAAGGGGATATGGCACCACATGAAGGACTTTAAGGGATGGGGTTCAAATCCCATCAAGTACAAAATTATGACTATTTTTTTGTGTTCTTTCCCTAAGTGTCAGCCAAGGTAGTATTTTAGGCAAGATGGACTTTTTATTTTTGGCAAGATGGCTAAGGAAAATAGGAAAGGATGAAGATGAGGAAAGAAATCAAGAGAAAGGGGAAAGTAAGGGGAACATGTGGCCTTTTTCAAGGGGAGTGTTATGGAAAGTGTGGTTGGCCAATTTTTTGACCATTATGGTCATGAATGTGGACGGTTTTGGGTGTAGAGGGAGGTAGCCGAATTTTCTTTGGCAATTGGTAAAAGTTTTGGTGTTGTTTTGGCCAAAAACTCCTATTTGCAACTTTTGTGTCATTTTTCTTTTCTCTCCAAATTTCCTTCTCCTTCTTGCCGAATCTTCAAGCTTTGAGTGTGCATATTCTCTCTTTTTTTTTTCTTCTTCTTTAATCAACATCACTTTGTGATCACATATTCTTGTTCGATTTTCTCTATAGCCGAACCCATTACCATCCTATTTCCTCATCATTCCGTTCCCTATCGTGTGGGAAAACCTCTTCTTAATCGAATCGGTCTGAGTTACATTCTTTCCTATGATTTGGCCATCGTTGGGCTTAGGACTTTCAACAAGGTAAAGGAGCACAAGTGATTTGTATTAACCAAATCATTATCTTCGACTCGTCAAGCAAGTGGGGTGAGAACGTTGTTATGAGATTTGTTTTGGCCAAAGGTGGGATAATTGCTAACAACTCTTTCGCTCACCAAATATTGTTAGGACGGGATTTCAGTAGTCAAAGGATAGGACCGATTCTTGGTGCACTGAGGGAGATCACATTCGTGGTAAGTGGAGTTAGCCTAATAAAGTGTTTCTAGTTATGATTATCAAAGTTGAGACTAACCTTCTATCAACTATCATTATAGGTGTTGAAATCGGTAGAAAGCACAACTCGTAATCAAGGTGTGTAATACCGTACTTTCCGAATACATGTTTGAAATGGTGTGTAATCTCACACTTCTCTGAAAGTTTGCATGAAATATTCTGTGATTCAGTCGAAATACCGAAGAAAACCGAAAACCGGCATCCGTGATCACTTGGGCGCGTATGTCCGTAGTGGTAACCATAGTTTGCAATGAAACAGCTTTTTGGTCAAGAATGAGTGATGTGATTTTGAAAAATCATGGAAAATAGGAGAAAAGGGATTAATAGGTGAATAAGATATCAAATTAAATCTTACTGTGTCTATTTTTATATGGAAGAAGAGGAGAAGGAAAAGGAATTTTAAAGCCTGTGATATTTTAGTTTTAGTGAGACTGGTTCTGAATGACTTCGTGGTTCCCTGATCTATCTTGGAAAAATCGTATAAAATTGTAAAAAGTGAATTATGAGTTATATTTTATATGTATAGATTCCTTAGTGAGCCTATTTTCAATAGAAACAATTGGTAGTAGTATATGAAAACCGTACAATGAGATATTTGAAATTAAGGTAAGAGAGGTCAGAATCATTGGACAGTGAAACAAGGGAAACTTTAAGGAATAAAATGTACTAATTGGTTAAGCTAAAAATTCTGGAAAATTTTTAGTAAGAAGATATATGAGTCTAGTTTCAAGGAAAATTTACAGATTTAAATTTCGAGTTTCCTAACCCGAGTTATAGTCAATTTAGTCAGTATGACGCAGATGGACAGTTTCAGTTTTTATGCCCCAAATTAGTAGTTAAGTCTGGGTTGCGAAATTACCATAATACCCTTAGAGGGTAAATTACCGAAATACCCCTGGATTGCGAGATTACCAAATTACCCTTAGTGGGTAAGATTACCGAATTACGAAAATGCCCCTATGGGCCAAATTACGGAAATGTCTCTAAAGGGCCGATTTGTTATACTGCCTTAACGGGCCGATTTGTTATATTGCCTTAATGGGCCGAATTGTTATATTGCCTTAATGGGCTGATTTGTTATATTGCCTTAACGGGCCGATTTGATATATTGCCTTAACGGGCTGATTTGATATATAGCCATAATGGGCTAATTTGATATATTGCCTTAATGGGCCGATCTGATATATTGCTAAATGGGCCAATTTGATATATGGTTTAATGGGCCGATTTGTTATAATGCCCTAATGGGCCGATTTTGCAAAGTGTTAATGGGCCAATTTGTTTGTAATAAATCTCTGAGTTATTAATTATCGTGGTTATATTGTAAATAACATGATTTATGATGTATGTTGCATTTACATAAGTTGCATGGGATTGGGATATTGATGATCGGGGAAGTGAAATTTGGTGGCTCTGCCACATAATCTGGTGACTCTGTCACATTTTTTCTGGTGGCTAAGTCACGTATATTCTGATATTCTGGTGGCATGACCACAATTCAAATTTGATATAAATGGCTAAATGCCTACGATTGGTGTGTTGGCGGGGTGGGTTGACAAAAGATCCCCACAGGTGTGATGGATGGTACAGGTGGTGTGTAGCGGATGGATTATTAGGTTGGTTTGGGATTGCATTACATTCATACATTTGCTTCATTTTAAGTTTGTTTTGTACAAGGGATTAGGCCCAAGATATTGTTATGTGGGTTCAGGCCAGTGGATGACGGTAAGGGGATTTCACACTGAGTTCTAGTAACTCACCCCTCCTTTTTAATCTCTGTAGGTAATGCTCAGTGATGTGGACTTGGGCCATGGATGACTCGGTGGAAGCCATAATTCAGAAATGGTGTTAATGAAATTTTAAATTTCTATTTCCGTTTATTTTATTATTTTGCTATTTTGGTTTAAGTTGTAATAAGGCCTCTGGAGTGTTTTATTATTTGCTTTATGGTTGATATACTTATTATTTTGCTTAAATTGTTTAAAACGAGAATTTTTCTAAAAACTTATAAAGATTTTCCAAAATTGATTAACAAAAGGATTTCATAACAAACTTTTACAAATAATTTTAACTCGGATTTTCTTTCAAATTATCAACGACATTTTCAAAAGTCACGGTTTTAAAAGATTACTAGTTCGATTATCGATTTATCAAACAACCTCTCAAAAATACTTGTATTTTATCTACGTTTCCGCAACAATTTCAAAATACTTCTGCAGCTCTATTTCTAAACATCACATTTTTGTAAATTGTTTATTTCAAATATGCTTTCGCCACCAAAAAGGTTTTTAAAGATAATTACGTTTTCAAGTAGTTAACAATTGCTTTGGGTTTTAACAAAGAGGCTGTATTTCTCAAGCAAGTTTTTAAATAATCGCAAAGATGGTTTTTACTTCCATGTGACACACCAGATTCGGGCCTAACTTTTAGGCCGGGTTTGGGGTGTTACACCCCACATGCTCGTGTGTCAGCCCGTTTAACTCTTGACTTGCATACAAAAAACCATCAGGTGACATACGACCAAGTCACATGCCTGTGCCTCAGGCCGTGTGAGTCCAAATTTTACCTATTTCTTGCCCAATCCAATTCCTTATGGCATAGGTACCTACACATTTTCAAACACACATATGGTAAGTGCAATTCAACTTCAACATTCATAAACATAATCATATACCCATTCCCAATTTGTAACCACAACACAATTATCTCTTTAAACATGCATCCATTGCATTACAAGCATTAAGGTGACCTATAGCATACCATTTCATACTATGGTCTTTCAAACATATCTAAGTAACAAGTTGGAAATCACAAGTTGATCAAGTGCACAACATGTCACAACATTTTACTCAAAAGCTAGGCCTTTGACATAACAATACATATGGTCCTAGTACATGCTATATATCAAAACCGAGAAATTTAGTCTACCAAGGTTCCAGGATAGTGTGATTCCTAGCGTTGACCCGATCCTCTTAGGCTTCAAAATGTGATCTACAAAATGAACAAATTTAAAGGTAAGCTTAAATGCAGCTTAGTAAGTTCGTTTATAAATTCATAACCTTTCCAATCCAACTAGATTCAAATAACTTAAGCATAGAGATTTCCAATATACGCAATTTATAACAGTAATCACAACCAATTCAGTAGTTCGGTATACTCAGTGAGCATCGCTCGATTGAACTTTTCATCAGTATAACCGTAGATTTCTACTCATTTGAGCTTCACTCAGTATAACAGTAGAATTTGATCAATTTAAACATCAGTCAATAAAATAGTAAGATTTACTCAGTTAAGCTCCATTCAGTATAACGGTATGATTTGCTCGATTGAACTTCATTCAATATCACAGTAAGATTTGGCTCAATAGAGTGTACTTCCAGTATATGAAACAACGTTCATTAACAACATGCTAACAAGAATGTAAGCATTTAAGGGTATAATTAAGCATATGAACTTACCAGACTATTTTGTAGAAGATTCCAAAGTACAGGGACTACTCCGTAATTTTTTTTCTTTTCCACGATTATCAGCACGTTCTTGATCTACAAATAATAATTTCATTCCATTGATTAGAATAACACATAATTTGATCCATTTCATGCAATTGAGTCCTTTTTGGTAAATTTACATTTTTACCCTCAATCTTTTATTTTATTCAATTTAATCCCTAGGCCCTAATCATGCAAATTATCCATTTTTCCTTAACACCCATGTTAGCCAGTTGTACTCTACCTTCATATTAGCTCCTATTTGCCATAATTTCACCTCAAGTACAAGCACTTTATCATTTGAATCAATTTAGTCCCTAAACATCAAAATCACTAAAAGTCACTTTACAAAATAGTCCACCCAAATAATAAGCTTTCATTTTTTCGTCATAAACTTCAAAGAATAACTCAACTCATCAATGGAAACATTTATAACATTTAACAATTTCGCAAATTGATCCTCGGGTTAGCTAGATCAAGCTAATACAAACTCAAAAACATAAAAATTACTAAAAACGGGCTAGAATTCACTTACAAATTGAAGCTTCAAAGCTTGGAAGCTAAAATCCTAAAAGTCTCACCCTTGCCGTGAAGAAGATGAGATAACTCATCTAATTTCATCTTTTTAATTTTCTAAATTTTGTTTTATATAGTTAGGTTTTTTTGTAATTTTTACAACTTTCATAATTAATTTCTTAATTAACCATGCTTAAGCCTAATTAACTCATTTTTACTTAAGCCAATCATCATTCCAATCCACTAACTAATTTTCATGGTTTAATTATCCTTTTAACCCCTTTAATTTAACTTCTCAACCTTTGTAGTTTTTACAATTCAATCATTTTTACTTATTAAACTATCCAAACAATTAAATTTTTTAACCAAAATTTAATATGACTCTAGAGACCTCATAATTATACTAATTAAATAATATTCACGAAGTATTTCATCGGAATTATGGTCTCGAAACCATTGTTTCTGACACCACTGAAAATCGGGTTGTTACAGACGTAAGAGCTAGAAAGATTACCAGATTGCTAAGTTCTCAAATGTTTATGCTAACACCTTAGATGATTCCTTTCATGCAACCCGTTTCTTAGTTTTCCTTTCTTACAGAATGAACCAGAGAAGGAAAAAAATAGAAGAACGATAGAAAAATGAATATCAACGTGAAGAACCCTTCCTATATATAGTCTTTCCACCACCGTTTCCCTTAATCCCAACACAATCATCCTTATTAATATCATTAATCATAATGTTTCCCACTAATAGAGACTCTTAGTTCTAATTTGACAAAACTAATTTTATAATCTAACTATTTACCCAACCAGCCCGTAAAGTTCACACATTTACACTAGAACCCGCTTAAACAGAAAATTTTCTAATTAAGTACTCATAATTTCAATTATGCCAAACCTTTGATATTTTCGGGTGTGACAATTTGGTTTAACTAAAGTTAATCAAGTCTAATTTAACTAATCTAAATGCTAATTAACTTTTAATGGTTTCTCACATCATCGTCCACTAACGCCCATATAAAAATGATTTAATTACCATTTTAAACCTTTGGTTAGTTGCTATTTAAGTCCTCAAGTCTTTGATTAATTAAAATTATATAGTGACTGGACTTTTACAATTTAGTCCCTAGGTATTAATTAATTATTAATTTAACAAAAAAATACTTGATCAATCTTCAATATATTTTTATATTAACCCCGTAAATATTTATATTTAATATTTACAGGCTTGTTTACGAAAATGAGATTTTGAAACCGCATTTTCTAGTACCATTAAAAATCGGGTCGTTACATCAAGTCTACGAATCATACATACAATTATCACTATAAGAAATGTCTCGACTATTATATATAATCCAAAAAACATTCTCATGGTGGGTTTGTCTAGTATAATCCAATAATAAAATTTTTGTTTGGCCCTCAAATTTAAAATTCAAATTTGACCCTCTAAAATTAAAAATTTTATAACTTAATCCCTTAATAGTTGTAAAAGATTACATCAATACAGTAATAAAAATGCATTTAAAAATATAATTAAAATAGGCCTAAAAATATATTTTAAGATTCACCTCCATCGATGTTGCCACCACCGAATAGACATTTGGAGGCCATTGAACCACCAAATCATTTTTTGAAGAGAAAGAAAAAGAGGGTGAAAAAAAAAGGAAAGGGAAAGGAGGACGATAACATGAGCATAAGAGGGGTAAAACCATTTATTTTGGATCAACATACAAAACTATTTTTCGAGTGTGGCATGTCAACTAATTTTTAATAAAACTTTGAATGGAGTTTAGATATTTTTAGTTGAATTATCTCTTAATTTCTCAACGCATATAAATAGTTGAAGGATTTGGGTCAGCTTTTAAATGACCCGTTGTTTTTTTTTTTTTTTTTTTTTGCCAAATTAAACGCACCGTTTAGGAACATCTCTTCCCCTGAAAATGGAAAAACCCCAGAAATCTATCAACTAAACCCTAATTTTTGCAAAAAGGCAAACCTCCTTTCCTTATTCCCCAAAAATGAAAAAAATGCTCGCTTCTAGATTCGCAACCAGCATTTCCAAGAGAAATCTCAGCTCCTCCTCCTTCTCCGGCTACAGTTATCCTGATCGTCGCTTAATTTTAACGCCTCACCGTTCGATCTTCACCACGTCACCTGTCCAGTTCTCATGGATGGACTCGATCAAAGGTGTATTCACCGGCAAGAAGACTTCTCCAGATGATCCAAACATCAGCGCCGAATTCTTCACTCTCCTCCGTGAGTCATCGCCTCAGCCTTCTGTTGTCTGAATGTTTAATACTATTAGTCCTCTCTGTCCTAGCCCTGTTGCTTTAGCTTGGAGTTTTGGACATCTGTTCAAAAAATCAAAATTATTTTTTTATAAATCAATGTTTGTTAAATCAGGATTCGCCGATGAATTGAAGAATGCTAGAAAATTGGGGAAATTTAAGCAATACGTAGTTGGTAGAAGCAGCGACGCCACATTTGCGGATGTTTTCGAGAAGCAAGAAGCCATTATTAGATACCTTGGAGGTTGTGATCCGACCGGAATGGTTAGTTTCTATATTATTTCATGGATTTTCTCCATTAGTTCTATAAGGATAAATTTATTTATTTAGCGAGTTTGATGGTTGCTGCTTTTGTTTATGTTTATAGTTGAAGAAGCCTGTGGGTGAATGTTCTGATAGTGAATTTAGGGTTTAGGGGTTTTTTTATATAATTTTTATAGAATCTTCAACCAAGTCAAAAGAAAGAAGCTGCGAAGCAATGTGATTGCACCTTGTTGGATGTCGAGAATGCGCTTGCAAAGTTCACTTGGGCAAAAGAAGCACATCAGAAGATGGCTCAACTGAAAGAGGAAGGGAAACCGATGCCGAAGAGTTTTGCTGAGGTAGTTTCTCCACCGGTTTCTTTTGGTTAATTTTCAACTGAATATGTTAAATGATTAAAACGATCTCAAGTAAGCTAGTGTCTTCATTTTTTGGTGCTCAAAATACGGATTGAACTTTTATTTCCAAAATTAATATATCTTTATTTCTCTTGCTGCCCAGCAGATAAGGTTTTGAAATGAACTATTTGAAAGAGATAAGGGATATATTTGTCGGGGAGGGCAAAGGAGTTGCTTTTGCTCTTTAGTTTTTCTTGGATTCTTGAGCATTAGTCTTTTAGTTCGATGTTGGGAGACTGGGATTTCCATCTTCATCGATTTTCAATAGTTTAAATTTGCATTTGAGTTCACGGGAAAGTTTCTTCTGTGGACTGCGGTTAAAATATCAGTAATGAGCCCTTTATCTTTCTCTAAGAAAAACATTATTCGTTTTGCAGGTGCAAAAGCTAATGGGTTTCACACCATTGGATCATGCCAGGTCTAACATGGCAAAGAGTGGGCAAATTAGCAGAAATGCGCTTTGTCCGTGTGGTTCGAAGAAGAGATACAAAAGGTACTTTTGCCACAAACAAGTTGTTAAAATCCGAATTATAAGATTTGTGTAGAGCTTGCCACATATAGCTGGTTTTAAATCCTCTAACTCATCATTTACGGTTAAGTACCTGTGTCCGACATTTGTATCCAATGCACAATCATACATGGTATTTCAAATTATATCATTTTATCCTCCATTGGCACTAGAGTAAAAGTTTCTCTCAGATACTCATATTTCGAATATTTTAGCTACACTCATCTTTTGTGACTCGATATTTTGGATATTTTACCTACACTTATCTTTTGTGAACGTTTAAACTTAATTGTGTAAGATTAGTGTATAACCGATATCATCCAGAACATCCAGAATACTTGTACAATTCTCTCATGTTCATTTAAACTCTTTTAACTTATTTTGTTTCCAATGCTTTTGTTATGAGAAGGTGCTGCGGCAAGGATCAATAGATTCGAAGATGAAGATAGACAACCGTATGGCTTACATAAATCCTTAAACCGGTCGAAAGAATCCGGATGCAGTTGCAGGTGACTTTCTTTCATGACTCTCCTGGTTCATGTTTCTCAATTGGACAGCTTTGTTTCAATCGGGCATTTTTTATTAGGGATAAGAGTAATGTTTATGTACTTTTTTACTTTTTGAGTTTTGAATAATGACGATTCATGTTATATTTTGTTAGTTTGGTGGAATTGGTTAAGCTTTTTATTGGAACAAATTTAGAACCAGAATGGGATGGTTTTGTTTATAACCGGATAACAAGTTGAATTTTATGGTTTTCTCTAACCTTCACAAATCACATGCATGTATTTTGTCGCATCTAATGATTCGTAAATCTTGAGATATTTGTTAGATTGGTGTAGTGTTTATGTTGACCTTCTGTAGTTTGCGTTTACTCATTGATCTGACCTCCTCAGACTTCACCGGACTCTACTTTCTATTACAATTTTCAGAACCAAAATATGAATGAACTTATAACAATATTGCAGAAAAATGGAACTAATCAACCAAATTGTATAATATCTACTTAATTGTATGTATTAAAATATATTTTATTTATTTGTTAAATTTTAAAAATATTATAATTGAAAAAGTAAAATAATATAATATGAATTCTTATTTTTCAAATTTTGGTAGTTTTTATTTTGGAAGTATGGTATTTGATTTAAAATAAAGGGTTTAGAAAGTGTTTTCTTTTATATATATATATATATATATATATATTAAAATCTGATTATAACTTAATTTAAAATCAAATTATAAAAGTTATTTTTTTAACAATTTCATTACAAGATCTAATTATATATATTCTTTTTGACATAGTGCATAGAACTATTCATAAATTTTTTTCAACCCATAAATAAGAGGATAATGTGTTTTAATACATTTGAACTCATGTCTTCTTGCATGAAAAACAATACTCATGCCCTCAATTTATTTTCTTATAATTCATAATACAATTGAATATTAAATGGCCATAAAACGCTTAATTGATTATGGATTACCAAAACATTTCATTGGTCACATTTAGTATATTAAAGCTCATTTTAGACCAGATAGTACGTTGTTATTTTATATATCATATAATCTACTGCTGTATTGACAAGTGCAATATTAGGGCTGTGTAATAATAATTTAATCAGATTTAAAACATTTAGCGAATATTGATTACCATAAAACGCGCATTAAGCATATAATGAGTATTTTCTTCTTTAATGCATTTAGATCTTCCGGCATTTTTCATGAAGCTCAATTTTAATATAGCATCGACATCATCACTTGAATCCCAATTATTAGCTTCTTCAAAGAGTTTGACGTAATTTTTGGTAGAGATCGATTTCATGATCATCTCAAACATAGCAGTTAAGTTTATGAAATTAAATGAAAACGGAAATGTTTTAGTAATGATATAACATAATTTTTATTTTAAATTATGCGATAATATGGATTGTAAAACCTAATACGAAGGATACCTTAATTTTTGTACTTAATATATAAATTCAAATAGTATTTCATTTTAAAAAATAAAGTAAATAATTAAAACAGAATTTCATATTTTAAATTAAATTAGTTTTTTTTTTTTTTTGGAAATAAAAACCATACATGTTTATGTCAATAAATGAATGCTCACTTGTTTTTTCTTTCTTCTAAGAATTTTTTGTTGAACTTTCTGGATTGAAACTCCTTAAAATTGATAAGAACACAAAATATTAGACATTTCAAATTTTATCTGAACTGAACATAAAATGTTATAAGTTTGAGAACCTAACCTCTTTGTTCTATGATGCGGATTTTCCAGCCATTGGCAATTTATAAAATAAAGCACATTTTGAGAAAATTTCTTTAAGAAAATGTGCTTCAATTTTTTGAAATAATATTAAAAAATGCAAGAGAAAGAATTATTATTAAATATATTTCTATATTCTCATTGATATAAAAAAGAGAAATAATTGAAAGATAAATGAAATAGAACGATCAGGAAAATTGTGTAAAAGAAAAATATACAGCTAATAGAGAAGTTAGCTTGTTTTATTTGAATCCCAACAAGCTTCCATACCTGATAAGCAAACAATAATGTAATTTAGTATAATGAAGAATAAAGTAATATATTTAAAAGTAAACATAAGACAATGGAAGAGGTAAATTGTTGACATTACTCACCTAATTATAGAAAAAACTGGATATCATATATGAAAAACCTAAAGAAAAATAAATCTTTGCACTGTCATTTATCCCCGTAAGGGATTTAGGGGTTTGTGGGTATAAGTGATGTAATTTTGCTTTTGAGATTGCGCAATTATAGCAGTCAATTTTCGGTGCTGATATATGTTTTAAGTAATTAGGTGAATGCACTGATTTTTCCAAAACGTCAGTGTTGATATTGTTTTTATGGAAAAATAATGTTTTGAAGTTAAATATTTATGTAAACGTTGAAAATTTATGTAAGGTGTTAATATATTAATAGCTTAATTTATGTATTTTGGTAAATAATATTTAAAAAAATGATATTGTTTTTATGATTTTTTTTTTTAAGGAATAGAGCAATTATTGTGAGAAACATTAATTTGTATATAAAAGACATGGGAGGGTTTTTTTAAAAAGAAATATATTATAATGGATTTATTTAATAGGATTTAAATTAAAAAGATTAAATATTAATTGTCATGTGTAGATAAATAAATTTTCACTCGGTAATATAACAACTATGCTTTATCAACATGGTTACTTTATTTTGTTAGAAGCTTGCTATATATATATATATTTAAAAAGAAAAACATTGGTTAAAAAGTTTCAATTGATCAAACTTCAATATACAAATTAGCTAAATCAAGTGTTCCAGTGATGACTGGAGAATCGTTGACTTTCGACGGCGGTATTGGACGAGCAACAAAGAAGATCCGTAAGAGGCTAAATGAACCCCCCCATTCCTGATGACCCCTTAGCAGATGAGACGGGAATGACAGTGATCTTGGATGATAGTCCCACTGCGTCGTAGAAAGACAAGCTACTGGGCAACTTAGGCAGTAATGTGAAATCATAAAAGGAGGAAGACTTTAACTTAATGGAGGGAGACGCTGCTAAGGAAGTGGTTGATGGTATACCTTCAATTGCCCTCTCTAAGCGTGTCCATAATTTTATTGCTCAACGGATGGCCAGGACTGTAGTGGTGAAACTAATTGGTTGAAAGATCTCATACCTTGTCATGTCAAGCAAGCTTCAGACAAAATGGAAAACAAAGCAACCATTACAGATTCTAGACTTGGAAAATGATTATTTTTCAGTTAGATTTCAAGATGACAATAAGTATCTCACTGCGATATTGGGAGGACTGTGGACAATCTTTGGTCATTACCTTATGGTAAGGCCATGGACTCCTGGTTTTTCAACGGATCAAGCACAACCAAGCAATCTAATGGTTTGGATTCGTTTACCTAGACTACCAGAAGGGATGTATACTACGAGTTTATTGAAATTTATTGGTAGTACGATAGGGTCGGTTGCCAAAATTGATCGTAACACTGATAATAGAGCCAAAGGACAGTTCGCTCGTCTCACGGTCTTCGTTGACTTAGGGCAGCCTCTTGTGTCAGATAAAGATCGATAGGACTCAACAGCTGGAGTACGAGTCACTACCAATGGTATTTTTTGAATGTGGAAGGTATTGCCATAATCGAGAGATTTGTCCTTACAAGACAAGTCAGGGGACGGTTCCGATTACAGAGAGTGACCAGCCACAAATGAGGGTGTTTGGGGTTCAGAAAAATGTTGAAGAGGATAGACACATACCTTGGATGTTAGTGGAACGGAAAGAAAGAAGGGGACCTAGACCAGTGGCGGCGAAGTCAGTCGGAGTCACGGCGGCTGGAGAGACTAGTTGTTTTGGAATCTTCGGTGGAAATCTTGGCGATGCTACAAGGATTAATACTCAAGAATTGAATGCTGATGATGTGAGTCAGACAGTTACGACGCAAATCGGGGGAGTGAGTGGTACAACGACAGGAGGGTGTTTTGGCTAAAACCAGGAATAAAGTTAAAAATATGGTAAATTACACAAACAGTAACTCAACTTGGGTAACTGACAAAACAGTCGCTCAAGTTTCAATTCAATCGCTCAACTTTTGAAAAATAACAAAACAATCACCACTAACCATTTTAAATTACAAACGTAACAGAGCTACCATTTTTCATTACAGACTTAACGAAGCTGCCATTTTCCATCCCCCTATCACTACTCTCTCATCCCTCTCCCTCTTCCATCCAATAACATCTCAAGAGTCTGCAAGTGATACTCATCAGGGAACACCTGAACTGCACAATCCATCAAATAAATATTGG
Source organism: Gossypium sturtianum (assembly GCA_025698515.1). Taxonomy (NCBI): domain Eukaryota; kingdom Viridiplantae; phylum Streptophyta; class Magnoliopsida; order Malvales; family Malvaceae; genus Gossypium; species Gossypium sturtianum. The sequence continues at coordinate 59,064,546 of CM046955.1, forward strand.
GCAAGATCATCTTTGCAATTGATAACTTGTAAAAGAACCAGATAAAATCCTTTAATGCTACAGACCTCTTAATTTTATATTAAAGAGAGAAAAAAACAGAGGAAAGAGAAGTAAAATTACCTGCTCTAAGACTCTTGGAAGAACTGTTTCTTTGTAAATCTCAAGGTCTACCCCTTCTATCTAATGAGAAAGTTCAATACAGAAGCATGAATTCCCCTCGAATATGCACCAAGTACACTGATGCAGAGTTTAGCCAATTGAAAATTTTAGATTATTGATATTACAAGTTCTTGAAGTGCGCTCCTTTCTTTTTCCCGCTTCTCTCTAACTCTACCAAGTCTTTACAGAACAAAAATTGGAATTGAAGTCTTCAACTCAAGATGACCAAAGAGTATGAATGAATCACAAGCACCATGACACCTGCATGGCCAAAATTTATGCTCTCATGATATATTTTCACTTCTAGGCATTCATGTACTTTGGTGCATTGTATATTTGAATAAAAGCTTGATAACAGACATTCAACAAACCTCAAGCTGCATTTGCACCCAAAGTTTATTCATCTCGGTGAAATTTTCCAGTATAAATTCCATAGCATCCATCATAGTGTCAGCTTTCATTAATGGGGGAGAGGGAAAGGGATGGAGGGAGAGGGTTAGCAAAGGGACGGTAGGGGAGAGGGAAAGAGAATCAAGGGATGGGAGAGCAGTAATAGGGGATGGAAAATGGCAGCTCCGTTAAGTTTATAATGGAAAATGGTAGCTCCGTTACCTCTGTAGCGAAAAATGGTTCGTGTGAAGGTTTTGTTATTTTTTGAAAGTTGAGTGATTGAAATGAAATTTGAATGACTATTTTATCAGCTACTCTAAAGTTAAGTGACTGTTGGTGTAATTTAACCTTAAAAATAAACCAAATAAAAAAGGGAAAAGGCTAATGCTGGGAAGTGGACAGAAACTAAGCTGAAAGGTTCTTAAACCGTCCAACACACATGGCAGGGTTTCCTATGGGCTGGCGCAGAATCTGTTTGACAATGGATCCAAAATGGGTTCAATCATGCTTGGGAAAAAATTGGGCCAAGTCTAGTTCCAGGCGATTGGCCCAGCGTTGAATAGGAAAAATCATTTGGCTATGAAATTTCCTTCTAGTAAAGACAAATCACCGACTAGAAAAGAGAGGCCAAGACGTTCGTGTTCCCAATCTGGAAAAAATAATGGAAGAAAATTCTGGTCAACAACCGAATGGAAAGGTTGGAGGAGAAGCGGGTGAGAACACTGGCCAGGAACCTTATCCTTTGGTAGCAAATGATGAACCAACGTTGTCGATTGCGATGGTGATAGGAGAAATACTCCATCGTCTGCAGCGCGACACTGGAGAGAGTTGAAAAATGATGGACGAGGTAGTTGAGGTTGATGGTTGTAGTGACGAATCGTTAGAGGACGCTGGTACAGCTTGAACCAGTGGTAAGGTGTTTTCTTAGTTTTTTTTTCCCTACGATTTATGGAGATAGATTTCCATTTTCTATTTTGGAATTGTCAGGGATGTGGGCATCCTCGTTTCCATAATTTTTTGAAAGAATATAGAAGAGAATTCAACTAAATTTTGTTGCCTTTTTTAGACCAAAATCAGTGGTCTTAGGGCTAGATCAGTGATTGTAAAGTTGGATTTGATTTTTTGTTTAGAGTCAAGGTAGTGGGGTTTGCAGATGGTATCTGGTTATTTTGGAATGAGGATGTCAGTGTAGAGATTTTGAAAATCCACCCGCAATTTATTCATTTGCAAATTTTTTACCAAAGAAGTCGAAATCCCTTTCTTTGCACGGCAGTGTATGCGAGTCCTTAGCGAGGATTACGGAAGCAGTTATGGGAGTAGCTTGATTAGTTAGCATCTGAAATTAGAGTCATGGTTGATGGCAGGTGATTTTAATGTTATTATGAAAAGTGATGAACGTCAGGGCGGAGTAGTTTCTAGTCAGCCAGGATGTGCTCATTTTAGATCTTTTTTCTTCCAACACGGGCTTCATAATTTAAGTTTGCTGGGGCTGATGTTCACATGGAATAGAGGGTAGTTGTTTTAGAGACTTGATCGTTCAATTTGCAATGAAGAATGGCAGAATTTTGCGCCAAACACCATTGTGCGACATCCTTTTAAATTGAAATCTGATCACCGACCCTTATTGGTCTTAACTAATCTGGGAAGGCTAGTGGATGGTAGGTACCATTTTGTTTGTAGATGGGCTTACCTGTTCTAGCTATTCTTTACTCTTACGCCACCAGTCGAGCTAAAGGACCAGTTCATCATTTTCGTGTTCCAGATTTTCAGTGGTCTTTTCTTCCTTTTCATTCTCTTTTCCCATTTCTACCCCATCCAACTAAACTTCATTCAACACTTCCCTCTCTGGATTATCGATTATGACCTCTTATGATGTGATTTCTACTTGCTCCGTAGTTTCTAGCTTTCAACTCATACCCCATGTATGCTCGTTGCTACTTACCTTTTCTAGCATTATAACTATTTCATGGCTCGTGTTTGACCAAATACTCCATCCGAATATAATATCAATCTGTCGTTTATTTTGCCCATCCAACCCATCATAGAAATGTTGCAATTGCATTGTGAGGTCAATACCTCCTCCCAATACCGTCCGAGTAATCACCTTAAATCTTTCCCATGCCTGTCCCAGTGTTTCAGTAGCACCTTGCTTGAATCCAAATAGCTCCTTGTATGTGCTAATTATCGTAGTCATAGGTTCAACTCGACTTAGGAATAATTGTACGAATTCGGCCTAAGTAGTAATGGTGTCAGGAGGTAGAGCATCTAGCCATGCTTCTGCCTGTCCTTCTAGGGTGAATGGAATAAGTAACAGTTTAATAACTTTTGATAGAACATCTGTGTACACAATTGTGTTGCCTAAGTGTTCAAACTGATGTAGAAATACTATTGGATCTCCTTCCACATAACTGCTAAACCTGAGATTCGAAGATATCCATATTAGTAATGTCGGGTTAAGCTCAAATTGGGGATTCCTAATAACATGTCAGACAATGCTAGGTCTTAACCAATTCATCTCAAAGGGAACTGCCCCTAACACTTGCATCATCCTACTAATTTTGTTAGAGTCGTGTGACCCGAATCCTTGTTAAAGAAATAAAATGTAGTGGCAAACAAGGGAATTTGTGTAGGGCCATGTTGCACAAGTAGAATTCGTATAGAACTACACTTCTTCTATTTGACATTGATTAGAATAAGATTTTTCAAACTTTAAATAGATGTAGTCGAAACTCCTTTTGTATAATTCAATTTTCAACATCAGTGAATTTTTTCTCCTCTACCTGTGATTTTTTCCCGAAAGGGTTTTCATGTAAAATCTGTGTGTTTTTAATTTTTCTTATTTTGCGATCATTCTATTGCCATTATTGACGTTATTTTTAACAAATTTCAAATAACTAAAAAAACCAATTAATCAGAATAGTAATGTTGTAAGTGAATGGAAAATAATATTTCACAGTTAATTCTATAAACTTTCATGCCAGCCGACTTGTCGAGAATATCCATGCCTCTGCTCATACGATGAAATTCACAAAGAAAATAAATAAGTTAGTAAATTATATTAATAAAATAAAAAAAAAGAAATACAAATCATATCTATAATTTAAATTTTTCCTAACTATCCTATTAAGCGCAAAAATTAAAATTAACTCAGTGGCATTGCTTCCCTAGCAACAGCACCAACAACTTGATTGTCTTCTGACGTACCAATGTCAAAAGTGAGAATACTACAACTAAATATATGGATTAAGGCAGTGTCCACAAGTATACGGGTCAGGTTGTAATATAATTTTTTACAACGAAATATTAAGGTACTCCGAGGATCGTACTTAAGGGAGGAGAGACTAAACTAAGATTAACTTTTGCACTAATGGGTCTAGTTAGTACTTTATAGAAATCATATTACGAATGATCCTAAGGTGATGAGCAAAACTAGTTTAAAATAATAAAAACAATTGTGAAGACACATTGCAGATTTTATCAGATTTAACACAGAGGTTAATTGATCCCATATCCACTCGTTAATCTCCCTTACTGGATTAGTTCCCCATGGATTTAAAACATGTAATGTAATTAACAGAAAAGATAAACATTATGAATAAATCAAGAACAGAGGTAAGAAAAATCCTGATATAATAATAAAGGCGCGAACGGTAATCCGTTGAAGAGTTGATTGATTTACAATCTGATTTTCGCAAAGAACGAAATAGAAGACTAAAAGAAAAACTACATCTAAAAGAAAATCTAAATTACAACTGAAAGTGAAATTAAACTCAGTAAAAAGCTATCCTCAAAAGTGTTAAGAACAATTCTATTTATAGGCCTAGGGTCGGCCGCTAATCCTTGACCTAATTCGGCTGACGATTTTGCGTTAAAGTTCATTGTGCAGACGAAAACACCCTTGGCCCATTAAGTGACCTTGTCATGTCGGTGTCGTGAGACTGAAGGCAATTTACTAGCTAGGGCATGCTTTTAGGGTTGTGCCGCGACACGCTATGGTTGTGTTACGACATGGAAGGCAGACTGCTCCTTTTGGTACTTTGTTCACTGTGTTGCGACATCCAAGAGCAGTCCACTGTCTTTGTGCCTCGAAATGGTGTCCTGCACACTCATCGAACATATTAGTCTAAATTTAGGCCTATTTTGGCCCTCAAGGTCATATAAATTACTCAAATTGCTCATTTTATTGCCTAAGTGCTAAAAGTAAAAACTAAATGAAAATATAACTAAATTGCTTTCCTACGAGCTTATTAAGTACAAAAAATAGTTTAGTCTACTATAACGAATTGCGATAGACTAACCACCATGGGAAGCCGCAAAGAGCAGTCATAGATAACCCCTTGCAGTCCACTTTTTTTCTCTTCTTATTATGCAATGGCCTTGGATACCCCCTTGGCTAATCTTATTCCTTTTCTCTTTATCGTTAATTGTTGCTTTCTGTGTTAAAAGGCATGTTTGCATCTTATCTTTATGTTTTCAATTTAATAAAGCATGACTTAATTTTGTTTATTTAGAATAAGTATGAATCATGATTTTAGTTTATTGGTTTTAGTATTATGAATATTCTGTGCAAATGATTGTTTCATTCATTTAGGTTTAATTCATGTTAATACTTATTAAGTGTAAGGCCAACATTTTTAGGTTAATGAATTAGTTATTTAATATGAGAAGAGGTAATAGTTAATAGAAAAATGACCTAAATGGTGCATAGCATGTCGATATCGAAAGATGATTATTGTATGCATAAATTGTATAAAAAGCTCGAAAGGGTGATTTCTAGGTTAGTTTTGACATAAACATATGGACTTCGATAGAAGCCCATGCTTAATATAAAATTAGGTTTAATGATTTTTCATATTGCCACGATCTTTTCGTAATATTCTTGTTATAATTTCCAATAAAATCTTGCTGAGTTAAATACATATTATGTTCTATTCATATTATGTTTATTAAACCGTGTGTTTGATCTTTTGGTTGCTATTATTCTTTTGCAATATGTGTTGTTTTATTTTGTGGGCATTTGAAATCTGATTAAACTCATAACATAATATTCAACTTCCAACATCATTATTCTTTCACTTGCTTTCTTCCAAATTATTTTATAGTTGACTTTGCAAATAATCTACACATTCAGTACCTGTGTAACATCCCGTTTTTCAGTGGTACCGAAAAGGATGGTTTCGAAATCCTGATTTCCAAATATTGAGTTAGTAAATATTATAAATTATTTTATAATATTTATGAGTTTATTATAGAGTTAAATTAAGTTTTCGTCTAGTAATTTTAATGATGGAATAGTTAATTAAAGAAAAAAAGATTAAATCGTAAAAGACATAAAACTTCATCACTATTGATCATTATTAGTTAAAGTGCATAATTAAGATTTGTTTAAGGATTTATGTGGTAATTTACCACTTTTAATATAAAGGAAAGTTTCTACTTGGCTTTACTATTAAAATTAAAATATAAGTTAAGTTAAAAAATAATTAATAATATAATAAAAACTTAAAATTTAAGTTACTGGCCATTTTATCATCTTTTCTTCTTTTCTAAACCGAACACCATTGTTGAAAGCTTGGGGAAGATTCGACCATTTTCTTTTCCTTGCATGGTGAGTAATTGAAGCCTGTTTCTTATAAATTTTATGTTTTTGATATCATTGTAGTTTAATCTAACTAACTCGGGGTTGTTGGGTAAAACTGTTAGAGATCGTTGGACTTGCCATTGATGAATTTTAGGTGTTGATGAGATTAAATGAAAGATTTCTAAGCTTGGTTACTAATTACAACTATTTTTTAAATGATTTTTGGTTAGTTTTGAGTTTAGGGACTAAAATAAAAATAATTAAAATTTAGCATGAAATCTTGTAAAAATTTAAGTGTTTTATGGACGATTATGGATGAATTTATAAGTCATATGCATAAAAATGAGTATGTTAATGTATTCAAAAATAATAAATTGAATTTAACTATTATATAGATCAAGGATTGAATCGTACGGAGGATAATTAGGGAAAAGGAAAAATCGCAAACTAGTCCCTACGAGTCAACTCGTTCGCCGAATATATTAAGTAAGTTCATAGTATAGATATGTGCATATATATTTATGATTTGTGTTGTTATGAATTTATTAATTAAATTGTGGTTGAATCGTTAATGCAAGATTGAAGTTATTAATTGCTTATAATTAAGTACAAGGTGAGTAAGTATGATCTGCCAAAATTCGTTGTAGCAGATTAAACTAGTTTTCACACTTAAGGAGCCTGAATACAAGCATTTTCATTACATTTTAGTTAAGTTTCTTTAGTTTTACTTACATTCAATAAAATGTGTAAATTGAGTCTTTTATTGACCTTAAGGGCTGAATGAGGCCTAAGGGAGAGCTAACGTACTTTGTGAGTATGCAGAAAACCATCAGAAGGCATTTTAGGACGATACTGGACCTTATGTCACAACACGGTAGGACTAATGTCGCAACATAGGAAACAAAATGAAGAAAATTCAAGTCTGCCTTCGATGTCGCGACACAGACTGAGGGTGTCGCGGCATACCCCTGAAGATGGCTACAGATGAGCATATTGGTTGCTATGTCGCGACATAGGTCCTGGTGTGTCGCGACATCAACTTTGGGATGGAAATTAAACATGAATCAGGGGTGTTTTGATCAGCACAATCGAACATAAAGCTCGAGAACGTCAGCTGACCTAGGGTTAAGGACGACGTCCACCTGAAGTCTATAAATAGGTCATTTTGGCACATGTTAAAGACACCTTTTAATTAACCTAGTTTATTCCTTTACATGTAGTTTTGTTTTCTTAAAGTTTTAGAGTTTCAGTTTACTTGTTCATCGTTTTCTTTCAAGAGAACTGGATTGTGGAATCATTCCACTCTATGGATTTGTGCTTAATACCAATACAATTAGGCTCTTTCATTTACTTTATCTTGTTGATTTAATTAGCATGACTTCTCTTTACATCGATTATATATTGTTTATGAACGCCATGAGGAAATAATCCTTCTATGAGGGACTAGCGAGTGGAGGTATTATCTGTTAACTGTTTTGTAAGGTTACTCAACGAATCAGTTGTTTGGGAAAGGGAGAACGTGAAACCCTAGGCCTGACAACTCTGGGAAGTCTTTAAGGTGGGAATCAACCCAAAATTAGTATTGTCCATCCATGAACACCTTAATCCCAAACTAGTCTAGATTGTGAGGTCGGAAGATAAGTAGTTCTTGCTGACTCGTTATGTTAGTGGATGATCAAAAGATCCTGCTAAGGTAGCGACTAGTTGATTGACGAGGAACCCGAAGCGATAGTTGATGGAGAGTACCAAAGCGAGCTAATTACCCATAATCAGATTTGATTTATTCTTCTTTTTTAATCTCTTGAATTTTATCTTTTTATGCTATTTTATTTTCATTATTATAAAACCCCCCAAAATACTTTATTTTATATTCTTCATACTATAACTAAATTTAAAAGTGCTAATTAGATCTTTTAGTGTTTAGGTTATAATTGATCTAGCACTCGCCTCCCTTGGGTATCATCCTCAGAGTACTCACCCACTCCGTTGTAAAACTATATTACAACTAGACCCGTATACATGCGGATACCGACTCATAATTCTATATTTTATTGCAGTATTCACTCTCTGGACGTTAGTACGTCCGGAGGCGATCAAGTTGTTGGCGTCGTTGCTAGGGCGGCAACGTCACTAAGTTAATTTTAATTTTTGCACTTTAAAGGAATAATTAAGAAATTTGTAGGTTATAAATACAAATTTATTCCATTTATTGTTACTAACCTCCTCTTTTTAGGTTTAGTGTATGACTCACAGTAGGGCCACACCTATTGTACAACTACAGATCTAGAGAAAATAATCCGAAGAAATCGCCTTCAAACAGCAACAGCAGTGGCAAGATCCACCACCACCATCTGTAGGTAACGTACCCTGTGAAAAACCACTGTTTGGCGATGCTGATGATAACACTTTAGGAAACCCATCAGCACACAGCTTCCTGCAAACATTTATATGGTTCAGAATGAAAGAACTTTAAAGGATTATGCCTTACCAAGTCTGGACATGGTTTAAGAAAGTATAGCAAGGCCAGAAATTACAGCTAATAATTTCGATATAAAATCGGCTATGATTCAAATGATCCAGAACAATCTGCAGTTTAGGGGCACTATGACAGAGGACCCTAATCAACATTTAAAAAAGTTCCTTCAACTTTGTAATACTTTTAAGTATAACGGGGTCATTGATGACGCTATTCATCTTCAGTTGTTCCCCTTCTCCTTGATTGGTAATGCTTTTTCTTGGTTAGACTCGCAGGCACTAGGGTCTATCATGACATGGGATGAACTCGATGGAAAGTTCTTATAGAAGTTTTTCCCAATCAGCAAAGTAGTGCAGCTAAGAAGAGATATTGTTGTTTTTAGACAGATGGTGGGAGAAAGTTTCTATGAGGCATGTGAACTGTTCAAAATGTTGATTCAAAAATGCCCACACCACGTATTTCCTGAGTGGATGTGACTGTAGGTATTCTATAATGGTTTGGATGCAAATGCACGATCTGGATTAGACGGAGTAGTAGGAGTAGCCCTTATGAACAGAACGTACGAGGATGCGTATGAGATCATTGAGAATATGGCACTAAACTCTTGCCAGTGGCCAATTGAACGATTCACATATGGTCAGAAACCCGCTACGGTAAAAGCAATCCAAGAGGATGATAAGTATCAACAGTTAGTGGATAAACTCAACCGTATAGAATCGGCTTCTACATCGTCTATGCATGGAAGAGACAAACCACTCTTCCACTATATCAACAATCCGGTTGAGGATGTAAATTACATAGGAAACATGGATGGAAACCCTTATTTGAATACATATAATCCCGGTTGGAGAGATCACTCGAATCTGAGATGAGGGAATCAAAGAGCGGGTAATAATTTAAATCAAGTTAAAAACACTAATTACCAACCTCCTTATTTGCAGAAACCTCAAGATAGGATCAACCTAAATGACCATACTACATGTGGTCAATGGCTAGACAAAATTGAGGAAGAAATGCAATCAATGAAAACTGATGTCAAATAAGTGAAGTCTGAGTGCACCAATTCAACGAAAACATTGACTAAAATCGAGGATCAAATGAGCCAAATGATGAGCATGATGGGTGGCATCAAGAGATAAATTGGCATAGGTATTCCCAGCAACACAGAAGATAATCCACGGAGAGAAGGTAAGGAGCATGTGAAAGTAATGGCACTCCAATCGGACAAAGTACTGAGTAGCCCAGAAACCACTACTCCGGAAACAATAATGGAGAATAATGACGATCCTCAAGAGGTATCCCTAAAAGAAAAAAATGAGCTAGAATCAGAGGATGTAATCACACCGACAATAGAGATAGAGAAGGAAGTAACTAAAGATCCTGCCGATACAAAAATCTCATTCCCTTTGAGACTAGAAGAAAAGCAAAGGTGGTATGAGGATCAATTTGTAAGTTTCCTAAACTTGTTTAAAACATTAAATGCTAACCTACCTTTAATTGAGTTAATTGAAAAAGTTCCCAAATACGCTAAATTTTTAAAGGAAATTATGGCTAGGCGTAAGAAATTTAAGGTAAAAGAAAAAGTTGCTTTAAGTGCTTTATGTAGTGTGATTATTTCAAGACAGGTACCTCAAAAATTAAAAGACCCAGGAAGTTTTACTATTCCCATAGAGATAGTAAGCATTCATTTTAATAGAGCTAGTATTAATTTAATGCCTCTATCTATTTTTGAAAAAATCGGGTTAGGGGATCTGAAAACTACTAAAATAACATTACAGTTGGCTGATAGGTCTTCGGCACGTCCAAAAGGAGTATTAGAAGATGTGTTAGTCAAAGTGCGAAGTTTTATTATCCCCGCAGATTTTGTGGTACTTGATTTTGAAGAAGATCGTGAGATACCGATCTTATTAGGAAGACCCTTTTTAACCACTTCTAGATCAACCATTGATTTAGAAAAGAATTAATTAACAATGAAAATTAATGGTGAGACTGAAACTTTTAAATGTGGTCATCAATCAAGCAATGAAGATAAGAGGAAGTTAGGGGAACAATGTAAAAAATTATTTATTACTAACTTCCCCGAGTCAAGGGACACGCTTCCTTTTATGCATGCAGAAAGAATAAACAGGTTTAAGGAAAGGGACAAACAGGCACATGTGGAATGGCATGATGGAAGATGGACCAATACCGACAGAACATGGAAATCCTCCATCGGTGAATTAGTGACACTGTTGGATGAATTTGGAAGTAAAACTTAAAAATTAGTTCAATTGTTGTTTAACTTTTATAAATTATTTTATATAAAACTAATCACCTACTTTAGATTTTGAATTTTATTTGATGTAGGTTCATCTCTAAACCGGAACATCCTTAAAGCTAGAAGCTTTTAGCCGAAACAGAGTCAGTGTCGCGACACCGCCTCAGGGAGTCGCGACATAGTAGACAGTTTCTTTTAGACCTCTAAACTGCAGGATGTGTAGTGACATCAAACCCTAGTGTCGCGACATAGGTAGAATGCCATGGATGTCACGACACTGAACCCCTGTGTCGCAACATCGCTGTAATTTTCTGCAAGGTCGACCTGACCCAATTGCGCAACCCGGCAGAATAATCTTCATTTAACCCAATTCTTAACCCTTTAAAACCCTATTTTCTAACCTAAAACCATACTTACTTCTAATTAAAACACCTCTTAACCGTTAATCCCCTAAACTCTTTCAAATTTCTTAAAACCTCTTAAACCTTAAACCTTTAATTTCTTAAACATTCTAGTTATTCTTCGCAAACTCTTCAACCATATTTGGGGTAACAAGGAACGAAAACATCGTGGGAAAGCAAGGAATTCAAACGAACTTCGATTATATATTAAAGGTTAAGAGTTCCTGAACTCAACTTTTTACTGTTCCACTGAATGGTTTGCTTAGTATTGTATTCGGATTGAAATATCATGCCTCCTAGAAAAGGTAGAAGAATCAATGAGTTCGAACCACCGACGGATCCAAACCCCCCTAATTTCACAAACTCAGATATTGGAAAATATTTTACTGAACTTCAAGGAAAAACCTTTATCCAAGAGAGGGGATTCGATCCGTTAATGGTTTTGTGTAAGGAAATATGGCCTTTAGTTAGATATCATAGGTGGGAACATTATTGGATGATCCCGAAAGAGAATGTCATGGTCCCCATTGTTCAAGAGTTTTATGCATCTTTACGGGACCATGAGTCTAGAAATACTGAAGGCTGTATGTGGGATATGGTACTTGTGCGGGGGAAGAAAGTGCAAGTAACCCCTCGAATCATTTGGGATTTTTATAATGCTCTATATTATGAGAATGATTTCATTGATGAATCTGATCTAGAATACTTCAGAGATATAGATATGGATAGTATTATAAACTTCTTGACTGAAGGTAGGGATGAATGGAAATATCACATAGGTACCAATATCCCAGTATCCTTTCATCAAGCGATCATGTTTCCTAAAGCCAAAATGTGGATCCAATTTGTTTGCAAAAAAATTTTACATGCTTTAAATGTTTCTAACGTTAATACTTTTAGAGCATTGTTACTCTATGCTATTTTGCAGAAAAAGTAGGTATGTATTGGTAAATGGATTCATCAGAACATGAGAAGATGCATTGGTAGCCGGAAGGTGGAAGTCTTCTTTCCCCACCTGGTGGCTGCATTATGTAGAAAGGCGGGTGTACCTATGACATCCACTGAGTAGTCGCGAAAACCTTCCAAAAGTATTATGGGTGATACCTTGTTCCAACAGTACATCAAACTACGAGCCAAAAAAATGAAGGATTGGAACAAGCGACAACTACACCAGCTTCATCACAGAGGTTGACACGAGCTCAATAAGATATTAGTGAAATGAGTCATCTAAAGCTTGATTGGATGATACAGTGAATGCAAGAGTCGGGACCAATATTCTAAGAATTTGTGAGGAAAAATAACATCTGAGTCCCCAATTATACACCTGACATGTTCGGGTCGACGAATACAGAACAAGAAAAAGAAGTGCATGATAGCGATGAGGAAGAAGAAGATGAGGAGAATGATGGGAGTGAGGAGATGGATGAGGAGGACAATTGAACTATTTTAATTTTATAAAGACTTGTATAAATTATTAGATTATTTTAATTTAAACTTTTTAGGAGTAGGAATAATAAATAGATTTTTTATTTTGTTGCACTTTGTTAAATTTTCTATGTAGGAACCCAACAGGAAAGAGACACAAAAAAAATTGAGCTAACACGATCAAAGGAGGAAGCACCCACCATTAGCAATTGGAGCGACCACGATCAATCGGTTAACTTCCTTCCTTATCTATTTATGGGCTACATATTAAGGACAATGTGTCAACTAAAGTGTGGGGAGTAACATAGAAAATTTGCTTCAATTTTTTACATTTTCTTTGATTTTTCTTGGCTTTTGTGTGCTTGATCTTGTAAAAATACAAGTGATTGGTTAGGAGCATGTACATATGTTGCTTGTGTTTATGAATAAATTTGGCATGATGATAGGTGATTTTAAACTTTTGATTATTAGGCTACTAAGTTCTATATGTTACACTATAAATAGGTATTAAGCAATCAACTGTACCAAGCGATATAGAAAATACAAGGAAACGAGCATGCTAGTACGAATGATAAATAGTTGAATTTGTATTTGTTTGATTGATTAAATTTGTGCATGTTGAGATATTTAGGTATGACCTAAGGCATCGTTTGGAACACATCTAGAGCAAAAAAGTTGTCCTAATTATATTTCACCTTTAGTACCAATTTTTTAGCCTGTTGACACTTCTTGATGAACCACATTACAAGCCTCGAGCCTGAACACGTCAATTTGTATTTGCCCTTGTTCTTTAGTCCTGCACTGCACGATTATAAACGTCTGGTCATACGTATTGAGGGTTAAGTAGATGCATCATGGCGGAGTTTGTAAAAATAGAGTGAAATAGGAAAAATTAGTGTGATATGGGAATTATAGGTTAGCCTGAAAGTGCAAACAAGAAGAAAAATCCAAAAAGAAAGTCCATACGAGTAGAAAAAGTACCTGAAAAGCCAAAAAGCATTCTTGAGTGAGATAATTTGAAAAAGAAAAGTGAAAAAGTCATAACAATAGAAAAAACTCATTCATTAGTGCACAAAAAACTCGTAGGCTAGTAGTAGTTACTATGTCATGCTATGATTTCCTATGTGGAGAGATAAGGAAAGTGAGAGAAGGAGAAATGAGGTGGTAAGCAAGAAAAGGTCACTAAGAGGGGAAGAATAAAGATCAATATGATGTGCCAAACTATTTTAATGTTTGTAGCTTTTTTTTCTACTTACTATTTTTGAATTACATACCTATCCTAAGCTCCAGAATGTTACAAGCCAAAAAGTCCTATGTGACCTAAATATCCTTGTACATGAATGGACATCATACCAGACATGTGCATAAACGACTATTTGTATTTTGCTCGGATAATCAAAGTACTTATATAATTTGTTGATGGATTTCTATAGATGAAACCCTTAATACTTGTATATTTTGTAACATACTGAACTTAGATGTTTGAAGTCAAAGGTGGTAAGTCAACTATTCATCATGTTAAAGTTGTTAATAAGCATGAAATGTCTAGGTCATATGCTCCGAAGTTAATACTTGTATCATACTTGCTTAAGGGTCGTCAAATTTATATGTCATCTTTGTTCATGTTGCTTGAGGACAAGCAATGACTTAAGTGTGGAGGAGTTTGATCTACCAAAATTCGGTGTAGCAGATTAAATTAGTTTTCACACTTAAGGAGCCTGAATACAAGCATTTTCATTACATTTTAGTTAAGTTTCTTTAGTTGTACTTACATTCAATAAAATTTGCAAATGGAGTCTTTTATTGACCTTAAGGTTCGAATGAGGTCTAAGGGAAAGCTAACATACTTTGTGAGTTTGCAGGAGACCATCAGAAGGCATTTTAGGACGATAGTGAAAGATATGTCGCAACACGGGAGGACTGATGTCGCAACGTAGGGAACAAAATTAAGAAAACTCAAGTCTGCATTCGATGTCGCGACACAGACTGAGGATGTCGCGACATACCCCTGAAGATGGCTACAAAGGAGCATACTGGTTTCTATGTCGCGACATACCCATAATCAGATTTGATTTATTCTTCCTTTTTATTCTTTTGAAATTTTTTCTTTTTATGCTATTTTATTTTCATTATTATAAAACCCCAAAAATCATTTATTTTATATTATTTGTACTATAACTAGATATAAAAGTACTAATTAATTCTTTTTATATTTAGGTTAGAATTGATCTAGCGCTCGCCTCCCTTGGGTATGATCCTTGGAGTTCTCACCCACTCCGTTGTAAAACTATATTACAATTAGACCCTATAATTGCGGATACCACCTCGTAATTCTATATTTTATTGCAGTATTCACACTCTGGATGTTAGTACGTCCGGAGGTGGTCAAAGTACTTATTTGGAAACTGATGAACATATGTGAAACACGAGTTATATGTGTAACACCCCAAAATAGGGCTAGGAGTTTTAGGGGTATTTTAGGAATTTTAGCCTTTGAATGTTCGAAATTTTGTGACATGGCATATCAGTAATGTTTTCAATTATGGTTTTTAGAAAATTAAATCAATTCCTGAAAATGATTTTTAAATAGCTTTAATTTTGAAAATATGACTGATTTGCAAAAGAGTCAAAATTAAGAGTTTTTATGAAGCAATTTGACCAATTGTCCAAAATCAACTTAAAACCCCCTTTTTCAAATAGTTTTCACTTCAACTTCTCCTCCCCCGTATTTGTGTCGTCCCATTATTTTCCCTTTTACACTCCCAATCAATTTTTACTTCTAATTCCTAATCCTCTTTGATTTCTTACCGTTGAACCTTAAATCCTCCATTTAAATCAAGAAAACCACACGAAAACTTCATCATCTACATCATCTTCTCCAAATGTGGGTTTTTTGAGATTTGCATCAAAACTCATTTTTCTTCCATCGAAGGTAACCATTCAAATTTCTATGAGTTTTAAATGATATATAGTCCCTTAAACTGAATTTTTAGCCATTGAAATGCATGTTTTTAAAAAAAGCCAAAAATTGGGCCTTTAATGGTGAATTTTGGGTTTGTGGATAAAAACGTGGTTTCAAAGTGTTTTTCAATTAGTTTTAATATGATTAGTTTTTCAATTTTGGGTTTGGGGAATGAGGCAATGTGGTGGAAATATGTTGATATTTGCTATGTTATTATGGTGGTTACTTTAGAGTTAATGCTTTTAATATTTATGAGACTTGGTGCTTGGTTAATCATCTGGTTATATGGATATGATTCGATGTTTAAAACTTATTATATAGGCGTTATGATGGATTTTAGGAGTTATAATTGTTGCATGTTGATTCGGTATAAGTATGGACGATTGGAATGCTCACATATGTTGTATTTTTTTTTGGTTTGAAGCAGAGGTATCGATATTTGTATGTTAAAAATGATACCTCTGAAAATTTCAGAGTGCAGGAAGTCAGTCTTGCTAATTGGTATCGATACCTTGGCCCGAGTATTGTTACTCGGGGCGAAATTATTGATATTTGTTTAGTGGTGCCAATATTTTTTGGTAGTTGGGTTTTTGATTGAGAAACAGTAAGCTAGTCTGGTACCGATTTTCCAAGCGGTATCAATACTAGTTGAAAGAATTATCGATACCACATGCATAGTATCGATACATACGTGACATATTTATAAATATTGCTAAATAGTCCCAAAGCATGATTATTTGATGTTATAAGCTCGTTTGAAGTATAATTAAGATGTCCTATTGATAATCATCATATGTTTGTCATAAAACTTATATGAATGTTAAAATGGAAGACGTTTTTTTGGGAATGAGCTTTTACTTGTTATATTTGACATGAGACGGTGGTGTGGCACCTTGATATTTGGGATTGACAACCATGCCGAGTATGGGGTGTTACAATATGATTTTGGAAATAACATAATTGATTTACAACATGTGTATAGATATTTTGGAAGTGCCTCTAATATATAAAAATTATGAATTCTGTTAAATGCCCGTTTGAACGTTGTAAACAATTAGGATACGATTCACATGCCAATAGGGTTAGAATGCGCGCTTGTATGGGATTGCACTTTGGTGCCTCTATTTGCACTTCAGTGCCTCTGATTGCACCTCGGTGCCTCTGTTTGCACTACAGTGCATCTGTTTGCACTATGGTACCTCTATATAGCGTTTCGATGCTCTCTGGTGTGGTGTAGTTACCCGAGTATCCGAGTTATTTTACTATATTTCATCAGGATATTAAAATTTATGAATGATCTTTATAGGATTTGTTAACATATGTGACGAAATATCAAAAGATTTATGCTAATGAATGAATATAAAAGAATGTTTCCGATATTGATTCAATGAAATGTATATACGAATGATATTGATTAAATTATTGAATAACATGAAATATTTGATGAATTATTTC
The DNA here is from genome assembly GCA_025698515.1 of Gossypium sturtianum. Taxonomy (NCBI): domain Eukaryota; kingdom Viridiplantae; phylum Streptophyta; class Magnoliopsida; order Malvales; family Malvaceae; genus Gossypium; species Gossypium sturtianum. Next base: position 59,081,652 of record CM046955.1, read on the forward strand.
AGTGCTAATCCTATCTATTCTTGCAAATGGTTTGTCAAGTTCATATAATCAAAGTTGTTTTAATTTCAATTGTTAGAATGAGGTAAGTTGGTTTAGATTTAGTTATGGACTTACTAAGCTATATAAGCTTACTATGTTTTTTTTTTTGTTTTTTGTAGTTAACGTTTTGTGAAACTAGGCAGACGAATCAACTTCTAAGCTCAAACTATCAAGCTTTTATCTCGGTAGATTTTGACTCGTTATTTCAGTTTTGTGGCATGAATAAAAGGTATTTTAGGTTGGTGAATTTGAAGACCTAGGTTGAAATTGTATGTTTAAAGGTTGATATGTAGTATGTTAAACCTAATGTTTATCATGTTATGCATATATGGTGAATGTGATGAAGGCATGTTGAAGATGGTATGTTGATCTAAATTATGAAATGTTTGAATTTTGAAGGTAATGTTTTGGTTTATGTACTAGCTGATGATTATGATTTATGCAATTGTTGTATATAGATGTACATGGATATGGTAAGTTTTGATAGGCATCAAAACAATGGTATGTTTGAGTTTGGTATAAGTTTTATTTTGGGTATGAATTAGGCATGCCTTAGTTGATAAAAGATATGGTTTGGTTAACCTTTTAAGTTAAGTGCACATTGGTGGACATATGCAAACTTCGATGATTGGTTTGTTTTGTATAGTTAGGTTAGATGTGATGGTGCCTTATGGCATATTCGTTAAAACTAGGCAAATGATATATTTTGGCATTATTTTGATGTGTTTTGAGTTGTTTGAATAAATAGTTTTCGTATGTTTGGAACTTAAATTAACCATTGAAGTAAATATTGTATTTCAAGGTACCATATGGCACACACAGTCTACCACACAATAGGACACACGGCAGTGTGACTCAAACAGGCATGGGACACGATTGTATGCTCTGTTTGATTTTAGTGAATTTAGGTACACACGGCCTCAGTCTGTTACACATCCTGGCAACACGGTCGTGTGACCCTATTATACACAGTATCAGTCTATTGCACGGTTTGGGGACACGACAGTGTGCTATTGCACCACACGACTTCAACCCTGTCACGCGGCCTGACCACATAGCCTTGTGACCCTTGTTTTTTGTTTTTACCCTACTTTTATGTTATGTTTCAAATTAGTCCCTGCTTGTTTCTTAATTGTTTTTAAAGCTTTGTAAGCTCGATTTAAGTCTCGTTTTAGTATGAATAACATGTTTATTGAATGAAAATCTATTGATGATTGTTTCAAAATAAATTTTGGATCGAAATAGTTTATGTTTGTTTTGTTAATTACTGTAGCATCTCGTAACCCTAATCTGATGACAGAGACGAGTGAGGGGTGTTACAACCTGTAGAGATGATAACTCTTTACTTACTACTTATTATTTGTAACGACCGTGTACACTTGCACGTAACCTCGATACAATTTTTTAGCGTCATTACCAGGGACTATATTTTGTCATTGTTTATGAATATAATTGTTTTGCAATTTGGTTTTTTCCTTTGTTAATTTTAATTTTATTATTTTTGTGACTTTTTAGGGTTTATGAACATTGACTAAATTATCAATTTATTACAAATTGACCCAGAAATTGAACGCACTTTTAGGCAAAGAATAAGAGGACGATCAACCCAAAGACAAGTTAAATAAATGAATCAAAATCCAAGGGAAGACGCAGCAAGTAATACTCGAAATCTAATCCTTATTGTTGATGGTAAAGATCAAGCTATTTAGCTGTAACACCCCAAACCTGGCCTAGACGTTATGGCCGAATCTGGCGGTGTCACATTGGAGTACTTTTTGAAAACTTGCTCTTATTGATAAAACCCGTAAGAAGGTTAAAGCCTCTTTAAGCCCTTTTAAGTTATTTATTCAAAACAAAATTGTAGTTACATCTGAAAACTTGATCATTACGGAAGCTTACTTTTTAAATTAATTGTTGTAAAGCAGTGATCTTTTTGAAAATACATATCTTTTAAGAAAACTGCGCCCTCGTTCTATCAGCTTCAAAATGTAATTAAGTAAACCCAGAATTTAAGTTTAAAAGTTAAGTAAAGGCCTTATTACAAACCCAATATAAAATAATAATTAAGGTAAATCAAATCCGAAGTCATTTTTAAATGTGTGGCCGCCTCCAAGTCCTCATGAAGACCGAATTGTCTATGCAGGGATTACTCATGCAAGAAAAGCGGTTGGATGAGTTTATGAAAACTCAGTGTGTACAACCCCAACAATCAAATAACATACATCACATCTATCTAGGCCTAAGCCCATTACAGTAACGGTGGCAATTAGGCCTTAGCCCCTATCAGCCTCGGTTGGGCCTGAGCCCATATCAAATAACACATATCAAATCTATCTGGGCCTAAGCCCATCTCAATATCAGATTCAGTATATGCAATGCATAAATACCCAAACCAACCCTGCACTCTGTCTCCTGTCCAACCCTACACTCCTGTGGGGATTAAATCGACCCACCCATCCCTACACTCCTTATGTAGCACCAGTTGTGGCACTAACCAATATTGCAGCAAAGCTGCCAGTATAATAGGCTAAAAGCCATTAGAGATATGCAGCAGAGCTGCCAGAACAGTACACTTTCTCCAATCATATATACCCAACCCTCATGCAATGTAACATACATCAATGACATGCTATATCATAATGTTATGCATGTATTCAGATCATAACCATATATATATGTCATCTCATGGCATACATAATCATCCATACACATATAGGGTCAAAACAGACATTTTACCTATGGGGGTATTTTGGTCATTTTACCCCTTAGAGGTATTTCAGTCATTTTTATCAGTATAAGTAAGCCCACGATTGTCTCGAATGATTCATGCGACCATAATAGTGCAGACAGTGGAATTGGGCCTAAGCCCATCAAGTAGGCCCATGTGGGCCCACACGACCGTGTGGCCCACCAAGCCCAAAATTGGCCTAAGCCATGTGTGCGTCGCAGCCAGGCTAGAAATACCCACCTAACGATTAGTTTCACTCGTACGAGCCCACGGCCCCATTGGGCCCATTTCGGCCCAAGCCCATTGAATCGCTCATGGTGGTCGTTTCTCAATGTAGGCCTACATTTCGTAGGCTCGGCTGGTCACATGTGCGTTCGCGTGCCCATGTGGCTAAAAGCCCAATCTTTTGGCTTTTCGGCTTCTCGGCATTTTGGCATTTCGACTTTTGCCGTTATAGTCTATACAGTGTGAAAAACACACTTTATCGGCTTTTACGACTATTACCGTTTGCAGGGTACGGTTACACACCCTTTTCAGCTTTTAAGCCGATTATCATTTACGGAAAATAGTTACACACCTGTTCATGATAACAAGTGAACAGTTCACCGCCCAAAGCCTACATTCATTCAAGATATACAGTGAGTCTACCAATCGTTAGGGTTCACCAACACTTAATTCCCAAATCGCCAAACACCACCTACCTTGAATGAACGAATATGGCTTAATGCTCTTAGGTTGTTGACGAAAATCGATCACTCGATCCTTTCCGATTAACAGTATCAACAATAGACCTACCAATCAGGATTGTTCATATATGTGGCCTACATTCACAAATGTAAGCCCATGGAACACAAACAATATTCGGCCTATACCAAAAGAAGGTAAGATAACACATTTACCTTAATTGAACGATGAGAGAAACAGGTTTAGATTGCTTCAACAACACTTGCACTCCTTCACTCCTCGAGAAACCCAGAAACCCAACGGGCTACACATCACGAGGAAGGGATCAAAAGTCGACAATCAGAGGACAAGAAGAAAGAGCATTCGGTTTTAAGCTAAAAGTAAAAGAGTACACTTGAACACATACCAGTTGACAGAAAACTCTTGCCACACCGAACAATACACCAACGGTAGTGTAATGGGGTAACCAATAACTGTAGAACCGACAGAAAAAGGGATGAAGGGAAAAAGGATATACGGCACTGCTCAAGGAAGAAGGTAGAAATGGTATTCAGTTTAGGGTACTAGGATGAGCACGTTAGAAAGGATAAGAAAACTGAAAGAATGTAAGAAAAAAAATACCAAAGTAGAAAAATACCCGAATGGCCAATGCGTAAAACGGCTACCAAAACAAGCTTGAAACCAAAAGAGAGAAAAAGCATAAGAGGAATAGCTACCGAAAAACAAATAAACAAAAGCTAGACAATTTCGGCACTAAGTGCCTATGACCGAATTGGCACCAAAGGAAATCCTACTTTTGGCAAATACTACCACTCCCCTACTCCTTGCTCCACTTCTCAAATCTCTCCACAATATCCTCCTTATTTTTCTCCTCATATCACTCCACAAATCACTCAACATCCAATTCAAATTGCCTATAACCACCTCATGACCAATTAAAACTCAGTGTTCCAGTCCAACTCCACCCCCTACACGGCTTGGGCAGCAAAATAAATGCTCCTTATTGTTGTGCCAACACTCGAACCTCAGACCCCTTGCCACACTTGTAATGCCACAACCACTGCACCAATAGTATTTTTGTGTCATAAATTCACCATAATTATTCTTAAGGCCTCCAGGCCAGAATCAAGGTTCACTTAAGAGAAAAACTAAAATTTTGCTAGAGCCTAGGTTTGATCCCAGGACTTTTCAGACACTCCTAAACACTCCAAATCGCTTAACCATTGAAGTAGACAATCATTTATGTCATTTACGTACACACATAAATTTTTATGTGTTCCCTCACTCAAGACCTATTTCCTTTTAGGCCCAAATTCGAGGCGTTACAATTCACCCCTCCTTAAAGAAATTTCGTCCCCGAAATTTCTAACTGTCAGAATAGTCGCACCACACAAACTTTACCACGACGCTCCCACTGCGTACTCTGATTTCAAAACATTATTACAGCCTCTTGAACCACGTCCGCGTGTATCTCTTGTGTCCATTGTCTATTCGCGTTTTATCAGAACTAACAGTTTTATGCAGATCGGTTTACAGTTTCAGTGTTTATTAATAGATATCTTATGGAAAGTAGTATCAGTATTTAAGAGTTTGTTTTCGTAGATCGTAGTCTCACTATAGTTTTCAGTTTCCTATAGTTTTAGTTTGCTCTATCTAGAGTGGTATGGTCTAATTTCTAAAGTAGCCATAGTACTTCCCAACGTACTGCATTTCAGTTTCTAAACAGACAAAAGTATTCAGAAAACTTACAGATTTGGCGTCGGAGACTCGGTGTGCCACACTTTTCAGAAGAAGTATCTCAAAACACTTCACATATTTGAAAACAACCTTTTGAAATCCAAAAAATTTAAAAACCCATTCCACAGCCGAGTTTTGCAACCTGGCTCTGATACCACTAAATGTAACACCCCAAACCCGGCCTAGACATTATGGCTGAATCTGGCAGTGTCACATTGGAGTACTTTTTGAAAACTTGCTTTTGTTGATAAAACCCGTAAGAAGGTTAAAGCCTCTTTAAGCCCTTTTAAGTTATTTATTCAAAACAAAATTGTAGTTACATCTGAAACTTGATCATTGCGGAAGCTTAATTTTTAAATTAATTGTTGTAAAGCCGTGATGTTTTTGAAAACAGATATCTTTTAAGAAAACCGCACCCTCGTTCTATCAGCTTCAAATTGTAATTAAGTAAACCCAGAATTTAAGTTTAAAAGTTAAGTAAAGGCCTTATTACAAACCCAATATAAAATAATAATTAAGGTAAATTAAATCCAAAGTCATTTTTAAATGTGTGGCCGCCTCCAAGTCCCTCGCAGCACCGAACCGTCTATGCCTGGGGATTACCTGTACAGTAAAATAGTTGGGTGAGTTTACGAAAATTCAGTATGTACAACCCTAACAATCAAATAACATACATCACATCTATCTAGGCCTAAGCCCATTACAGTAACGGTGGTAATTGGGCCTTAGCCCCCATCAGCCTCGGTTGGGCCTGAGCCCATATCAAATGACACATATCACATCTATCTGGGCCTAAGCCCATCTCAATATCAGATTCAATATATGCAATGCATAAATACCCAAACCAACCCTGCACTCCGTCTCCTGTCCAACCCTACACTCTTGTGGGGATTAAATCGACCCACCAATCCCTACACTCCTTATGTAGCACCGGTTGCGGCACTAACCAATATTGCAGCAGAGCTGCCAGTACAATAGGCTAAAAGCCATTAGAGATATGCAGCAGAGCTGCCAGAACAGTACACTTTCTCCAATCATATATACCCAACCCCCATGCAATGCAACATACATCAGTGACATGCTATATCATAATGTTATGCATATATTCAGATCATAACCATACATATATGTCATCTCATGGCATACATAATCATCCATACATCATATAGGGTCAAAATAGACATTTTACCTATGGGGGTATTTTGGTCATTTTACCCCTTAGGGGTATTTCAGTCATTTTTATCAGTATCAGTAAGCCCACGGTTGTCTCGAGTGACTCATGCGACAATAATAGTGCAAACAGTGGAATTGGGCCCAAGCCCATCAAGTAGGCCCATGTGGGCCCACACGATCGTGTGGCCCACCAAGCCCAAAATTGGCCTAAGCCATGTGTGCGTCTCAGCCAAGCTAGAAATACCCACCTAACAGTAAGTTTCACTCGTACGGGCTCGGCCCAAGCCCATGAAATCACTCATGGTGGCTGTTTCTCGATGTAGGCCCACATTTCGTGGGCTCAGCTGGTCACATGTGCGTTCGCGTGCCCATGTGGCCAAAAGCCCAATCTTTTGGCTTTTCAGCTTCTCGGTATTTTGGTATTTCGGCTTTTTCCGTTATAGTCTATACAGTGTGAAAAACACACTTTACTAGCTTTTACGCCTATTACCGTTTGCAGGGTACGATTACACACCCTTTTCGGCTTTTAAGCCGATTATCATTTACGAAAAATAGTTACATACTTGTTCGTGATAACGAGTGAACAATTCACCGCCCAAAGCCTACATTCATTCAAGATATACAGTTAGTCTACCAATTGTTAGGGTTCACCAACACTTAATTCCCAAATCGCCAAACACCACCTACCTTGAACGAACGAATATGGCTTAATGCTCTTAGGTTGCTGGCGAAAATCGATCACCCAATCCTTGCCGATTAACAGTATCAACAATAGACCTACCAATCAGGATTGTTCATATATGTGTCCTACATTCACAAATGTAAGCCCACAGAACACAAACAATATTCGGCCTATACCAAAAGAAGGTAAGATAACACATTTACCTTAATTGAACGATGAGAGAAACAGGTTTAGATTACTTCAACAACACTTGTACTCCTTCACTCCTCGGGAAACCCAGAAACCCAACGGACTACACATCACGAGGAAGGGATCAAAAGTCGGCAATTAGAGGACAAGAAGAAAGAGCATTCTGCTTTAAGCTAAAAGTAAAAGAGTACACTTGAACACATACCGATTGACAGAAAACTCTTGCCACACCGAACAATACACCAACGGTAGTGTAAGGGAGTAACCATTAACTGTAGAACCGATAGAAAAAGGGATGAGGGGAAAAAGGATATATGGCACTGCTCAAGGGAGAAGGTAGAAATGGTATTCGGTTTAGGGTACTAGGATGAGCACGTTAGAAAGGATAAGAAAACTGAAAGAATGTAAGAAAAAAAATGCCAAAGTAAAAAAATACCCTAATGGCCAATGCGTAAAACGGCTACCAAAACAAGCTTGAAACCAAAAGAGAGAAAAAGCATAAGAGGAATAGCTACCGAAAAACAAATAAACAAAAGCTAGACAATTTCGGCACTAAGTGCCTATGACCAAATTGGCACCAAAGGAAATCCTACTTTTGGCAAATACTACCACTCCCCTACTCCTTGCCCCACTCCTCAAATCTCTCCACAATATCCTCCTTATTTTTCTCCTCATATCACTCCACAAATTTGTAACACCCCTAACCCGTATCCGATGCCGGATTAGGGTTAAAGGCGTTACCGGACTGATCGAAAACTTACATAACATTTCATATGTTACATACATCATTAACAATCATAGTGTCCCTTAGATGAGTCATCAAGACCCAAAGCATGCATATAAACCGAGTTGGGACTAAATTGAAACACATATAAAATTTCATGAAAATTAAAAACTTTTCTAAAATACAGGAGAGACACGCCCGTGGGAGGAGACCGTGTATCCTCCACGGCTTCTAGACACCCCCGTGTGTCCATCCGTGTCTATATACTGATTATATTAACACGGTCACTAGGCACTCCCGTGTGCCATGACCGTGTGCTACTAGGCCATAAACTGGCTTTTCCAACACGGTCACCAAGCACGCCCGTGTGCCATGGCCGTGTGCTCTAGCTAGCATCGACTTGTACACCACGGCCACCGACACGCCCATGTCGAGGCCGTGTGCTATTTAAGCTACATTCTGCCAATTCACCCACGGTCTTAGGCACGCCCGTGTGCCACAACCGTGTGACATTATAGGCCATTTACAAGGCCAAATTGCCACCCACTTGGGTCACACCTACAAGAAACATATACCAAGACATATTATGCATAGATGGCAACCAAAAACATACTAACTTAACCATTCAAACCATGCATTCAATACCACTTCTAACCATGAAAATTTTCAAAGACTAAAACTCATATCAACACAAGCATAATTCATTCATGTGCTTACTCAAAACTTGACCATATCAAATACTTCAACCTTACCAAGATATGCATCATATATCACATTCATTTTAGCAAAGTCTCAACTCATAAATAGCCAAATCACATGGCTAAGTTCACATAACAACTTAGACCAAAATACTAGCCTATACATGCCATATCTAGCTTTATACATTTCCAAAGTGTACCAAAATGATTTTAGTAGTGTGATGACGATCCTTGACGGTCCCGAGCCTTCAGTAGCTTTGACGACCTATAAAACAGAGAAAACACACACACAGAGTAAGCTTTCCAAAAGCTTAGTAAGTCATATACAATTAAACTTAATATAGAAGGCATATATATATACAAATAAATACATTAGCACATGTCAATCACTTAGCAAACATTCACTTATTTGCTTTGTTTCTTACACTTTTAACCACATTAGCCAATTTTACCATTCAAGAATTGTATCAACACATAGCTCATCTAACCAAAACAATTCTTATCATATTTCCATATACATTTTATCATAGTAAGATCATTTAGATGCTTACCTTATATACACATATAGTGTATAACCAACGTACCTGAATCGGATTTAATATCACATATTTGTTCATAGCTCTGATTTGTAACTCGTATCACAGATTTGCCCGTTGAACCACAAGGAATCTAATAGGATACTCAGAAAGTTCGGAGTAGTCGTACAATGCCAACATCCTAGACGAGGTCTTACATGCACTCGGATATCGATGCCACTGTCCCAGACAGGGTCTTACACGAATTAATACGATGCCGATGTCCCTGACATGGTCTTACACGTAATGATCATAACGATGCCAATGTCCCAGACGTGGTCTTACACGTAAAGCTCATATCGATGTCAACGTCCCAGACGTGGTCTTACACGAGTCTCAAATCAATGCCAACGTCCCAGACGTGGTCTTACATGATAAAATAGAACAGATACCTATGTCATGACAAAATTAATCCTATCTATTCCTAGGTTCGAACGGGACTTCTCAGATTTTGTCGCTATATCGACCTTATCTCACAATTCATATGCTCAACATATCATAAACATTCATTATCATTAATAGTCATATGAACATTTACAAATTCATACAAGTGCGTTTATTTGTATAATGACTTACCTCGGATTCGGTTTATCAGAATGAAAACGGCTACTCGTTTACTTTCGCTTTCCCGCGATTTAAATCTATTTTCCTCTGTTCTTGATCTAAAAATATTCAGAATTAACCCTTTTATTCACTAATTCATTCAATTCAATCCAAAGACACACATTTAGGGCTATTTGCAAATTAACCCTCATATTTGTACATTTTATCAATCTAGTCCATTTTTCACAAAACATCAAATTCACAAAATCTACCCATGCTCATGCTTAGCCGAATATCCCTAGGGACTATATAAGTCCAAATATTTCATGAAATTCACAAATTAGTCCTCCAAAATAATATTTTCTCGATTTAGCCCTATTTAGCTAAATTCATCAAAAATTCAAGAACAAAGTATATTCATCTAGCTCATATCTTTCATTTAACACCAAAAATCATCAAAAAGCTTGACATATCATCCATGGCATGTCACACAAACATCAACAATTCTCAAAATTGAGACATGGGTTTTAAAGCTCTCGAAGCAACGATTGCAAAAACATAGAAATTATCAAAAACCGACTCAAAACATACCTTAATTCAAGCTTTCAAATGGATGAACCCTTGCTTGGTTTTTTTCTTTCTTTTTCTTTTATGGTTTCGGCAAGAAGATGGTAAAATGAAAACCATCCACTCATGTTTCTTTTATTATAAACTAATGGCTTATAAAATACATATAATATAAAATATCATATACATTATCATAAAAATAATAACCATTATTATAACATATAAAACGCATTCATTTAATAGCTTGCCGTCCACTAACCATATTTTTGGCTAAATTGCCACATAAGGCCCTCACTTTAAAAAGCCACAACACTTTAATACTTTGACAAATAGCAAGCAACTTTCACATTTAATGCATTTTAATCCTTTTGTCAAATTAAACACACAGACGAATTAATTAGCTTACGGAAATTTACCACATGCTCAATCACATTCCAATGACACAGAAAGTAATATTAAAATATTATTCAGACTTGGATTCGCGGTCCCGAAACCACTGTTCCGACTAGGGTATAAACCAGACTGTCACAAAATCACTCAACATCCAATTCAAATTGCCTACAACCACTTCATGACCAATTAAAACTCAGTGTTCCAGTCCAACTCCACCTCCTACACGACTTGGGCAGCAAAAATAAATACTCCTTGTTGCTGCGCCAACACGCGAACCTCAGACCCCTTGCCACACTTGTAACGCCACAACCATTGCACCAATAGGCTTTTTGTGTCATAAATTCACCATCATTATTCTTAAGGCCTCCAGGCCAGAATCAAGGTTCACTTAAGAGAAAAAATAAAATTTTGCTAGAGCCTAGGTTTGATCCCAGGACTTCTCAGACACTCCTAAACACTCCAAATCGCTTTACCACTGAAGCAGACAATCATTTATGTCATTTACGTGCACACATAAATTTTTATGTGTTCCCACGCTCAAGACCTATTTCCTTCTAGGCCCAAATTCGGGGCGTTACATTAGCAATATGTTGTGCCCTTATTTAGTGAACTCAATCCAGGGATTGTAAGACCTGAAATTGAGGCCCCTCAGTTTGAGTTAAAGCCGGTGATGTTCCAAATGTTGCAAACAATGAGACAATTCAGTGGGATTGTAACAGCCCGTTTTCAGTAGTGTCAAAAATGGTGGTTTCAGGACCACAATTTCGACCAGCGAGTCAGTATTTTATTATTTATTTAATGTTTATAGAGATATTATAGGATCGTATTAAAATTTGGTTAAAAAATTTTAGCGTTTAGATACTTAATCAAGTAAAAATGATTAAATTGAAAAAGTAAAAAATTTGATTGCTATGAATCAAATTATATTAAATAGTCATAAAACCAAGAATTAAAGGTTTTAGTTGGTAAATTTACCAAGTGGAAGTATAGTGGACTGTTAATGATAGGTTTTGTGAGAAATTGATTTAAAAACCAATGTTATAATGATAATTTAATAAATATGTTAAAAATAAAAGATAACAAAAATGTTATCATCTTAACTTATCATCATCATCATCGAAAATTAAAGAAAACACCATGGTTAAACTTCTTTAGTTCAGCCAAGCTTGAAATCAAGTGCATGGTATGTATTTTTCACTTGTTCTTAGTGATTTTATGTTTATGAACTCGTATTAGCTTAATTTTGCTAACCCAAGGGATAATTCGTAAAATTGTTTACAGTTTAGGGGCCTACCATGAATGATTTAAATGTGTTTATGAACTTTGTTGATTGATTCATGAACTTGATAGCTAAATATAGGTATTTTGTTAAGTGATTTTTAGTAATTTTAATGTTTAAGGATTTATTTGTTAAAATAGTAAAACTCCATAGAAATATTTTGAAATGGTGATAAGTATGGGTTGATTAGAAACCTTAGGAAATTTGGCTAGCATGAATGATTGTTAAATGTGATTAATTTGCAAGTTTCGGGTTTAGGGACTAAATTGTATAAAGGATAAAATATTGGGGTAATTTTTTAAATTGATAATAAAAGGGGCCTATAAGTACTTTAAATCTCCCTTTTATCATTATTTTATGAACCATCTGAATATAATTTGGTTAAAGTACTAGTTATACCCGTTAATGTAGGAATTAATTTTAGTTTAATCAAGCCTCATTCGGGTACGATCCTCGGAGTACTTCTGGTACTTCGTTGTACAGGCTATATTACAACTTGACCCATATACTTGCGAACACCACCTTAATTCATATCTTTAGTTGTAGTATTCTCACTCCCGACGATAGTACGCAGGAGGGCGGTCAATTGTATAAGCCAAATTGATTAGTTGTTATTAAAAGTTAATAGTGTGATGGTACTTAAAAATGCCAAATTTGCACAACTTGCATTGTATGCTTTGGTAGAAATTTGATATGGTAGTATGAAATTTGTTTAAACATGTTTTCAGTTCATCCAAACTTGTATCAGGTTTATTCTTGTGAAAACAGTGAGTCACGTCGCGACAAAGAACTACTGGCGTCACGACGAGAAACAAAACAAAATCTAGGTGGCGACGCCATTGCTCAAGGTCATTACGAGCATCAAACAATTAGTTATGTCGTGATGAGCAACCCCTGGCATTGCGACGTTAACCCAAAACTTTAGAATCTTTACAATTTGGTCCTATTTAAACCAAAAGAGTTTCATAAACTCATATAAGACCCGAAAATGATTATGTATCATTTTATTTACTCGTTCTAGTTGTAATAGAATGTTTAAAGGTTTGTAAATGAATGTAATTTAATTGTAGTTGCTTCGGCAATTGATGTGACACATTATAACTCGGATCCGGCGATCGGATCGAATAATGGGGTGTTACAATCAAATTGGTCATTCCACTATTAAATGGTAATGGAAGACTAAAAGTGCATTTCCGTGTTAGTCACTATAAAATTAGAGGAAACTGCCCACTAGTCACTCTAAATAGGGGTTGTTCCTATTTTGGTCACCCTAAAATTTTTCGTACAAATGCACAGTTAATCTTCCATTACCATTTAACAGTGGAATGACCAATTTGACCAATTTCACTTTTAGGTGACCAAAATAGGAACGATTCATATTTAGAGTGACAAATGGTGTAGTTTACCCTGTGATCGCCGCCATGTTGGAAAAACGGGTTTGAAAAATGCAACGGAAAATAAATTTAGGGAAAACAAAGTTTAAAATTTATTTTCAAAACAAGATCTTGGTTGTGATATCTAAAGTAATAAACATTTAATCAAAATTGTATCCTTTCAATTCGTCTTGGATGATTGTTTTGACTGAGTAGTCTTCTCCGCTATCCTCAATCTCACGTCTGCCGAGTGTGGGCTCGCTTCGAATCAGAAAAATTTTCACAAAAATTATCATTGGGGTAATTTCGTAATTTATCTAAACTTTTGGTTCAAGTTGTAAATTAGAAAAATATCTCTAGAAATTTTATGAAATGATCTCTTCAGAGAATTTTCTCTATATAACTTTCTCTTGAATTCAACTGTGTGTCAAATTATGACCCAAGACTCTCTTTATATAGAGAGAGTTTCGAGCGTTCAACTATGATTAAACTTAATCACTTTAATATTAAATTAATATATGTTATGAATATCTTATTAAGTGGATGTCCATCAAGATCAAGATAAGTTTTAATGTACTTTAAATTCTAATAGTTACTAGAAGTAGATCTCTACATCATTTATACTTCTTATGCCTATAAATAGAGATTTTGGAGAAGCTTTGTAAATATTCTGATTGATCAATAAAATACGCTCTCTCTTTTGCTCTCCCATTTTCTTTATTATTTACTCTCTGTCTATTTATTTTATAACATGTTATCAGCATGATTCTCTTTTAATTATTTTTCTCCATAAGTCCCAAAAATATCCCAAAAATTACTGTTGTCGATTGCCTCCTAGAGCTGATGCTATTTCAATTGATGTCTGCGCATTATCGGTAATCATTATAGACTTTAACCACTCAGGTACACATAAATCTCTAAATTTTTTATGCCATTTTATGCAAAAAAAAAAAAATTATATAATCCTTACGTGGTATGTTTTTCTCCTTTGTTCATTAATTTTTGGTAAAATTATTTTATGAAAAAAATATTATTACTTTAAAGTTTCTTTTAAACTAAGATTCTTTTATTAAATTATAGTATGCATGATATTTGGATGATTAAAATTTTTTATGATTAAATTATTGTTATTAAATATGCTTGAAATTTGATTAAAATTGTGTGAGAGAGTAGTACTAACCAATTGCCTTTGATTAAAGAAAAAAAAATGAAATTCAATAAGATCTAATTAACTCATTAATTTGTTATTGTTGAATGATTGGATTATACCTTTTAGATTGAATTATAAAGTATAAATAATTTATTTGAGCATCATAAGATTCTATAAGTCATATGTAGTATGTTCTTATGAAAGCATAGTTATTTTAGTACTTGTAATAGTGCTCGTGATAATAGCCAAGGTGACGACGGTGGTATTAAAAATCTTCAGGTATATTTTATTATGATTTATTTATTATATCATTTTTATTATAATTGGAGATTAATCATGACAAACATGAATAGATAGATTCTGATTTAAAATCCACGTATGTTTGCGATGGTGATTATGAAATAAAGAATCAATGGAGGTGTTTAGAAGTCTGTCCTACTAGATTTGTTGTATTCCTCGAAGTGAATGCAAACAAAAAGAAAATAAAAGATATAATCATGGACCACTAAAAGTGGAAATATAGTAATAAATAAGAAAACAATGATAGTTCTCAAGATAACTCTTCAAAGGGTAAAGATAGCTTATGTTATCAATGTGATATGAAAGATTATCGGCCACATATGTGGCATATGCGTAAATATTTTGTTTCTGTTAATATTCTTTGAGGAAGGATATGAGAATGTAGTAATGAATTCTATCATTACAGATAGAAAATATTTATCTTATTTGGTTCTGAAACAAACAAATATTATTTCAATATTTGATAATACAAAATTAGTTGAAAGCTCCAGAAGAGCTAATATATCAATATCTAAAAAGCACAAATTTTGTGATTGTTAATGCATTGGTTTTAAAAGATATTCATTATAATGGATATCATATTGTGATTGTGAATGAAGAAAAGATTATATTTCATATGAATCACTATTGCTATAAATATATATTTGAAAGGATGAAAAAAAAGGGAAGATTGAGTTATTGATTACTCTTATTATTAAATTGAATTGATTGCGACTATCTTTGTGATCTTTTGTCATCATTCCCATTAAAGGGTTGAAAGCAAAATATTTGAATGTGAAAGATCTACTTATGAGCAATAGAATATGGTAATTCTATCTAAAGCTCATTATGGTTGGATGCACCTGAAGTTGCAATTTAAAAAAAAAACTGTGAGTATAACTCTACAGAATTCAGAATAAGTTCTCAATTAAAATTACGTGGAAAAATATTACTGATGAGAACTTGCAAGAGAGAAAATTTATGTATGAAAAGTCATTGGTTATATACATGTTGTACACCTGGAAAATAAGATACACCCTCAAAGTTTGCTATTAATAGATTTTGAATGGATTCAAAGTCTACTACTGAAGTTTATTTGCTTACTTCTTGATAAAATCGTCAAGACTCAATGCAGAAAAAAAGGTATATCTTTAAATATTAAACCGACTTGATATATGGTTTAAATATTTGATATGGTCTTCTTTTTAATTTTTGATTACATGGGTTACATATTGTTTTAAGCATCTCATTTGTTCATAAAAATGAATATTAACTTATTTATTTATGTCGCTATAGTAGGGTTTATAATTAAATAATAAATTTGATTAAAACATATCTAGTATGCAAATTTGTGTTAATAAACCAATGAATTTTATGGTTATTCGAATTTGATTTAATTCAAAGAATTGTTAAAGGTAATAGTTCATACGTTTTATATTATTCCATGTGTTAATTATTTACAAAAATGATATGAGCAATTGCAAATGAAAAGTTCTATGAGCATGAATGGTTGGATTTTGAATTAAATTTCATGCATATTTAATATGATGGTTATGAAAGAAAAAATTACTAGTTTTTCATTATGTCGTATATTTATGTTTGAGATGTGATTTTTATTGATATATTTAATTTAGGCTTGTTTCTATACATGAACTAGCAGTTATTCTTGGTAGTTAACTGATTATGCAAAACTCTTGTTAAAAGGATTTTAAAAGTATTTTGAATCGAACTTGGGACCTCTCGCACCCGAAGCGAGAATCATACCATTAGACCAAATGCCATGCATTTGAAGATTTTGACATATTCCTTGAAGCAAATATTGTATATAATTATTTAGAAATTATATTTATTGACTCAGTGGCATTATAGACTTCACATTGATTTAGACATTTCTAGTAGTAAATGTCATAATAGTACTTATATATGGATACAAAGTAAAAGGAATGATAGTAAAAGTATCAATTTGTTACAATTTCGTACAACTGAAATGCATATTAAAGTAAACCAGAAGTTTACTAATACAAATACATTTACTACTTGACGTGACCAATTAGACCATCCTGGATCATATATGATGTGAAAATTAATTGAGAATTCACATGGACATTCATTAAAGAACCAGGATATTCTTTAATTTAAAGACACTACAGCAAAACAGGTTTTTAGCAGCGTATTTTGGGCCTATAGTGGAGCTTATAAGCTTGCTGCGTTTATGTGGAAAAACGCCGCTATAGAACATGACCTTTAGCGGCGCTTTCCCCACAAACGCCGCTAAAGGTCATGTTTTTAGCGGCGTTTTTAGTAAAAGCGCTACTAAAAGTCATGTAAGACACACGCTTTTATCGTTCTTTCATGTTTCACATTTGATGTTCCTCATAATTTGTAGTTCCAGTGATTTTTCTTCATCGTTTACCTTTATTTTTTGTTCGTATAGTAATATCAACTGTAGCACTCCCCATGAAATTAGTTTTATTTATAAGAATTATAAATAATGTGTTGAAATTCAATTTATTACGATAGTTTAAATAAAATTCAGTTGATTTTCTACCAATCAAAAACAGCAAACAGTAAATACCAACTTTCTTCCTTTCACTGAAAAATGATGTTCAAAATTGTTACATTGAACTGCAAAATGCAAATCTTATATATCACTGGGATCTTAAGGATTTTTCAATAATTAATCAACAACAAAAATAAGCATTCTACTCTAAACAGGTTCATCGTTGCTACGATGGAGATTTGATACCTTATTCAGTTTCCCTTCAACATCTGCTTTAGTAACCGTATCTTGACATAATCAACTAACTCGACATATTAGCATGCAAAATATAAAGAACAAGAAAGTGTTCCATTACTAATCATGTTAGATTCAGAAGTGCAAACCTGAATTATCCATGGGGTTCCCAGCAGGCACGGGCTCGGGTTCCTTTATTTCCACAACCACACAATCGGACATCAAGAATGTCTTGGCCATTGATGCTGCATGCTCCAAGCAACATCTGACCACCTATATCAAGAAAAATATAATCATCAATTTTAGAGGGTAACTCAAAGCTCTTTTAACAATATCTGCTCCAACCTATAGTAAATCAAGATATTTAGGGTTTACGAACTTTATCTACAGCCAAATATTTCAACAAAATACATTCTGAAGTTTAAGATTTTTTTAAGTTATCAAAACGATTTACCTTTTCTTCATCATTATCAAGTGAATCCTTGATAGCATTCACCTTAGAAGCAAGTCTTAGCAAAGTACATCCACCACCGACAACAATACCTTCCTCAACTGCTGCCTGATAAATAGCCCAAAACATGCAGTTTTATATGGTATTTCACGAATCATGCAGTTTGGGTATAGTTTACCTATTATAATAATTAATTTGATTTTGTATTTAGTTGAAATAAGTTAACGTCATTGCTATTGCAACAAAATGAACATTGATTCAAACGCCCTTAAACATTTTTTTTCCTTTAATTTAAAGATTTGAAGGATTATGGATAAAAGTAAATATTATGTGAATAAAATCAATTGGTAAGTAGTTGTGAAATGCATAATTGATCTGGTTAACTTAACTTTTGATTTAATTTTTTTATATTTATAAAATATGATAAAAGTTAATCAAACCCAAACCAACCTCCTATACTTGTTTTATTTCTCATGCTAGGAAGGAAGCAAAAGAAAAAAAATTCTGTTTAATGAACTGAATCCACTAATGTTAAGTCAATTAATCGATTAAAGTATGAAATTAATTGCTTAGGTGGATTTTCAATCTTTTAACCAAACCAACCCGCCCTACTAGTTTAAACTTTAAAGAACAGAATTTGAAAAATACCTGATAAAGGGCGCATGAAAGAATACCAGTTGAAGTCTAACCTGCATGGGAAACGATTTTAGCTCATCAAATCTAATAAATAATACTTCATTACTGCGTCAATAAATTCAGAACCAGATTTTGAAATTTCACATGAACGGCTCAAACCAAAATCAGTTTATCTCATGGCAGAACAATTAATAAAAAGATTTAAAAAAAAGAACGGTCAATTGACTTAAATTATCTAGCAAAAGTCAACTCAAGAAAGGAAAGAAGAGTAAAAATGGCCCCATACTAAGTATATAACTCAAAACAATAATGTTGTTTCAGAAAAAAAAAACTCCAATAATAATGGAACGAAAACAGCAGTTCCTATACAATGTGCTTTACAGGTAAAATTTTGCTGTCAAGATGACATTGTAGCAATAAATGATTTCATTAGGATAAATATCAAAATTAAATATAAATTTTAATTTAATGTGTATTGTCATACATGAAATTTAATTTTGTATAATTTTATACATAAAATTTAAATTTAATTCAATTTTCACAAATCACTAACAACATTATCAAACTAGCACTATTTTACATTGATATATTGCATACATAGACAATTATATTAATCCAATATGAAAATAAATATATGTATTCATTTCTTTAAATATGTACAATTGAATCAAAATCAAAATTTTATGTATAGATATAACCACGACACTTTATATATAAAATTGATATACATGAACTGCACATTGAACCAAAGTTAATATATAAATTCAATGTTTATCCGATAATATTATCCATCTTGAAATTATGCAAATTATGGGTAATTTTTGTTTCTTCTGTAAACTATATTCGTTTGGTTATGTGTAAAAAGTCTAATGCAAAGGATTTGAGTAAATGTCAAACATATTTGAGAAAATGAAAAATTCAAATAACATAAATCACAGATAGAAGTTGTCTAAGATTCAGCACCACAGTACGTACATGATTTTGAGTTAACCAAGTCTGAAATGACTGTTTCTGCTGCCTAATTTCTCAACAGCCCTGTTGCCACCATCCTCAAAACTCTTGCTAAGCACCAATTAATCTCGATAACTTTAAAGCTAAATCCTACCACAAAAAAACTTTTTCCATAGCCTCCCTTATAAAGAAACATAATAGCATACACGTAGGAAGTCAAAAAGTTGTCAAAAATCAGTCCATAAAGCTAGGCACATGATTCATTGTTCTCAATCTTCCTTTCTAGTGGACCCAGTACCTTCTTTTAAATGCAGACAATCAACAAGGTCAGCTCAGTGGCTAAAGGCTATCCTAAGTTTCGAGCTAGCCTCCTTGCTCTGTCAATTTGTAAAGATGAAATTTCTGTAGTGAAACACTTATATTCTTCATTTAAACAACTTTTAGTTACAAGCATATTAAGAATTCATTAACCCAAACTCTTAATGAGTGCTTGATGAACATGGCATGAATAGAACTTTTAAAAAACCAGAGAGAAGAAAGAAAACAATTCATTATGCACATAATCCTGAATAACAGCTGCCAAAATTTTATTTAAAAGAAAATCCTCACCTCCTTCATGATTTCCTGGCAAGCTGCCGATTGCTTTTCATCCTTACATAGAGCCAATGCCCTTTGAACATAACTCTTTAATGATTTTGGGAACACACCAGCCTGAAAGCAATAAAGCAGCCATCAATTGTTGTTCAAAAATCTGAAATATGTAAACCATGATAAGTCTTTTCTTTTTTCATAGGGAGGCAGGGGGCAGTCGAGGGCGCTTGTAACTAAACTATACAATCTAAATCTAAGAGAATAAAGGACTTAAGAACAATTTCCAAGAGTGATTTATGTCTAAATCATCATCTGCCACATTGCAAAGATGCATTTTAATTCAGCACTGCATAATCAAGCAAATTTAGCCATATCCGTTTTACCAAATACAATCTTTAAGATTGTAGTTCGGATACTTAAAAATACACTTAAAAGTGATAAAACTGTAAAAACTTATAAATTTCTCAAGAGAATAAATTATTCTTTGAATTACAATTCAATTATACATCATGGCTGTTGTTTCCCTAAACAACAGGACTACCACAAAATAAGATTAACATACTAACATGGTTGAGTAGATCCAGACCATCATACTAACATGGTTCTTTTTTACTTCTAATTAGTTTCAAAAGCTCTTTCCCAAACTCGCTCACCGTAAGGTTAACTTCCATCAATAATATTACAAGCATGAAATGAGTATTTCCTCGTTTGGTGAATTTTATCCTATATTACTCTCTCAGCACAACAATGAAGTTCTTCAAAGATACAAACTAAATGATCCTTACAACTGCAATTTAAAAGGTAAAAGACAAAGAGTAAGCAGAAAATTCGAAACTAACCTCTTGTGCCATTCTTCTTTGAAGTTATAAATGGCTTGAAGCAGTTTGGGCAAATTCTCCCACGGGCATTCTTCCCTAACTGTTTTCAAAAACAACTGTTCCTCCACCGTCATCGGAATGTGCTATAAATCATTGGCAAAACAATATCGATCCATAAATTGAACCTGGAAGAGAGAGAATAATGAGTTTTGATCGCAGTGGCGATGGCACATCGAGCTACGATTTTGAATTTTTTTTATAAATCGCGGGTCAAACAGAACCCTAAAAAAGTTTTTTTTGACTAGGCGAAGCTAGGGGTGTTCAGTCTGTCAAAATAATATTAATCAAATTAATCGAACTTTTAAAATTTTTAACTGTTAATCGAATCAAAATTTTTTAAAAAAAATTAACCGAATCGAAATTTTTCAGTTAATTCGGTCTGTTAACCGAATTGCCCTAATTACCCGAATTAACCAAATTACCTGAAATGAATCACTACATAATTAAAAAGATTACATAATTTTTAGTTTTAGTTTTAGAATTTTATTTTTTATTAAATTATTTGTATTTTTTATTATTGGGTTGGATTGGGTAATTGCGTTGGGTTAGATATTTGGGTTTGGATTGGGTTTAGGTTAATAGTGGGCCTATTTATATATTATAATTTTATTTATTAATTTTTTCGATTAAAGCGAAAAAATTCGGTTAATAAAACGATTTGAATGAATTAATCATTAACCAAAAATCACAAAATAATTAACCGATTTCGATCAGAAAAATTCAGTTAACCGACCGATTAACTGAATTCGGTCGGTTAACCGAATTTTTTCGGTTTTACCCGAATTTTGCACACCCCTAGGTGAAGCCATCGTGAAAACATAATAAAAGAAATAGAGAGCAGTGGAGGGGAACAAAGTTGTAATTGCGAGAGGGTTAGAGGGGAACAAAGTTGTAATCAAAACGGCACCGTTTTAATAAAAGTAAAAAAAACATTTGCGGCGTTTATGGAAAAACGCAGCTATTGCTTTACCTTTAGCGGTGTTTATAAAAAAACGCTGCTATTGCTTTACCTTTTGCGAAGTTTATGAGAAAAACGCCGCTATTGCTTTACCTTTTGCGGCGTTTTCGATCCAAACGCCACTAAAAACTCCGCTAAAAACCTGTTTTGCTGTAGTGATAATTCTCTTTTTTTGCTTAGTCTCAATGAAAATTAATTATTAGAACCTCACTAGCTAAAGTTGAGATTTAATGTCTTACATTTCTGAAATGAATATGGACTCATTCATCCACAATGTGGATGGTTTTGATATTATATGATTTTGGTAGATGCATCTACAAAAAATCACATATGTGTTATCAACTTGCAACCTGTCATTTGCAAGATTGCTTGTTCAAATAATTAATTTCAGATCATGCAATTAAGACAATTCATCTTGCTAATACTGATGAGTTTATATCTCAGTCTTTTATTGATTGAGTTTGAAAAACTTTTGTAAAAGTTTGTTATTTAAGTGTATAATGGTTTAGAGAAATTATTGATTGAACGCCTCTTATTAATGTCTAAACCATTACTTATGAGAACTAAACTTCCTATTTCAACATGATATTATGTTGATATACGTGTTGTACACATCAAGCCAATAAGTTATAAATACTCCACATTTCAATTGGTTTTGGTCAAGAGCTAAATATTTCTCATCTTTGAATATTTGTATGTGCGTATATGTTCCAATTGCTCCAACACAATGCACAAAGATGAGTGAATCCTCAAAGAAAGTTGAGAATATATATTAATTATAAGTCTCCTTGTATGATTAGATGTTTTGAATGTATTGGAGATTCAATTGTGACATGATTTGTGATTACTATTTTGATTCAATAGTTTTTCTGACATTAGGGGGAGAGAAATAATAACTTGTAATGAGTTAAGGGGAGGGTAATTTGAACCAGAAGTTCAACAAGGATAACTCATTACAAGTTTCAAATATGAAAATTCTCATAAAAGAAAATAATAAATCTAGATGGTCATATAGTGAAGGCGGGTACTCCAAAAGAGACCCAAGACATAACTAATAAGTAAAACTCCAAAAGAGATTCAGGTATCTGAAACTGAAGATTAAAATAGTGAAAATAAGAGATCTTGATAAGTTATGTCAATTTGAGAAAATGTCGAACCGATAATAAAAGTGGTCGACAATGGTTTTGCATGCAATATTATTGTTGAAATAATGAAATAAAAGGAGGATCTTGAATAAATCTATTGAGAAAAATAGATATGGAATAGATTGTTCAAAATAGAAAGACGCAACTCAAGTACAATTGAATTCGTGGAGTTTTCAGACCAGTAGTCCAAATACCTAAAGTTATAAAGCCAGTAAAGGTACAAATGAAGTAGTTTTGCAAAAGTGGAATAAAAATATGAAGTATTTCTCTAAGCCCCGGCATTGATTATGAAAAGATACAATATTCTTGTGTGGTGGATACAATAACCTTTAGATATATTATTAAACTAGCAGTTCATAAATGATTTAACTTGCGTCTAATGGTTGTTGTTACAACCTTTTATGAATCACTATATAGTAAAGTTTATATTAAAATCTTTGAAGGATTTAAAATGCCAGAAGCATATTGAAATTCTCGAGAAATTGTTCATTTATATGAATTGAAATAATTGAACATATATGGTAAATTTTACATAGTCAATAGTAATTGAAAGAGGATTATAAAATGATCCAAAATACCTATTTGTATTTTTATAGAAGAATCATGATTAAAGTTTGTTATGATTATTGTTGAAACTCCTAAAGAGATCAAAATATATTTCCCCCAAATTTTTCCTCACTTATGACTTTTAAAAGAATGTTGATATAAATGCTTAGCAAATATGTTCAAATGGTCATTTGAAAAGCTAGTATTCAAGACTGAATACATAGAATATGAGGTATTATGTGATGTTTTCATGAGAGGGAGTAAATACGCGCTGTACTCTTTTTCCCTTAACCGAGGTTTTGTCCCACTGGGTTTTCCTAGTAAGGTTTTTAATGAGGCAACATATTATGCGTATTATAGATATGTATACTCTTTTTTCTTCACTAGGAATTTTTTTTCCCATAGGGTTTTTATCTTAGTAAGGTTTTAACGAGACACATTATCTACCAATGGACATCCAATGGGGAGTGTTATGAATATCTTATTAAGTAAATGCCCATCAAGTCAAGATAATTTTTGATGTACTTTAAATTCTAATAGTTATTAGAAGTAGATATCTATTTCATTTATACTTCTTATGCCCATACATAGAGACTTTGGAGAAGCTTTGTAAATATTCCGATTGATCAATAAAATACGCTCTCTCTTTTGCTCTTCCGTTTTCTTTGTTATTTACTCTTTGTCTATTTATTTTATAACAATGTAATATTTATCAAGATAAATATTAAATTAAATTAAATATTAAATCTTATTAAAATAATAGAATGTTGATCTACAAGATAAACATTAAATTAAATTTAATATTAAACTATTAAAATAATATTATTTTTAGAATAGTTAATCTGAAATCAAATTCTCTGGTAGAGTCCCAGTAGGAGTGTAACTCTTCCACTGCTCAACCACTGTTGATCAATAAAATACGCTCTCTCTTTTGCTCTTCCGTTTTCTTTGTTATTTACTCTTTGTCTATTTATTTTATAACAATGTAATATTTATCAAGATAAATATTAAATTAAATTAAATATTAAATCTTATTAAAATAATAGAATGTTGATCTACAAGATAAACATTAAATTAAATTTAATATTAAACTATTAAAATAATATTATTTTTAGAATAGTTAATCTGAAATCAAATTCTTCTGGTAGAGTCCCAAAGAGGAGTGTAACTCTTCCATCGCTCAACCGCGAAGACCAACCACTCATCGCCACCGGACGCCGCCGTCGTCGTAGTCGCATGCGCACTTCCGTGTCCGGTGGTGCTAGTGTGACACCCTTACGGCATCCCGAGCTAGTTCGGCTACTATCGGTTCGATCCGAGTCAGTGACAACCTAATTGGTCCAGTCTAGCCACCAGTTGGACCATCAGCCCGATTTCACATATCGAACCCGATTTGACCAGATTTTGGGTCTTGGTCTCATTTTAGGCTCCCGGGCCTAATTTACGATCTCAAGTCTAATTTTCAAGTTCAATTATCCATTGGGCCAATTGTCTGACTTTAAAATTAATTTCCAAAAATATAATATTAATTTTAATTAATTTGATTTTTCTTGATCAAAATTAACTTTCCCAAAAATCACTTAGATTTTCCAAATTAATTTTTAAAGAAAATTCTTTAATCAAATTCTCTAGTTGAACAATTCTCACGACCACCTAATTTAGTTCCACATCGAATAAATCGACTCAATTAAATTATTTCCAAAGTCGTAGAATTTTCTTCTAATTCAAATGCAGTCCAATCGAGTTTTTGTTGAGCTAGCGGAGGGACCAATCGAACATATTCAATTAGGCTCTAGTAATTACAATTATGTCCAGAAGCATTGTTTCGATAATTCGCAATTACTAAATCATGGAGTCAGTCCACAAGAAGTACCATGATTGAAAACTCCTTATTGTATACTATTTACGAAAATAATTCATCCAACTATTTTGTCCAATGACCTCATCATGTGTGTGTTACACTCATATGATATCCTTGACTCCTTTGAGTTAAATCCATTCACTCAATACAATCATATTTTATCTCATTGTGACCATTGTGTCTTCTTAATGATTAATATGATCATTGTCAACAAATGGCTGTGATAAATTGCTCGTTCGAGAATAAGTAACCCGTGGTCATGTTCCATATTTATCAATCCACATAATGCCAATGAGAGGATATCAGTAACTCTTTAATTGAGCTATGAATTCCACTATTGCTAGTAAAGTCATGCCATGTACAAGTCATATACCCAACATACTGGCTATGGGCTAGATCATCTTTAGAGCATAAGCCTCCACTTATATTAAAGCACATGAGTTGCATACGTATGGTCAATGACTACCTCAAGATTTAGGTAAATCACACCATGAACGTCACAAGTGAATTAATTCACAAATGGATTTAGAATTAATTCATCTTGGGTCTAGTCCAATGTATCATTCTACCAATGAATACATCTATGCCTCTACCCGTGGAATCAACTAATTCGATAGCCAAGACTAGTCATCTCCCCAATTGGAATTGTAGACAACATAATAATACTTCTCAGTATTTGAATCAAATGCTCACTTTGATTTTTTTATGGGATTACGAACTCATTTAGATTATCTACTGAAGTAGGTTGTCTTTCTCGTAATGTAAACGTTCTTACAATGCCACTTATCTTCAGTTTGAACTTAGACAATCAATAAGCTAATATTTGTTTGCTACAATTTCTCTATGCATGCAAAATTTGAAAAAAAAAATACAAAAGACATAATAATGTAATGTGAAATTAACTTTATTTATTTATTCATCATTCAAATAAATAGAAAACAGTTACATGTTTACTACAATATGAGCACATTTCCCAACATGCCAAGAGTGTGAACGTTTGACTAGAAAATGCCACACCAAAAATATAGTAAATTAAATCAACGATGTCCGCAAGTATAGGGTCAAATTGTATTATAGATGTGTGCAACGGAACACGGGGAAGTATTTTGAGGATCGTACCCAAAGGAGGACGAATTAAATCAGAAATCTACTTCTACAATAACAAGTCTAAACATTAATAATTAAAAATTATATTATGATAAACAATAAAAGCGATAACAAGCATAAACTAAATTAACTGAATTAACTAAATAGAAAATAAACAAACCACTAAATCAGAATAACATGCAGAAGATTAACTCGTTTCAGTAGTTGTAATTAATTTCAGAATTTGGGTTTAAATGAAATTAACTATTAATTAACTAGTATTACCTACATGCCTCTACTAATTAACTAATCAACAGGTACTCGCTTATCTCCCAACCCCACTTTCTCCACCGGGATAAATTATGATTTACTTGACAAACTTATCTCCCGACCTCGTTTAACCTAGATTACTTCCTAAGGTCATCAATCCTAGGGTTTAGGCACACATAATTTAAAATCAGTAAATTCCTGTAAAGAAACCCTAATTCATCCGTTGACTACTGTAATGGCCTAAATTCAGGGTTATCGAAATAGTGGTTTCGTAACCATAAATCTGATTTAAAGAGAAATTTATTTTAATATTTTTGCATGAATATTGATATGATAGGAAAATCGTATGAAAATATCGATAAAAAATTATTGAAGAAAATTGGGTAAAAACAAGGTATCGAGACCTCGATCTCGTAAAACTGAGTCAAAAATATTTTTATAAATATTTATGAAATGTTAATAATATGGTATTAAAATTTCGTTAGAAAATTTTTACGTTTGGGTAGTTAATTAAGTGAAAAGGACTAAATTGAAAAGGGTGTAAAAGTTACTAGAAGGATTAAATAGCTCAATTGTTAAATGAGGAGGGACATAAATTGAAAATAAGTTCAAAAGGAGATATTTTGGGTGGCATAAGCTGAGAAAAATCAGGAGAATTGGTGAAATAAGGGCAAAATGGGAAAATAACAAAATTTACTAAAATAAAAATGGGATCAAATTGGAATATCTAGAATTCTCTTCATATTTTCTTCATTATCATCAGCCAAAAACGTCCTAAGGGTTTATTAAATCTGTTATTTCATAATTTTTGCACCAAGTGAGTTAATCCTTGCCTTTTTCTTGTAATTATTGTGTTTTTAAGACTTTTACAACTAGGTCCTATTACTAAATTCATTAGTTTTTTATTTCATGGATGAAATTGAAAGTCACCATGGTTGAGTGCTGTAAGTTTATGAAAAAATAGCATGAAATTGAAGCTTTAATTTGTTTATGAGATGATTTTATTAGGTAATTTAAATAGAAATTGATTTGTAGGACCTAATTATGAAAAAGTTTGGAATTAATGTCTAGTATTAAAATTCTAATTTCCAAAGGTTATAAAGTAGTTTAAAGTGATAGAATAAAGTGTTAATTGAGAAAAAAATCAGCTTAATTGAGAGGTTAATTGAGCAGGGACGAAATTATCATTTATTGAAAGCTTAGGGGAAAAATGGTAATCAACATCTTGCACTAAAACAGTTTTGGACAGCAGCAGTAGGCTAAATTTGAAAAATCACCATAAATTTTGGAAATCGAATTAGAGGATGAAAAAAATATAGAATTAACGCTTATTGAGTCTAGTTTCTCATAGAAGAAACGGTGTAATCAATGGAATTGTAAATCAGAAGATATAATAAATTTTGTGAGACAAGGTCAGAATGAATTTGGGTTCCCTTGTTCTAACTTTGTAAAATCATAAAAAATTGGAGAAAAATGATTAGAGGCTTAAATTTATATGTTTAAAATACTTAATGAGTATATTTTCAATAGAAACAAACGGAAACATCATCTGAATTCTGTACTAGGAGAAAATAATTTTTTAGTGATGAAGGGTCGAAACTGTCAGACAGCAGAACAGGGATGATTTTAAAGAATTAACTGTAATTATTAGCTAGACCATAAATTCTGAAAATTTTATGGTAAGAATATATGTGAGTCTAGTTTCGGAAAAATCAAGAGGATCTTAATTTGGAGTTCCGTATCTCAAGATATAAATAATTTAATGACTATGATTCAAGGGAGATAGCTCTGAATGAACTATAAATAATAATAGAATTATAGAGAATGTTACATATGAACATGAAATGTATTAAATTGATGATTAAATTTATTTATTTAGATCCAGAAAATTCAAATACGAAGCTAGATCGAGGAAAAGAAAAAGTTCGGGATTAGTAGATTTTTGTATACGAACAAGTATCGAGGTAAGTTCGTGTGACTTGAATTATATTCTTAAATGCTTGAAATATATTTTTACTGATGTGAATATGATTTAGATGTTTATTGTATGATAATTGATGAAGTATTGATATTCTTGATGAAAATGGAAAATAAATCCCGGTTGAATGAAAGGAAAATTCGATGGATCTCTAAAAAGGAATTGACGGTAAAAAGGATCTAGCCCGGACGGGTGATCCTATCCTGATATAGCCCTCCCGAAGAATATGTGGAAAATGGATTTAGCCCGGATGGGTAATCCGAATTAGGGTCTGAATTTAGCCTAAACTGGTAATTCAGATCCAAGCTCATTAGAGTAATTGTCGTTGCAGGAGATTTAGCCTAGACTGGTAATCCCAACAATACTCTATGAGTTTATATTACAGGATTTAGCTCTGGTGGTAATCCATTTGTAAGGATGAGGTTCGCGAGTGTGCTCTCTAAAATGGAAATGTGCGCACATGAATATGAATTGATTGGACTCGGATTTGTACACTAAAGTGTACCTGAAAATCCATCGAAATTAGAAATTCAACGAGATAAATATGGAAAAATAACAAGGAAATGGAAATCATGGTATTGATGAGCTCATCAATCATGGTATATATTATTGATATATGTAAATTATTGGACTAACTTGAATGTTGAGTTTGTGCATGTTAGGGTAATAATGCATTGAATGGATATATGAATGTTTATTGCATTGTATTGAAAATATTAGGTAAGTATAATTCTTGTTACATGAGCTTACTAAGCACAAAGTGCTTACCCTGTTTCCTTTTTCCCTGTTTTGTAGTGTTAAGAGCTCGGAGGTCGGATTCGGTCGGAGCACATCACACTATCAACCTCAAGATTTCGGTATATAAAGAAACTTTATTTTGGGAATCAATGACATGTATAAGCTAACAAAGGTGGTATGGCTAACAAATCTTGGTTTTGGTATGTGATGAGATTATCTTATGGATATGCTTGAATCTATCTTGAAAATATGTTGAAAGGAATTGGTTGGTTTGGATTGGTCTCGGTTTAAAATTGCAGAGAAGGTTAGATATTTATAAAGGGGTTATATTGAGTTCATGAAAAAAAACTTTGGGATTTTGCGAAAAATTTCTTATGGTTTCGATTTAATCCTGATTTGGTCCCGATGTATGTTTTGGGCTTCGGAGGCCCATCTAAGAGACGTCATGACATGTTTCGGTAAATGAATAGTATTTAACTCGTAATAACGGAAAATTAATTCTGTAAACTCCGGTAATGCCTCGTACCCTATTCCGGTGACGAATGCAGGTAGGGGGTATTACATTTGTTGGTATCAGAGCTACAGTTTAGCCGGTTCTCGGACCGACGTAGCAAATACAGGATTAGCTATACATGCCATTTAAATTATTATTGATAGTGTGATATCTCCTGACCATTTGAAATGTGATTTTCTTATAGTAAATGTCTACTGACCGAGCTCAACCCGAGGAAGCCGAGAGTCATGCTCTGCCTCCAGAACAAAGAGAAGATGAAGCTACTAGTAGTAGAAGGTCCGAGACAGGGGACCAAAGTGAAGAGGCTAAAATGGCCTTATATCAAATGATGAATGAATGGTTTACTCAGTATATAAGAACTAACCCTGTAGTGCAGCAAACTCAAGCTCCCCCTCCTCCTCCTCCACCGGTTCCCGAGATTCCACAGGGTACAGGTACCGAATCTATCAGAAAAGGGAAAGCTCCGATTGATAAAATCAAAAAATATGGGGCAGAAGAATTCAGAGCTGCAGTTGATGATGATCCCGAACGGGTTGAGTTTTGGTTAGAAAATACTACTCGGTTTTTGGAGGAATTATCATGCACACCAGAAGAATGTTTGAAATGTACCGTCTCACTGCTAAAAGACATAGCTTATCATTGATGGAACACTAAAGCTTCGGTGGTTCCAAAAGAAGAGATTACATGGGAGTTCTTTCAGAATGAATTTAAAAAGAAATATATCAGCCAGAGGTTTCTTGATCAGAAAAGAAAAGAATTTCTTGAGCTGAAACAGGGCAATAGATCGGTATCTGAGTATGAAAGAGAATTTGTTCGGTTGAGTAAATATGCTCGGGAATAGGTACAATCAGAAGCCGAAATGTGTAAACGATTTGAAGAAGGGTTGAATGAAGATATCAAGCTATTGATTGGAATTCTTGAAATCTGAGAGTTTGGTACCCTTGCAGAGAAAACTTATAAAGCAAAAGAACTGAGCAAATAAAAGAAACAAGCTGAAAGAGAAGCTCGGGTTTTCAGTAAAAGATCGATAGGGAAATCTCAATCATCTTCAGTTTCAAAGAAATTAAAGAGGTATTATGATCGTCCTACTTCAGTAACAGGATATTCTGGAAAGGAACGGGGCTTCCAACGCACTAACCCGAGATCTCCCACTCCGTCTGTTACTAGTATGGGTAGTGTCGGCAGTCCTAAGCTGAGATGCCAGTATTGTAATAAAACTGTAACATCCTAAAATTCAGAATTTTATACTTTGCATTATATCATGCAATAGGCTAGTTAAGAATGTTAATTTTGTAAGTTTAGGGGTCCTAAGAAGGCTTGGGGTTAAGTTGGGCCTTAGTAAAATTTTTGTGTTTAAGCCCTTAAGGGGAGAAGGCAAGTGGCATCAATATTTAAGGAAATAAGAGTGTGCTTTGCTAGTACAAGTGGAGCACATGGTGGAGTGGTGTGGCGTCAAGTGGAGAGCATGGGGGGGAAGAGGTTCGAATCCCATATATTGCAAATTTTGGGATTTATTTTTGTGTTTCTCTTCCAAGTGTCGGCCATGATGATAATTAAGGTAAGGAAGACTTTTTATTTATGGAAAGATGGCTAAGGATTATGGTAAGGAGGAAAACAAGGGAAAATGAAGGAAAGAAATCAAATAAAAAGGCAAGGGAGGGAACATGTTGGCCAATTTTGTGGAAGGTGTTTTGGAAAGAGTTTGTGGTCAACCAAGACCTTTTAGTGCTTAGGATGCACGGTTTTGATAGGGTAAAGAGGGGAGCCGAATTTCCTTTAGGCATTTGGCAAATTTTGGTGCATGAGAGGCTTGTTTCTTTTTAGCATATTTGGTGTTTCTTTTCCAATTCTTTCTCTTTGCTTGCCGAAATTCTAAAGCCATTTGTTCACCTTATTTTCTCTTGTTTTGGCCGAAACTATCTAGCCATTTTGTCCAATTCATTTTATTCATTTTGCCTTTGTGCCGAAACACTCACCTCATTTTGATCATCTTCTCTTTGGTGTTAGCCAACCTCTCTAACACTTCTTTTCCATCTCTTTTCCATTTTTCTAGCCATTTCTTTTATTTTCTCTCTTTTTCATTTGTCAAAAATATTTGAAGGCCGAACCTTCCTTGTCCTTTTCTCTCCATTAACCGAATTGGTAAGTGATTTCATTTTATTCTTTTCATTTTCATCTCTCTAGCCGAATGTATGTCTATTATCATTCGGTAACTTCACTTTGTTTTAAATCAAAATATCACTCCCTCCTAATCCCTCATATCTTGATCATCTTCTTGTTGTAGTATTATAGTGGAAAGCCGAATCTTACATCCTTGATAATTCATCCGAAGTCATAAGTCCAATCAGTAGGAATCGGATTTATCATCGTAAGGTAAGGAGTTCGTCATGGTTCATTTTGATTTATTTCGATATTCGGTTATTTTGTTAATCGGATTGAAAGTTTGGCTAATAGATTATTATAGGGATTAGATCATTTGTTCTTATCTACTCATTGATCTTCGGAGATAGTGGTAAGCCGAACCTTCTCCTTAGACAATCGTTTCATATCATTGCAATATCGTTTTGATTAAGATTCTTTTTCCAATGGAGGCAAGTGGTACCGATTCGAAAGGAAAAGCGATTGGAAAACACAAAAGGAGTGGATTTTCTATTCCTACTCCTAAGTTCAAGCGTAGAGCGGTATCGGCGGTTCGGGATTTTCCACCGGGTTGTGGACCATCATCCGGTTAGAATAGACAAATCGTGGTCGTTCACGATACTAAGAGTAAGCAATTCATTAGATCGTCTGCTTTAGTTTTGGATTAATAAAATCTCGTTTGTTGGTTAATAGAGTGTAATGGTGATTTAGGTGCCGACGATCAAGAATGTTTAGTCCTTACCGTAATCAGGTGTGTAATCTCACACCGAAATCCCGTAAATTTGTGATTTATCATCATGTTAGAAAATCGATCGATGTTTTTTAAGAACTTAATAACGGTATTATGGTATAAGTCGAGTGATTTGCTTAAACATCGTTAATACTAAGATTTGACAAAATCGGAGTTAATTTGTAGAATTACAAAAATGCCCTTATGGGCCGAATTACGAAAATACCCTCAATGGGTCGTTTTTATCAAAATGCCTTAACGGGCCGAATTGCTTAAATGCCTTTAAAGTGTCGATTTACGAAAATACCCTATGGGCCGATTTACGTAAATACCCCTATGGGCCGATTTACGAAAATGCCCCGATGGGCCGATTTACTAGAATGCCTTAATGGGCTGAATTACAATGTGTTATAATGGGCCGATGCATTATAAATTATTGGATTAATAATGGTTGTACATATATGTGGTTATTATGCTTTATTATGTATGTTGCATGTTACATATTGCATGGGTTGAGAAAAATTGTATGAAGAGCAGTGTAGCCTGGTGGCATTGCCACAAAATATCACTTATGATTTCAGTGGCTTGGCCACAATAAACAAATATATTATAAATGGCAACTTGCCTGCGAATTGGTGTGAGCGGCGGGGTGGGTTGACTGATCCCTACAGGTGTGATTGGCTGGTCGGGAGTGTGATGGATGGATGGGTTGGGTTGCATTCATATCATTTTAATATTGTTATGTAAATGGGCTTAAGCCCAAGTTATTGCTGAATGGATTCAGACCCAGTGGATAACGGTAAGGGGATTATGCACCGAGTTCTAGTAACTCACCCCTTTTTCCTTAACCTTTGCAGGTAATGCTCAGTAATGTGGACTTGGGCCATGGATGACTCGGTGGAGGCCATACTTTAGAAATGGTGTTTCGAACTTTAGTAAATTCCATTTTCCATTTATTTCGTTACTTTTACTATTTTGGATTTTAAAGTTGTAATAAGGCCTCTGGATTATATTTATTTTGCTTTATGTTTGAGATGTTTTTATTATTTCACTTAAATTGTTAAAAAATGGGATTTTTATAAAATCATAAAAAAAAGGGTTTCCAAAGTTGATTAACAAATGGATTTCATAACCACACTTGTACAAATAATTTAACTTGGAATTTCTTTCAAAATATCAACAATATTTTCAAAAGTCACAGTTTTAATATCACAAATTTGAATATCGATTCTTCAATTAAACCTCTCGAGATTAGTAGTATTTCTAAACAAACTCGTTTTCTTAACCATAACCAAATAATACCTATTTTAGTACGAATCACAAGGTTTTTATACGTTTTCCCTTATGTGACATGTCAGATCCGGTCGTAACGCATGGGCCGGGTTTGGGGTGTTACAAATACCCATTTTGGTGAATGCCGATTAAAGAGCGGGGCTTGTTACCGATGTGGTTCTTTCGACCATTTCCTCAGAGATTGTCCAGAAAAGGGTGAAAAAGAAGCTGAACAGATATCGAAGCTGAGTAATCCAGTTTCGAGAGGCAGACCACCTCGACCATCCGGTAATGTCAGTGGTAGCCGAGGAGCTACGAAAGATACTGCAGGCAGGTCTGAAGCATGAGCACCTGTTAGGACATACTCAGCATGATGTAGTACTAAATTGTAGATAGAAATATATTTTGTTAAAATGTCAGACCTACCTGCAGTATTTTTCATAGCTCTCTACCGCCATCGACATTACCGGATGGTCGAGGTGGTGTCTCGCCTCTCAAACCGGATTACTCAATTCGATATCTGTTCACCTTCTTTTTCACCCCTTTTCTGGACAATCTCTGAGGAAATGGTCGAAAGAACCACATCGGTAACAAGCCCCGCTCTTTAATCGGCATTCACTAAAATGGGTTTTATTACAATACTGGCATCTCGGCTTAGGACTGCCGACACTACCCATACTAGTCACAGACGGAGTGGGAGATCTCGAGTTAGTGCGTTGGAAGCCCCGTTCCTTTCCAGAATATCCTGTTACTGAAGTAGGACGATCATAATACCTCTTTAATTTCTTTGAAACTGAAGATGATTGAGATTTCCCCATCGATCTTTTACTGAAAACCCGAGCTTCTCTTTCAGCTTGTTTCTTTTCTTTGCTCAGTTCCTCTGCTTTATAAGCTCGCTCTGCAAGGGTAGCAAACTCTCGGATTTCAAGAATTCCAATCAATAGCTTGATATCTTCATTAAACCCTTCTTCAAATCGTTTACACATTTCGGCTTCTGATTGTACCCATTCCCGAGCATATTTACTCAATCGAACAAATTCTCTTTCATACTCAGATACCGATCTGTTGCCCTATTTTAGCTCAAGAAATTCTTTTCTTTTTTGATCAAGGAACCTCTGGCTGATATATTTCTTTTTAAATTCATTCTGAAAGAACTCCCAGGTAATCTCTTCTTTCGGAACCACCGAAGCTTTAGTGTTCCACCAATGATAAGTTGTGTCTTTTAGCAGTGAGACGGCACATTTCAGACATTCTTCTGGTGTGCATGATAATTCCTCCTAAAACCGAGTAGTATTTTCTAACCAAAACTCAACCCGTTCGGGATCATCATCAACTGCAGCTCTGAATTCTTCTGCCCCATATTTTCTGATTTTATCAACCAGAGCTTTCCCTTTTATGATAGATTCGGTACCTGTACCCTGTGGAATCCCGGGAACCGGTGGAGGAGGAGGAGGGGGAGCTTGAGTTTGCTGCACTAAAGGGTTAGTTCTTATATACTGAGTAAAACATTCATTCATCATTTGATAGAAGGCCATTTTAGCCTCTTCACTTTGGTCCCCTGTCTCGGACCTTCTACTACTAGTAGCTTCAACTTCTCTTTGTTCTGGAGGTGGAGCATGACTCCCGGCTTCCTCGGGTTGAGCTCGGTCAGCAGGCATTTACTATAAGAAAATCACATTTCAAATGGTCAGGAGATATCACACTATCAATAATAATTTAAATGGCATGTATAGCTAATCCCGTATTTACTACGTCGGTTCGAGAACCAGCTAAACCGTAGCTCTGATACCAACAAATGTAATACCCCCTACCCGTATTCGTCGCCGAAATAGGGTATGAGGCATTACCGGAGTTTACAAAATTAATTTTCTGTTATTACGAGTTAAATACTATTTATTTACCGAAACATGTCATGACGTCTCTTAGATGGGCCTTCGAAGCCCAAAACATACATCGGGACCAAACCGGGATTAAATCGAAACCATAAGAAATTTTTTGCAAAATCCCAAAGTTTTTTTTTTTCATGAACTCAATATAACCCCTTTATAAATATCTAACCTTCCCTGCAATTTTAAACCGAGACCAATCCAAACCAACCAATTCCTTTCAACATATTTTCAAGATAGATTCAAGCATATTCATAAGATAACCTCATCACATACCAAAACCAAGATTTGTTAGCCATACCAATGGCTAACCTTACATTCATTTCACATTAACATTTACTTTGTTAGCTTATACATGCCATTGATTCCCAAAATAAAGTTTCTTTATATACCGAAATCTTGAGGTTGATAGTGTGATGTGTCTCCGACCGAATCCGACCTCCAAGCTCTTAACACTACAAAACAGGGAAAAAGGAAACAGGGTAAGCACTTTGTGCTTAGTAAGCTCATGTAACAAGAATTATACTTACCTAATATTTTCAATACAATGCAATAAACATTCATACATCCATTCAATGCATTATTACCCTAACATGCACAAACTCAACATTCAAGTTAGTCCAATAATTTCCATGTATCAATAATATATACCATGATTGATGAGCTCATCAATACCATGATTTCCATTTCCTTGTTATTTTTCCATATTTATCCCGTTGAATTTCTCAGAATTTCGATGGATTTTCAGGGGTACACTTTAGTGTACAAATCCAGGTCCGTCAATTCATATTCATGTGTGCACATTTTCATTTCAGAGAGCACACTCCCGTGAACCTCATCCTTACAACGGGATTACCAGTCCAGGCTAAATCCCCTGTAATATAAACTCATAGAGTATTGTTGGGATTACGAGTCCAAAGCTAAATCCTCAAAGAACGACAATTACTCTAATGAGCTTGGATCCGAATTACAGTTCAAAGCTAAATTCAGACCCTAATTCGGATTACCGTGTCAGGCTAAATCCATTTTCCACATATTCTTCGGGAGGGCTATATCAGGATAGGATCACCCATCCGGGCTAGATCCTTTTTACCGTCAATTCCTTTTCAGAGATCCATCGAATTTTCCTTTCATTCAACCGGGATTTATTTTCCATTTTCATCAAGAATATCAATACTTCATCAATTATAATACATATAAACATCCAAATCATATTCACATCAATAAAAAATATATTTCAAGCATTTAAGAATATAATTCAAGTTACACGAACTTACCTCGATACTTGTTCGTATACAAAAATCTACTAATCCCGAACTTTTTCTTTTCCTCGATCTAGCATCGTATTTGAATTTTCTGGATCTAAATAAATAAATTTAATCATCAATTTAATACATTTCATGTTCATATGTAACATTCTCTATAATTCTATTATTATTTATAGTTCATTCAGAGTTGTCTCCCTTGAATCATAGTCATTAAATTATTTATATCTTGAGCTACGGAACTCAAAAGTAAGATCCTCTTGATTTTTCCGAAAATAGACTCACATATCTTCTTACCATAAAATTTCAGAATTTATGGTTTAGCCAATAAGTACAGTTAATTCTTTAAAGTCATCCATGTTCTGCTATCTGACAGTTTTGACCCTTCTTCAATAAAAAATTATTTTCTCCTAGTACAGAATTCGGATGATGTTTTCGTTTGTTTCTATTGAAAATATACTCATTAATAATTTTAAATATATAAATTTAAGTCTCTAATTATTTTTATCCAATTTTTGATGATTTTCCAAAGTCAGAACAGGGGAACCCGAATTCATTCTAACCTTGTCTTACAAAATTTATTATATCTCCTGATTTACAATTTCATTGATTACACCGTTTATTCTATGAGAAACTAGACTCAATAATATTTAATTCCATATTTTTTTCATCCTCTAATTCGATTTCCACAATTTATGGTGATTTTTCAAAGTTAGCCTACTGCTTCTGTCCAAAACTGTTTTAGTGCAAGATGTTGATTACCATTTTTCCCCTAAGCTTTCAATAAATGATAATTTCGTCCCTACTCAATTAACCTCTCAATTGAGCTGATTTTTATCAATTAACACTTTATTATATCACTTTAAACTACTTTATAACATTTGGAAATCAGAATTTTAGCACTAGACTTTAATTTCAAACTTTTTCACAATTAGGTCCTACAAATCAATTTCTATTTATATTACTTAATAAAATCATCTCATAAACAAACTAAAGCTTCAATTTCATGCTATTTCATCATAAACTTACAGCACTCAACCATGGTGACTTTCAATTTCATCCATGAAATCAAAAACTAATGAATTTAGTAATAGGACCTAGTTGTAAAAGTCTTAAAAACACAAAAATTACAAGAAAAGGCAAGGATTAACTCACTTGGTGCAAAAATTATGAAATATCAGCTTGAATAAACCCTTAGGACGTTTTTGGCTGATGATAATGAAGAAAATATGAAGAGAATTCTAGATATTCCAATTTGATCCTATTTTTATTTTAGTAAATTTTGTTATTTTCCCATTTTGCCCTTATTCCACCAATTCTCCTGATTTTTCTCAGCTTATGCCGCCTAAAATATCTCCTTTTGAACTTATTTTCAATTTATGTCCCTCCTCATTTAATAATTGAGCGATTTAATCCTTCTAGTAACTTTTACACCCTTTTCAATTTAGTCATTTTCACTTAATTAACTACCCAAACGTAAAAATTTTCTAACGAAATTTTAATATCATATTACTAACATTTCATAAATATTTATAAAAATATTTTCGACTCAGTTTTACGAGATCGAGGTCTCGATACCTTGTTTTTACCCAATTTTCTTCAATAATTTTTTTTCTATCGATATTTCCATACGATTTTCCTATCATATCAATATTCATGCAAAAATATTAAAATAAATTTCTCTTTAAATCGGATTTATGGTTACGAAACCACTGTTCCGATAACCCTGAATTTAGGCCATTACAACCACATTTGGCTGCAGGTTACCATGATTTTAACTATTATTAATAATTAATATTTTTTATGCTTAATATAACATTTGGTTCTAAACTTGGCATTGTTTCTTTAATTGGCACCTATTTTTTTTGTTCTGATCTAGTACTTAGACTTGATACTTTCTCCTAATTTGGTACCTAAGCTATATATTTTATTTGATTTGGTACATAAACTTATCAAATGTTATATAAATTACCCCAAAACACTAATGGTGTTAAGTTTTTATGAGGGGACAGAAATAGCTAATATATGATCGACATGTGGTAGATGACATGAAATTTAATGGTAGGAATGATTACATATATTTGGAGTTTCTTCTGTTTCACTAAACAATATGCTCAACTTTTACTTTTAATTGGAATTTCGACTACTTTGACTGTTAATGGCAGAAACAATTCAAGAGTGACCACATACTTAAAGCATGGCTTGATCTTCATAAAGCTCTCAATTCCACAAAAAATGTCGTCAATATTAGAGGAAATATGTGTTCAGAAATTCTAATTCAAGATATTCTTAATGAATGGATATCGAAGCAGAAAACAAGAGTTCTAAAAACCCCAATAAAAGAAATTCACAATGTAAATTAAAAAATAAATAAACAAAAGTAATTACATATTTGTATAGCATTTAACAAATTTAGCTATCAAATTGGAAAAAAAAGTTAGGTACCAATTTAAGAAAAAAGTGTTAAATTCAAGTATCAAATTGGATAAAAAAATTAAATACAAAATTAAGAATAAAGGTATCAAACTCAAATATCAAATTAAATAAAAAATATTTACACGTGATATTTAGATACTAAATTGAAGAAAAAACATTAAATAATACTCCGAAGTAGCTTTAATTCCACCAACTATCTTGTTTCTATCCTTTAATAATTTAAATTAGGTCTATTCAATCATCCATTCAACTAATCAATGTCTTTTTCCCAAGAAATTTCGCGAGAGAATAAATAAATAAATAATGTTCTAAAGTAGCTTTAATTCCACCCAGTTAATATGATAAATAAGACCATCTTCACCTATAGACTTACTTTGTAGTGTTTGGTTAGATGGAAGTTGACTTGTCAAAAATAACTCTTCGACCATTCAAGCTAGAAGACGCCGATGATTTCCTCTTATTTGCAGGCGACGATCAAGTCACCAATTACCTTCGATGGCAAACACTGAGCTCAAAGCAAGAAGCTCTGGATCACATCAAGGATGTATGTATTCCCCATCCATGGCGTCGATCCATATGCATCGACAACTGTTCGATCGGATTCATTTCGATCTTTCCGTTCTCCGGGGAAGAAGACAGGTTCAAGGCTAATATTGGATTCGGTGTTGCAGTCAAGTATTGGGGACATGGGATTGCAACGAAAGCAGTGAAAATGGCAGTGCCTCAGTTCTTTGTTGACTCCCCAGATGTAGTAAGGCTTGAAGCATTTATTGATGCACAAAATTTGGGTTCCCAAAGGGTTGTTGAAAAGACTGGGTTTCAAAAGGAAGGGATGTTAAGGAAATATGCATATATGAAGGGCAAATTAAGAGATATGTTTATATATAGTTTCTTATCAACTGATCTTCCTGCTAACCCATAAGAGCTTTCACTAGATGAAAATAGACCTCATGCATTTTCTTTTGTTTTATTTACTAGTATGGTTTGCTTCTTGATTTACAGTCTCGTATATTTAGAATTTAGCCTTGTTGTTTTTAATAATTTAGTAACTTTATTTTTTGTATAATTTAACCTTGTTGTTTTGAAAATAAATCTCATACATTTTTTTTGTGTTGGGATACTATTCTTTTGATTGAAATAATTAACAGTATTAACTATTTAGATTAACTAATAACATTATAAAAGTAGAGGGACTGAATTATGTAAAAAAATTAAAGTACATAAATTAAATATCAAGTTTCAACAATGAATAGAGTCCAAATTGAAAATTGGCCACTATCTTATAGCTTAAAAAAGAAATAAGGAACCTTAAAAAAATGAGAAATTATGTGTTAAGTCTTTAAAACTCTTAAAACATTCAAATTATCTATAATTACATAACAATTTGATAAAAAATTTAACAATAATTATTTTTTAGACTAATTAATAACATTATAAAAATATAAGAATGAATTTATATTATAAATTAAAATATATAAATGAAAGGCATAATAGAGACATTAAAACCAAAATTTAACCATTTTCCATAAATAAATAAAAAGCACCATGGTTCTACACGTCTTAGCCAAAGGAAGGTCCTCATAAATATTTGTGTTTAAAATATTTTATATTTAAATAAATTTTTGATATGGTAATAATTTAAGACATTATATATTTATTTTTTATTTGTATCATATATGTATTTGGACTATTGTCAAATTAAACCACATTACTGTTTAATTTATGCCTTTTAGGGTTATTTGCTTGAATATCGGAAAATTTTTAACTTAAGGGTAGAAAAGCGAAAAAATAATTAAATATTTCTATAAAAAATAGATTCAATTGAGTATTTAAACTTTAAAATTATATCAATTAAATCTCTCAACTAACTTTTCTTTTTTAATCTTTAATCGGCTATTTTACCAAACTGACTCAAAAAAATTTAA
This sequence comes from Gossypium sturtianum, assembly GCA_025698515.1. NCBI lineage: Eukaryota > Viridiplantae > Streptophyta > Magnoliopsida > Malvales > Malvaceae > Gossypium > Gossypium sturtianum. The sequence goes on from CM046955.1 coordinate 59,123,455, forward strand.
TATTTACAAAAATGACCCAGGTTTAAAAACGATCACCAAAATTACCTGAAATGAATAGTAGAATGGGGTTTTGGCCTATTAATGGTCGGCACCACCTGGTATTTTGGACCCATGATTGCCTAATGATTGTGTCAGACTTTAAAAAATTGAATTTTTTGGTTCTGGCCTTCCAATAGCCAGCACTAGGGTATTTTTTTTTAAAATCGTATCATTACTAGTATACAAAAATTAAAAAAAAAAAAAAATTTTGGTCTTTGCTTCATCAATGGCTGCACGCGATGTCTGAAAAAAAATTGTGCTAGCTCTTCAATGGCGGCACGGCAGCGATGTCTGAAAAAATTTGGTCTTGGTCACAATGGCGGCAGGCAGTGTCTGAAAAAAAAATTGGTCTTGGCTTTGTCAATGGCCGGCACCAATGTACGAAAAACAAATTTTGGTGCTGGTCTGTCAATGGCCGGCACGCAGTCTGATATTTAAAAAAATTTGTCTTTGGATCATCAATGGCGGCACGAGTCGATATTAAAAAAAAAAAAATTGGTTCTGGCCTTCTAATGGCCGCCACCAGGTACGAAAAAAATTCAATTTTTTTAGATGCTGACCTTCTAATAGCCGGCATCAAACCTTATATATAGTGGGTGGTTTGAGTTCTGATAGTGTAAATGGAATGAGAAAAAAAAAATTTGAGAGAGCCATCAAAATGAGAATGTTCTGTAGTATATCATCAAATGAGTTTTTTTGGAGTGGATTGTATATAGAGTTTTTCGTAGTGTACAACAAAATTTCGGAGTTGAATTATATACTGTCATATTTTAACGGAGTTGAATTATATATTGTCATGTCCACCCTAAAGGTTATGCCATTAAGGGTTGGATGATTATTTGTGCCATAGATGGCTAATCGAGTTGTCTAACGCAGATGGACATTATCTATGGTGCAATAGTGTTTATTCCGCAACTAGGTTGTGGTTGGAACCGGTTGGTAGAGTCTCCATGCAAAGGTATCTCATGGGACAATGGAAGAAGAAAAGGTCTGGAGCAGAAGACGATTAATTGTGAAGAAACTAGTACTGATGCAACGTAGACCTGATTCAAGCAGAAGACGATTAATTGTGAAGAAACTAGTACTGATGCAACGTAGACCTGATTCAAGCAGAAGACGATTAATTGTGAAGAAACTAGTATTGAAAATAATTGTATTATTTCTTAAGAATGTTTGCATTTTTTATATATATGTAAATTTAATATAGTTGTTTAGGGTTTAAGGTTTCATTTTTATATTTTCGTGTATTGATTTCTTAGAATGTTTGTATTTTTTATATGTAAATTTAATTTAATTTGTAATATATAAAGTTTGAAAATTAAATTTTCGTGTATTAATTTTACCCATCTGTTTGTAGTTCATTGGGTGTTTAAATTTAATATAGTGCATATTATTTTTGTTTGAATTTTATATTTTTTATATTAATATTGTAGAATGATTGTATTTTATTGTGTATGTAAATTTAATTTGTCGTGTAGTATTACTTATTTGAATTATTATTTTTAAATATTACGAAGTTATTTATTCAAACAAATAATTATTTTAGAGAAATTAAATTAATATTAAAAAACAGAATAATTTAAAAATAAAAGAAATATTTACAGAATAATTTTAAAATAAAGTAAAAATTAACAGAAAAATATTGAAATTGTCGTGATCCTGGCGACGTTCCCGGCGCCAGCGTGTAACGATCTGGATCCCTGCATCAGACGCAGGCCAGGCCTGCAGCAATATGACATACTTTTTTTTTTTTTTTCATTTCATTTCATTTTCATTTCATTCCAATTTTATTTCATTCCAATTTCATTTCTTTCTAATTTCATTTCCATTCCCATTCCCCTTTCATTTCATTTAAATTATATATTTTTTTCAATTTCAATTTATTTTTTTCTCAATTCATTTATATTATTTTTTAATTTACATTTAATTTTTTCCGCATTTCATTTAAATTTTCTATTTTCAATGCAAATTTATTTTTTTCTCATTTCATTTTATATTTAAATTTTCTATTTTCAATGCAAATTTATTTTTTCCTCATTTCATTTTATATTTAAATTTTCTATTTTAAATGCAAATTTATTTTTTTCTCATTTCATTTTATATTTAAATTTTCTATTTTCAATGCAATTTTTTTCTCAGTTCATTTAAATTAAATTTTTTCCTCATTTCATTTAAATTTATCTTTCTTTCAACTTTTTTTCTCATTTCATTTCAATTAAATTTTTTCCTCATTTCATTTAAATTTATCTTTCTTTCAATTTTCATTTAAATTTTGCATCATTTCATTTCAATTTATTTTTTCCTCATTTCATTTAAATTTATCTTTCTTTCAATTTTCATTTAAATTTTGTATCATTTCATTTCAATTTATTTTTTTCTCATTTCATTTAAATTTATCTTTCTTTCAACTTTTTTCTCATTACATTTAAATTATCTATTTTTTTTATATATTTACAATATTTTTACAAGAACATGCGCTCAATAATATATCACTCGTCATCTTGGAGTCCAGCATTACGAGACGATTGACCGGAAACATAGACACGATGTGGGCATGTTGATCGGTTGTGTCCGAATGTTCGACACACAGTGCACAGTTTGGGTTCACCGTCTCCCTAACATCCATGTCATTTCGAATTCTCGTCGATTGTGGTCGACCTTTAGGATGTCTGCGGAGACTACGGTCAGGCACCATCTCGATAGCAGGTGGTGGAATTTCCCAGTTTGAGACATCGAGCATTACAGGAAATTCGTTCCCCCATATACGTAATTTGCGTTGCAACGTGTAGATCTCGTCTATGAATTATTCAATATTTAAGTTTGCTCTCGCACACGCTGCATGAACATGCGTACACGGATATCGAAGAGTCTGAAATATCCCGCACTCGTATCGCCTGTTTCGCAGATCAACTGCGTACGACCTAGGTGGAAGACCCGAACGAAGACCGATGTACTCCTGAACTCAGAAAGTCTCTAAGTCGCGCAAATACAATTCTGCGTTCATTGTTTGTGCTCTTCGACTATTTACCGCCATGGCCTTTTGGACGGCCTCTACGTACACGTGCCCGGCCTCGATCTGCTTAGCTTGTCTCAACCCCATCTTAGGCATCAATGTCGCCAACCTATAGAATGTTGCCGAGAACACAGCAGAAATCGGGAGATGGCGTGTGCGCCTCAATACAGAGTTGACCGCCTCTATCAGGTTAGTCGTCATCTGCCCATATCGAAACCCCTCATCGTAACTTTGAGTCCATTGCCAGTTCTCCATGCTGCCCAACCATGTCCGGAGATCTGTTGGTAAAGATGACATCTGATATTCAAGCCTTGCGAACCTCTGCCTGAATCTTCTCGGTTCTAACTCATGGGCTGCATATTTAATTTGAAATCACCAATTTAAAAACAACAAAAAATTTGAAAAGTAATTTTTGAAATAAATACAAACAAATTTTTTTTACCCATGTTCACGAGTTCTTTTTTCCAATCTTTATTCTTATAATCTCTATGAAAGTTTGTCGCGATGTGCCGGATGCAATAAACAGACCTCCACGGAACCCCCAATCGCCTTATCGCAGCAAGTAATCCTTTCAATCTATCTGATATAAGGCAAATGTTGTCTTCTCTGACAACGTGCCTCCGCAGATTTGTGAGGAAAAATTCTCAAGACTCGAAGCACTCACGCTCCACGATGGCGAAAGCGATCGAAAGTACATTTCGATTACCATCTTGTGCAACAGCAATCAGGAGGATTTGCGTGTATTTGCCATACAACCATGTCCTATCCACCTGCACCATCGGCTTGCACTGAGGGAAGGCCCTAACACACGGCTCGAACGTCCAAAACAATCAGTGAAAAACTCGTTTCCCCAATTGTATCTCCCGTCGTCGGAACCTTTATATCTGGCGGTGTTTGCAAATCGATCCCGCATCCGGGCACATACTCCTGCATCCCGACTATCCACCCTTGAAGCTCGTTGTATGACGCATCCCAATCACCATACAACTCTCGCATCGCCATTTGCTTTGCCCACCATGCCTTTCGGTACGACACTTTATACTTGAATCGAGCTTGCATGTCCGCAATAAGGACCGACACTTGAATGGTGGGTGACTCTTTCACCAAAGGGATGATGCAGTTGCATATAGTTTTTGCATCTAACTTTCTATGGTCTTGCGACATACGAGCGGACGTGCATGTGTGTGGACCTTCTAGTTTCCTTATCATCTACATCTGTGTCCGTTGCATTAACGCGGCTCGGACACGCCATTTGCAACCACTCGATGCTTTCCAACATTCTCCTACGTACAAAGACTGCATCGACTTCGTTACTTTATAATTCATACCTAACTTTAAGCTAAGTTGTTTTATAGCATGTAAACAGTCTTTTTTGTTATCAAATTGTTGTCCTACAAACAACTCTTCATCGTCGAATTCATCGTCAAGTAGGTGAGCCGGCACAATATTTGTATATTCTGGGAACTCGCGTGCAAGAGCCGCATCAGGATCCACGTCGGTCATGAAGGACCCTGGATTATTTCTTATAACTATACCAGGGCCCGTGTTTCCGACTGAATGGGGGTTCGCATTTTCACCCTCCACCGGCCCTTCCTCGTCTATGTCTTCAGGGATGTCATCCAAATCGGGGTCACTAAAATCATCGTTGGGATCACGGTGGGACTGATCATCATTATCGGACTGTAACACCCTTAACCTGTATCCGTCGTCGGATCATAGTTAAGAGGCATTACTAAACTAAACCCAATCCAAAATTGACAATATTACATATTGATCATGCTTCTGTAGTACCATTTTGAAACAAAAGAAAATTTCACATCTCAATATAAATGCTAAGACCGAATCTTAATACTACATACATCTACTATTCGAATGTATTCAAAACTACCTAAAAGAATTATATATATATATCATGCACATCATTGTTCAATCCATACATATGACCCAAACACCTTTCAACTATAAACATCTTTCATTAAAACCCATTTACTATTCATTTGGTCATTTCCATTACCTTAGCCAAATATGTACAAGCTTTACTCACTTTATTAAGCAAATTTTCTATTACCAAAACCAAATGTACATGTACCAATTTCACAATTCCTTTCCCATTGTCGAAAGCATCCCAAAACATATAATTAATCACATCATTTTCAATTAACATGGTCACATTATCAAAATCAAACCTATTTTGTAAACAACCTAACATACAAACCAAACTCATTACACACATATATGTCTATCATGAAATGTTAGTTACCAAAATAAACAAACACCATATTCGGCTTTGCACAATAAAACTTTAACCAAATGGTCATTCAAGCTACATTTTCATACATCAAGCATAAACACATTAGTAATTATACTTTCATAAAAGGGTGACCTCATGGCCGAATATACACAAGACCAAAGTACCACAATTTAGCCATTTTCGCATGGCATACATCCATTAAAAACTCGTCTTATACAAAACCTAAGAAAACAAATTAGCTTATACATGCCATAATCATCAAAGATTAATCTACCAAAAAGGGGTACCAAAATAGATGATAGTATGATGAGCTTCCAAGTTGATCCACGAGCTTAAGTTGAACCTTCCAAAAGTGATCTACAAATCCAAAGAAACAACGGAGAGAAGGTAAGCTTCACAGCTTAGTAAGATTTCAGCTCTTAATTCTTATACTTATAATTACCCTACTTAAAATTTTTAATAAACACTTCACATACAACAACAAGACCCAATATTCGAAGATTCAAGTTTTAATTCAGAATATCATATGAAACAATCAAGATGCGCGTGCCTCAAACTAATAAGTTTCCAACTCACATTAATAATTCCATTCATCTTAAATTAATATGAATGATACGTACCTCTAATTTACTTACCACCCGAAACTTAGTCATTCATGCATAACCCTAGGATACTATTTCCCAACAATACTATATACCAATTTGCATTTATAAAGAAGTCTTTTAAACGAGCCATA